>WEIT01019881.1:1247-29916 GCA_013389985.1 Dryoscopus gambensis | reverse complement strand
AACACGGTGGAGGTCAGCGGGGCCAGCGGCCGGGCGCGCCTCCGGCTCTCCCGGAGCGCGGCTGGGGTGGGCTGGGCTGGGCTGGGGTGGAAGGAGTCTCCTGCCCGCGCACGCGTGGAGGTCCCCCCGGCCGTACTGCGCCGCTCGGTGTGTGTGTGTGTGTGTGTGTGGGGTAGGGTTGTCTGGTCCCAGCTGCCCCTCGGCAGGCCCCCGTGAACCCGGGCTCGGTCTCCTGAGGTGCCATCCCGTTCCCAGTCTCTGCCCGGCCTGTGTCCCGCACACAGAGACACAGAGTGGTCTGGGGTGGAAGGGACCTTACAGCTCTTTCCAACCCCCCTGCCACGCCAGGGACGCTTCCCGCTACACCAGGTTGCCCAATGCCCCATCCAGCCAGGCCTTCAAATATTTCCTTAAGATTAAAATCATTAGTCTCATCCGTAGGTCTTCAGTTTAATTGCATTGCTATTTAACAGATTAAACCCCCTCTTTTAGACATAGCATTTGAATCATAAAAACCTGAAATCAACTGCTCTTCAGCTGTCCAGGCTGTGAACACTACCGCATATAAACCACAGGGGACCACTAGTAAAAGCTGCAGCACACTGTGTGTGTCTGTTTTTACTGCGTTAGCTTTGCCATTATTGCATGTTAAATTGGGATCACAAGCAAGATTAGTAGATTAACAAACAGCAGTGAAGGCTGAAAACCAAGAGCACCATCAACATTTCTGTGGATATAAGAAAGCTTTATAGAAAGGATATAAGAAAACAGCTTTTTACTGGTTTTTTTGGTTATGCATTTTGTAGAATTTTTAAATGGTAGTAGATGGAGCAGCTTTTGAGCACTGGGGACACTCATCCTAAGTAAGAGGATTTTGTCTCTAGCCAAAGATGCGTGCAAGCTTTTGAACTGCCATAGTGGGGGAAAGTGGGGCTGATGTAAAGAGATGTTCCCTGTGATCATCAAGGATTAGAAATAGGTGAAAATTTGTAGGAACCTTGATATACTTAGCACTTGTCAGTACTTTTGCTAAATCTTTGTAGGATTTAGGGTCCTGGTAAGTGTTACAGGGACTTGTGTCTACAAGTGCTGCTCCCAGGACTGAGGTTCTTGCATGTACTTTGTAAAGCAAAAGTTGCAGGAAATCTTCCCTTTCTAGGAATATAATTTACAGTGTTAACAGAACAAAAACACGTTAGTTGATCTTAAATAAGGACATGGTAGTAAGGAATTTTCTAAGAAAAATATATGTTCACGTAAGTTGCACTTAGGAAAGGCAGTGTGCCATTGCATCCAGAGTAAATACTGCACATATGGTTTACTAAGATGATCCAGGTCATTTTTATCCATCTCTGTTGGATTTAGACAGTCTTTATTTTTTTTTCTAAATGGATCTGATTTTAAATAACATTACTGTTTAAAAACCAACAGTAATAATAAAAGATGCAGACAAAAAAGCTCAGAACATCTTAGATGTTTGTTTATCCTTGGAAAGATATTTGAAACTGGTTTTTGTTTTCAGGAAAAATGGAGACTTCTTCCAGCATTTCTGAAGGTTAGTGCTACACACTCATTTCATGGTGTGAATACTTCATCTCCTTTCTAACTTGACATTGCCATTTTCTAGCTTTTGCTGTTTTGCACAATACTTGTCACTTTTCTGTGGGTTTTGCTTCCTTTTTTTTTTTTTTAGTTCCCTGCAGTTATCAATAGACTTGTTCCATAGATTGTTTTCTTGGTTAACTTACTTAATCTTGGAGAGATGCTCCTAGAGGTTTGCATTTTTGCATGGTTATTCTCAATCAATACTGTATATATGTGATGTTTCCAGATTGTTTCACTGGCACTCAGCCCCAGTTCATGATCTTTACATTACAGCTCTGGTGTAAACTTGGAAATGTAGTGTAGAACCAGAGTGATTGTCCAGCTACTTCCCAGAAGTTTGTCAACTGACAGAATTTAGCACAGTTATCCAAAAGTAGTTATAAATGCTTATATCCTAATTGCTGCCTTGTGTGATTAGTGTTATTGAAGCTGCTTTCATTTGCTGCATGCGTGTGTTTTTCAGGTGAAAGGACTGGTGAAGCAGCACATAGACTCATTCAACTATTTCATCAATGTCGAGGTAGGCTCTGCAGGGGGAAGGAGAGTGGCTCTTAGTGCTCAGGAAAGGCATGTGGTTCCATTCTGTTCTTTTTCTCCTCCAGATAAAGAAAATCATGAAGGCCAACGAAAAAGTTACAAGTGATGCTGACCCGATGTGGTACCTGAAGTAAGCATGGGATGATTTCCATATCAGTAGCAGCATGAGTACTATCTCATGGGTTTGTTATCAGCTATAAAGTGTTTATAGGCACTGGTGTAGGTATAAATCAAGTGGGTATTTTCCGTGACTTATCTCTTACTTTGTGTAATGAAAGATGGGAAGATTTAAAGGTTTATTGCACATGCAGGCTAAATTTTAACTAATTAGACCACAACTCAACTACAGTGAGTTACTTTGGGAAGAATCATTGCTCATTGTTAATCAGCTTGTGTTCATCAAAGTTCCTTCATTTTTCAGCGTATGTAAAATTTTGCTTCCTTCAGGTTGCCTGAAAAATATCTGCCTCATGGCAAATTATTTTGAATCTGTATTACAGGTATCTCAATATCTATGTGGGTACTCCAGATGTGGAAGAAAGCTTCAATGTGACACGACCTGTATCACCTCATGAGGTATTAATGTTTGCATCTGTTTTGTTTAGTTTTTTTATCCTGGGAATGTCTCGGATAATAGCTGCATGTAATTTTGAGTACATAGATGTTACATTAGTAGTACAATGCATTCCACCATCACTGTGAAAAGAAGCCTCAGAGATTTAACCATCATGAATAAAGCTTTTAAATTTTATTTTAAATTGGGGTTTTTTTCTGTATTCAGTGTTTTGTGTTAGCTGAATTTGAGTGGGTTTCCATGAAAGCAGTGAAAAGTACTTCTCTTGCTTAATCTTGTGGCTCTCCTTATGACAGAGCTGAAGCCCTCCGTAATGTAGGGTGCTTCGATATTTTTATTAACTTCTTTTTAATATTAGCTTTGCTACTGTCTGCACCATAGGTCACTTCAGTCTCTGTTTCTCTTCCAGTCTTCTTTGGGAATGTATATCTGATTTTTTGCTTGTATTTTTTAAGTCTGATTCAGAAAGCAAACTTGGAAACTTTAAGCAGAAAGAGATGGAAATTGTTAAAATTACAAGAAGCTGCAGAAGAACATTAGCCTTATGGGGAGTATATTTAATTTCATTGCAGTGCTGTAGGCATGTAGGTTAACAAATGGATTGTGTACTTCTGGAATAAAGATGTATGTTGAGGACAGATGCTGCTGTGACTGAAATAAGAACGTCTCATTGGTTTTGACCAACAGGATATAAGGCAGCTTCTGTATGTGTGAGAAAGCCATAAACTAGCATAACCTTTGAACTTTTTAGGATGCTTTCATGTATCTAAGGCCATTCAGTTCTCTCCAAAGTGCTCAGGAACAACAGTATTTCTCTCCTGCTACTGTGCTTTGAGATTTATACCACTGCAGCAGAGGTAGTGACCAACTCTTTTTGGCCTCTGAAGGGGGAACTGAGCCAGGAACTTGCACTCATTTACCTGCATACAGCCTGTTGTCAACCTCATCACTCAGTTCATGTATCAGATGCTTTTTTCCTTGCTATACTCACTTGATACTTGAAGTTGAAATGTCTTTTTTGTCATCTAATCTAGACTATCATGAAATACATTCTGTGCTTTGGAGGAATTCTGTAAGAACCGCTGTCCAGTGACAGCCACTTGGGTATAGGCACTTTCTGTCTCCGGTGACCTGAGTCAAACCTCTTTTGGTTCGATGGAAAGCTTTGAAATAAACCCAGTAACCCAGCCAGATGTCATACATGATAGTTGCTGCATCTCACAAATGTGTAGTTAACCCTAAATCAGTAGAGTGAATGTGCACAAAATGCAATGGGAAAGATTTCTTTCATTTGAGTGAAATTGCATGCAAAAAATTGTTTGTGGCCAACCGCTCATATTCCAGAATTCAGGTATAAATATGCTTGCTTACTTTATAACTAAAGTGACTGTATATGCAGAAGGTGGCAGAATAAATGCTTATAGAGCATATTGACCTTGAGTTTAGAATAAGATGCTCTTGTATCTCAAATATATTCTCATTGATGCTTAAAGCTAGTGCATCATTTCTCTTTATTTTCAGTGTGCTTTACACACATGGAAGCCACAGTTACTTTCTTCAATAGGATGCTGCTCAGGTCAAGCCAGAGTGCACTTGGAAAAAAGAAAAGAATTGGATAGTTAGGAGTCTGCCATTATATTTCTCTGTTGAAGGCTTTTAAAATTCCTTTCCAAAGACACCTAAAATGATCAGATTTTTGTAAAGGTCTGAGTGTATATTAAGTATATGTTAATATTATGTCCCTGAGCTGAGCACTGCTCAGAGACACTGTGGTCAGTGTCTTTGTGTCAGCTCTGCTGATTAGACCTGCTTGTTTAATTAGACCTGTTTGTTTAATTAGAGAGTTTAGAAGTTATGCTCTGCAGTGCTGTCTTCTGAAGGCACAGATCTGCTGGCTGCTTTTGAAAATCATAGCAGTTGTATTTGGGTTTTCTTGGATTTTGTTTAAACAGGAGAGTCTGTCAAACATTCTTCAGGTACCGTGAAGAACTTGCTGAAGCTTTGCTTTGCTTCGCTTCATTTCTTTGTGATGATTTACAGGACACAGGGCAAACACAGGATGTTTTAAGAGAGATTCTTCAGCTTGAGCTCAGCACCTGACCGTGTGCCTGTTGTCCTTTCAGTGCCGCCTGAGGGACATGACCTACTCTGCGCCGATTACCGTGGATATCGAATACACCCGAGGCAGCCAGAGGATCATCCGCAATGCGTTACCCATTGGCAGGTGAGACACCCTGTGCTCCATCAGTGTTTGTTTGCTGCCATGTTGGGAAGGGTTTTTACTGCAAAACAGATGCAGGCCAACCTTGCTTCCTTGTTAAAAGAAACAATGAGCAACCAAATCTTCATAAACAGCTGTGCAGGATTTTTAGGTTCTGAGATTTTGTTTTGCAAAAGCTTCTGATGATGTCTCCCTCCAAAGAAGGATGGATATAAGGATGAATGTTGTCCATGATTCTGTTGATACAAAACCAAAGAGGAAAATGCATGCCTGGAGCTGGCAGTCACATTATTTTAAAATGAAATCAGGCATATTTGCTTTGTAGCCAAATTACTCAGTCTTTCATACATAATATGTAGAGTAGCATCTGTGCAAGGTGGGTGGTGAAACCAGTACAGCAAGCATTAGTTCTGCTGCACAAGTTAAGCTTTCATTTAAAATTGCTTTGGTTAAAAACTAAAGTTGCCTTATTAGACTGGCGTTAAGGGCATACATGCAAAAATTTTGTTGCTGTTCAAAACTGTTAATACCCAATTATTATTTCCATGGGAAATAATTTTCCTCGTCTGTCCCTAGTATTATACTTGCTTCCTTTGGCCAATGCTCTTGTTGGACACGCAGTTCAGACTGGGGCGGATGTTGCACTGGAGTTTTCAGTAATGGCATTTGAGTATTCCGTTTTGAGTTACCTTATGCCAACTGCTTCCTGTTTCTGATATAAACACCAAATGCATTAAGCTTATATTGCACGTGATAGAAGATTTTGCTCGTCATATGAAGCTTCTTATCTCTAGGAAGCACTTTCTCAGTGAAATAGAGTGACAAGATAGTGCTTTTACTCTGCAGAAATGCAGAATTTGAGCTCATCAGTATTCTTTTAAGATAAAAGAATGTGAAAACAGCAAAGAAATTAAAATAATTTATAAGATTTAAATACAAGAAATACAGCCTAATCATGTTTTTTATTGAAGTAAATTTGAATGAAAAATCTCAAAGGTTGAAAATAGTTGTATAGTAGAACTATGAATAATTTTTGTCAAAATATGTCTTAGAATTGAAACACAGGTCTTACAAAGGCTGTCCACCAAGGATTGAAATCAAAAGCCATGGAGGTTTTTTGGTAGATGTAGTGGTAAACTCTTTTTATCTTTTGCAAAATACAACTTTATCTCTGGGAATAAACTGTGCTCATTTTCAAAAGTTTTAATGAAAATTCTGAGAGTGAAAAGGTACATTATGAAACTGACTATAAAAGTACACTTTTCAATAAAAACTGCAAAATCATTGCTGGTTAGTTGTTGAATAAGCCAAATGGAAAGTGAACATTCCCTGATTTATCACGGGGTGATAGGATAATTTGGATTGAAAGGGTACAGTCTCCTGCTCAGCCTCTAGTACAGCCTCCTTCCCAAAATGGGTCAGCTCTGTGATCAAACCAGGTTGATCAGTGCTTCATCCTATCAGGTCCTGAAGACCTCCATGAATGGAGACTGCCCAGCTTCCCTGTGCAGCTTTTCCACTCTTTGACTGTCCTCATGGTGAAGAAGTTTTGCCTCATATGCAGTCTGGGCATCTTTAGTTTCTCTGGTTGTTTTTACTTCCCTAAGCATTGAATTTGTTTTTAATTTCTTGGAATATCTTTCCACCACATGTTGCTTCACAAAATGCTTGCTTGCAGGCTTCTCTGCTAGGACACCAGAGAAATCAGAGCTGCTACTGGGGAAACTTCATGCTTAGGTTATGAATTAGAGGCACTATCTCTCTGCAGCCAGAAGGTGTCATTCCTGCGTGGGAAATGAGATATGAACTAACTTTATCTAATAAAAACTGGTAACAGTGGATCTGCAGTGGCATGTTCTTCAGTGCAGACTGTTTTGGGGACCAGGAGTCTTTGCACCAGTTGTCACTGGCCTTGGTGACCCTGCTTGTCAGGATGCCTGAGTAGCTGCATAACAATTAAATAGGAAGTCTGTGGTTTCTGCTTGTAGGTGTCCAGTTTCAGGTCTCTTTAATTACATGTTCAATGAAATAAGGTGGGCTTAAATGAAAACCTGTTGGTCACAGCATGCATGAGTTCTGATGATCTTAAATGTGTTTTCTCCAGTTTGTTCAGCATCGTTTTTGTTCTGAATTTGACTATTCATATTTTTCTGTGGGAGTCTGAAGTAAAAGTGTAACTGGTTTTCTTGCAGAATGCCAATAATGCTGCGTAGCTCCAATTGTGTACTTACTGGGAAAACTCCAGCAGAATTCGCCAAACTAAATGAGTGTCCGTTAGATCCAGGTACATTTTCATTCATGTTCTCTTTTTTCCCCCATCTGTACTTGGAGTTTTAAATCCTTTACAGCAAAGAAATACCCCTTTGATATGTTTCTTGCCACCATGAAGTCTTTGTGGAAACTTCTCAGTCTGTGCTTGCAACTAAAAGAAATTGTCAGGCTCTTGGCTGAGAACATGAATAGTTGGTATTTGCAGACAAAGTTTTCAACCACAAACAACATTTTGAATATTTTATTTTGAATTTTGTATATCATGTTTAACAGAGATGTGTTATATGAGAAAAAAGATGGAGTTCATTCATTGAAAATTAAACACATCAGGGAAGAGTGGAGTATGATGTCCTCCAGAGCAGGAACTCTCATTTGTAATTGCCTTTCGTAAAGCAAGAATAAAGTGTTACACATTACATGCTAATATTTGATAATGTAGAGTGGAGATGAAGGTTTATAACCAGCAACTTCTTTGGTTTTTATCTGTCAAGTTTGTTCATTACTCTTTTAAGGGAGAATTTACTCTGCAATTGTGTACTTACGGTTTACCTCCTAGTAATTTATATTCAAAGGCATATTGGAGGAGGCAAGTAATGTGCAAGGGTACTGACATGCAAAATATTTCTTTTCTATTAACTAGGTGGCTATTTCATTGTCAAAGGTGTAGAGAAAGTCATTCTTATTCAAGAGCAGTTATCCAAAAACAGAATCATTGTGGAAGCTGATAGAAAAGGCACAGTTGGCGCTTCTGTTACCAGGTATGGTAAATTCCTACCATTACATAAAGGAGATAAACCCAAAGCTTTAGAACTTCGTTGTTGTAGTTAAATTAGCTGTGGAGGTTTCTTCCTAGTGTAGTTTAACCAGAAAAAGCTGTAGACATTCAGTGCTCCTGTCTTGATACTGTTATTTTGTACGCTAAAACTTCAATCCCTAAATAGTATGGTATTCCCACAAAAATCGGTGAGAGTTGCTCGTGTGTTTCAGGATTCATCCCAGATTAGGAAAAGCAAGTTCTAATTTTTAATATAACAAAGTGCACTTCCTAATAGATGGTGTTTGGTCTCAGTTTGCAGTGAGTAACATGAAGCTGCTGCAGTGGAAATTGGATGTAACCTTTTGTCTGCCTCTCCACATAAAATTGGCATAAATGCTTTAAAAGTCAAAGGCAGCTGAGGAGGAAGCAAATATTTTTGTACTACACAAATTACTGATAATGGCAAGGTAGTCGAAATTTGGCCTTTCCTCCTTGATCAATTTTGTTTCTCTTCTGTTCAGCCTTTGGTTGGTTGTTTTTTATTGTTTAAGCTGCATTCTGGTATAATATGGTGCTTGTCACTGTTCGGTGTGAGGGCTGTTTTTTCTTCTCTAGAGGCCTCTCACATCTGTCCTGCGTACTCTGCTGTCTCCCAGTGAGCCTTGATGAGGTTAATGTACCACCAGGTGCTGTTATGTCATCACCACTGTTGCTGCAGTACTTGTTCAGAGTTCGGCCTTGCCGGTTACATCGAAATTGATTATAAAAGCATGCAAAGATGATTTTAAAAAGTACAGACTTCTACTTGCTTAAGTCAAATATTCCAAATAGTCCCCAGTACAGGTGATAATACCCTGTTACCTTGGAGTTACAGGCTGATCTCTGGCTGGTTTAATGTAATTTTTAAAAGAGGACAAAGTGGGATTCATTCAGCTGAAAGATTGTTCAAGCTTGCTAAGTTCTATACAACAGATTCTTGGAGTCAGTGCAAGCACTCTGTTGGACATAATATTATTTTTATTTTAACTTCAGTTCCACTCATGAGAAGAAGAGCAGAACAAATATGGTTGTGAAACAAGGAAGATTTTACCTGAGGCACAACACACTGTCAGAAGATATTCCCATTGCTATCATATTTAAGGTAACAGAGCTGTTTGTTTGGGAAAAAAAAAAGAAAAGGGGAAAAATGTGCTGGAGCTCAAGAATGAAGATTGACAGCAGCTCTCAAGTTAATATATGTACAGAAGGACTTTGCAGGGCTTAGAAATTGCAAGCTTTTTTCCCTTGGGAAGTCATCTTTATTGTACAGCAAAAAGGAGAATAACTGCTATGTTTTTCTGCAAGGAGAGCATTGCTGTGCCAAGAGAAATACCTGCCACCCCCTTACTGCCTTGTGAGGTAACTCTGCTGCTACAGGCCAGAAGGGTTTTGGTTTGTTTTGAGCTATGTTGCAAGTTGTGTTAAGGGTCTTCGTTTCTGGTTTTGGTCCCAGCCTGTGCCCAGCTCTGACTTGTGCAGTGCTGAGTAGCTTGATATCCTTTCTTTCATGTGCAGGGACGTGACAGCCATGAGCTTATTTTATGCATGACTTCCAGTCATAACTGTCAACAAAACTGAGAGCCTCTGGGGAAGTCATGCAATTCTTAGACCTATTCCTGAGTCCTGTAAGGTTACTAGAGTGGCCTGCATTTCATAGCAGTTTGCTTCCCCTGTGAATGAGCCCTGCCTCAGTCCAAATAGCTCAGAAGCCCTGCCTGGTTCAGGAGCACTTGCTGGTATCCTGAGGGCAGTGAAGGCTTGGACAGGCATCATAGCTTTGAGGCAATCTCTGGTGGCACTGACAGAGGGCTCTGAGAGGCATCCTCTCGTGAGTGTGGGTGAGAATTGGGGAGTATTTGCCCTTCCACTTAAGCTGGTGACAGTGTCATGCCTTGACCCTCATCTCCTGTGAAACTGCCAAACTGCTTGCTTTCACTCGCTGCTTCTCCCTTCCATTTTAATTCACCCAAGGGTGCACACACTGAGTGTGTCATCAGTGTGGCATAACGATGACTGCTCCCCAGCTGCCCAGCAGCACCAGAAGCAGGCTGGTAGCTCACCTGTCTGTGGAATCAAGTGCATGGACTACAGCCAGGAAAGATGGTGGGTGGGCAAGCTCTGTCCAGCTGCTGGAGAAGACAGTAGGGCATGGCCAGGCCTTAGGCTGGGACCTGTCCTGCCAACAGCTGGGAGCTCCTTCCTGTCCTGTAATGCTTTGCTGCTGCCTGTGGGTTTACAGCCTCGTACACTGTGTGTGCAGGAGGAAATTGGGCTGCATTCCTGGAGGTACAAAAAAGCCTCCGACTGGATGAATCTAGGCAAAACTCTGTTTTTGTGTTCTCTGTATTGGGTTACAGCACAGAAGGTTCGGAGAGGTGGGCAGAGTAAATGATGTGCCAGGAGAGGGCAGCACGTGCTCGCAGCATCTGAGCTGGTCGTGCCCTCAGCGCCGATGTTATTTATGGGTTTGTCCGTATTACCACAGTACTTGGTGTGCCTTGGTACTAGCAAATAGTTTCATCATTGGGTTTAGACTTGAGAAATAAATGGCTGTTAGCTCTGATTAAGCAATCTCTTCCAATAAGAGAGGAGATCATCTTTTTTAGTGACCAGTGTTGAAGGAGTTTGAGAAGTTATTTACGGACAGAAATGCCAGGATTAAGTTCACAACTCTTGTGTTGCAGGAAAGTGTTAATGTGGCTCTTACTCCATTTGCTCCAGTACCAAACTGTCGGATTCCACCTTCACTTACAGACTTTATTGCATTTTGTTAGCCTATGCTGGTCCAGATAAATACCTGCTCATGTAGAGTAACTGCTCTGGGTTATTGTCTGAGGAGGTGGTTGTTGGCTTGTTTTTCTAAGCAAAATTGTACTGACCATTACCTTCTGACAATTCTTGCTATAATTAATTCCCCTCTTCCTATGTATCTTTTATATTTTAGACAATATTTCTTAATTTTTCATTTATTAATTGAATAAGGGGTTACAGTTGTTAGAAGCTCTTGGCTGTAGTGCTTTTCAATGATTTAGATTGATTAAGTACAGTAGTAAATTAGCTACACCCACTTTAACTATTCTGAATGTTCCATTCCAGCTGTTCTCATGAGTGGTCGTTTTTTTTTTTACCTTTCCTTTAATGACATGAAATTCAGGGATCTTATGTCTACTTCTGATGAGTCTCCAGCTGAAATGAAAGCACTCACCTGTCTCTGATTTTCCTTTCTTGGCCATTGCTGTAATGTGGTATTGCTTTGTTATATTTAACTACTAGAAGCAAGATTAGAAATGCAATAGCCCTCAACCTGGAGAATCCCAAACTTAGGGATGCCTGTCTAACTTCAGCTCTCTCACATGGCATGGTATTATACAAAGGACATTTTTGGGAAAAGCAAGGAGAATAATTCCTTTCTGCCAACACCCAAGGCTTGGGCATGAAGCATGTGAAGCCTTCCTTATTACTGGTAGGTGTTCTGCTTCTTGTGATATAAAGATCCACATCTGCAAGGGACAAAATTAAGCTGTATAGACAATTTAAGGTCTGAAGTTTTGGCTGCCTTTGAATCCTTAACTTGTACTGAAACAGCTACATGTATAATTTCTAATTAAAAACTAAAATGAGAGAGCAGTGGCAAAAATCTGTTGTTCTGCACTTCCTCCCAGACCAGCAACCAGGCTACCACCAAGTTCCACAGACCTCTGTGTTTTGACTAAGGAAACAAATATTAATTGGTAGAGGGTTGCCATTTGGTGCATGGGCCAGCTAGAGGGAGTAGTTTGTCAGGAACTGAGAGACACTGAGCAATTTTGGATTATCTTTCTAGTCCCAATAGCTTTAATTGACCTGGTGTCCTATATGTGACTTAAGAAATAGGTCAGGTGCAGAAAATCATTGTAGCATTGAAACAGAAAGCAAGTATTGCAGATCTATGATCTAATGTGGATTTAAAGCTACTGCAACTGTAAGGTGGAGATGTACTAATATATCCTCTAGACATCTTTGTCAAAAGCTGTGAAATAGAGAACATTACAAACATAACCAACTGATAGAGGTGAGGCCTAAAATTCCTAGAGCTCCCTGGACTAAAATCTAAGGTGATCCTTGTGTTTCAGGTATAAAGTCATGGACAGAGCTGCATGCTAGGGCAAGACCTGAACACAGTGTTCTCCATCCTTGCTTTTCGTGAGGAATGAAGCCCAGGCACATGGGCTGTGGGGAGCAGCGGAAATAGAGTGGATCTAAAGGTCCCTTGAATTGGATAGGTAGGGACTGGATTGTGTGGGGTCACCCTAAAGGAGGCATCTGCCTTTCAAGTTCATCCTTATCCATAACTGCAAGCCAGAATGACCTTGTCCTGCTGCTTTGTTTTTTCTGCCATCCAGACCTGTAGGGATCTTCAGGAAGGGCATGCTCAGACGTTTTACAGCCAGTTGTGCCAAACACACGTAAGTTGTGGTTTTTAGCACATTGTGGAATTCAGCACATTGACCACAACTAACTGAAATTTGATAGGCTACAAAAGGCATGTGCCTGGCACTATTCTAGGGCAGACTTGGGGTATATGCTCTTTAGATGTGGCGGAGTTAGAGCTTTGTAGCTGTGCTAGCTTAAACAGTGTTCCTAACCTGTCTTCTTACAAGTGACAGAAGCATTTGTGCAGTCCCTATATATGGAAATGCAACTTTAGTTTTGAAGTAGTGACATAAATCAGACAATTTTGCCCCTAAAGTATGTGTTCGTTGCAGTTTTTAAAGGGCTATTAACTGCCTTCTAATGGGAAACAAACACAGCTAATTTGCTTCCTGCTTGCTTTGTAACAGTTCTTCATTAGTTAATATACATATGTGACCACAGGGGTATTTAGGGTGTCTTGAGCTGACTTGCAGCCCTGGGAGACCTTTGTTTTAGCTGTGTCAGTTGTGCAGGGCTCATAGAGCTGTGTGAACTGTGCAGAGTGGCTCTTTTGACTATGTCAGGCTAGGAGGTACATGTGCTTTACCTGGGGGGCTTGGACAGTTCTAGGTAGCAGTGAGCACTAGCGGAGGTATGGAATATTGGTGTAGTATGTGAGGGTGTTTCTGTTCTGAAAATCATCTGGGTTAGAGGTAGGATGGTGCCGCTGCTTTTGCAGGAAGCTCCCTACACTGCAGGGAATTAGAGCTGCTCAAAGGTAAGGGCAATTTTTCTTCTGAGTTTGTGATCTTGATTTGGTAGATTTGAGTGAACCCTGGGAGCTGAAGCAAGTGAAGGTTGCATGCTGCATTGAAACTGGTTAGGGAAGGAAGGGGATTGTAAGTAACCTAGAGGGACTTAAAAGCTGAATTTTATGACATGAATCACCAGATGAAGTATCTTTAGTGCATGTGGGAGCTATGAGAAACTGCTCTAGGACCTGCGGCAGAAGATTTGAACAGCAAGTCGAGTTTCATTTTTACAAACCTGCGTTAGCCTTGGAGCTGCTAAGGTGCAGCTCTAGAGGAACAGCTGGGTGGTGGTCTGACTGGACTTGCAGGATTATGGGTTCCCATGGCTGTTGTTTCATAGCTCGTATCTTTTGAATTATGAAAGCTCCAGACCAATTCTGTCTGTGATGTCAACCTTGAACTTCCCTGACATCTTTTTAATCCAGTCATCTGCCTGTCTCTGTGCTGTAATTTAGCCTGATGGACTGCAGAACTACATTCTAGGGAAGTGCCATGGAAACGCCTAGACATCATCATTAAGACATGAGCTGGGGGAGGAAGAGCTGGGCTCACACTCTCATCTGTACGTGTGTGTGTGTGTATGCACACAAAGATGGACACACACGCACTTGGGCAGCAGGAAGCTCCCCAGTCCTAGGAAGGGGTTGGCCCCACTTGGACCACTTTCTCCCACTTGAACTCGGGATGATCTGGATATTCTGAAGGCTTTCTTTGCCATGTCTGTTTTATGTCCATTGACTGCTAGCCTTCAACCATAGTCTTCAGCTACTGTCTCCTTCCTCATCCTTTCACTGCCACTGTTAAATTATGCTTTTACAATGTCTCTTCCCTCCCTCCCCCATAAAATTATCCCTTTGTGACACTGCCTTCCAATCAAAAAGAAACAAGACATCTTGTCTACTGCTTTGCATTTATGTTAATTCCCTCAGCTTTGTCCTAGGACTGCAAGTGTTTCAAGCGTAGGGCCCATTCCTATATTGCATGTCCTCTGTGTTTCTGTAACACAAGCAACAAGTAAGGAATATTTTTGATGTTACAGGCTAATTCTGGAGTACTTCTTTTGTATTGGTTTGGTATTTTAGTTGGTTGGTTGTTTTTGGAAGGGTAACATCAGGGCCAAATTTACTGAAGACCAAAGTGTTGAGATTACAAATCTGTCTGATAGCAGCATGGGCCTGCTGCTTCATGGGCCTGCAGCTTTTCCTTTCAGTGTTGTGTGTAGGGGGATTTGTGTATGCAACTCTGCTCAGGATTGTTGAGAGTATAGAGGAGACAAAATAGGTTTACTTTTAGGCTATTATGTTAGCACATCTTTTTCAGTAATTTGCCTGAGTTTTAGTCATTACTCATAAATTCATTTCCTTCAATTTGCACATATTTAACAACACAATGTATGTGTTTTGGTGACAGATCCTAGCCTTTACCACTCAGAAATTTAGAATTCTCAGGTGATTTTGCTGCTACATACTCCAGCTAGAAAATCTACATGGGCTTAAAGATCTATCTTATTCTCATCCTTTTGCTGTAAGACTTTTGATCAGAGAATTCATCAAGTTAGAAGAAATCATCAACCTTCTCTAATTTACTGTGGCTTTCCAGTTTTTAATGGATGAAAAAGCATAGTAAAAATGCAGATGGACTTTTTCCTCCCCACTTTTTATATGGCACTTAAGATTTGGTTGCCGTCCTAGAATTAACCTGACAGACAAGAAATAGAGTGGTATCAGCTTGCAGCTGATGTGCTTTAGATAAATGTATTTGTGGTATACATGCCTAGAATGGCACAAAAATTTTGTTCTTATAAAAACTTCTGGACTAACTGCAATAACTGTATTAATCTAGTTGTCATACCTAAACTAGTTTGCTGGTCAGCTATTAAATCCTAGACACATGGAAACTTACTGTTGTGAAGCTTTCATGCTTTTGTAGACTTACCTTGTGAGTTTGGCTCTCAGGTCATGAGGGAATTTGATAACTTCTCTGCTGAGGTTTTTTAACTACTGTGTGACCTTATTTAAAAGGGTGAGGAAGTATAATAATATTTGAAAAACAGAGATCTCAACCACAGTAATATCACATGGCCAACTTCTGGTTCTGAAAAGAGCCTTGAGATCAGAGGGGAGACTGCTTAATGGGAACAAACTATGATGAAACACTCTTTACCTGGTGAAGTAACTGTATCTTGGTTTGGCACTCAAGTCTGTCTGAGATGGTGGAATTGTGATCTGGGCTTTGCATTAAAAGAGGAGAGTCCTCACACTGTTCGGAATGCGTGATACTTTTGCAGTGCTGTTAATTTCTAACAAACCACATGGTGAAAAGACAGAGTTTGAATTTAAAGGAGCTTCAACTACTTCTTTGATCAAAAAGAAAGAAATGAAAGAAAAAAAGAAGCTGAATAGTTCACAATTAAGGTAACAGTTTTGCAAGTGAATGGCGTTAGCTAGGTGTTAAGCAAAGTGACGCTCCATGAAGGCAATAAGAAGGGAAGGTATTTCTGCATTTTTGAGGAAAATGTGACTTTTTGGGGTACTGCCAGTTTTTAATGAGAACCAGAATACTACAGTTTACATAGGCCATTATTTACAATGGTCTTTGTGGCAGGCACTTTGGAGAATAATGTGAATGCAAACGTAACTTCCTCACAAAGTTCTGAGAAACATATTATAACTCAGCCAGAAGAGGTTTAGTGAGATTATTCCATTTCTTGATATGGCAGAGCTCCAGGCAAATGTGTGAAGGAGCGGGGGGAGCTTTAGCACCATCTGGAATCCACAAAAGCCTTCACTGCTGGCTGCCACCTTGAAACACTTACTGATAGAGAGAGTTTTCTAAACCTGTTAAGCGCTTTCTTAGTTTATTAAGCTTTTTCCGTGGTATAAAGTCTAACAAGGTGTCCAAGGATCAGTGAAATAATAGAATGTCTTTCAAGTGGAATTGTGTAGTGAAGTCATTTTCTAAATGCAGAGAGCTGCAAAGGAGGTAAATTGTAAACATTTCTCAAATATGAAGAGCTACATCACAGTCAACTGAGTTTGCAAAATTGCTGGTGGTAAGAGACTGAGTACTCCTTTAAGAAATTTCACCTTCCTTTCTTTATTGTGGATTCTGACTTGGTTTTCATTGTTACAGACTTTGGCTTGTTTTTACCTAGTATTTATTTCTTTCTTAAGACAAAAACAACAGAATTTAACTCCTGTCAGTGAAGAAAAAAAAACCAGAACAAAAAACAGCTCTCCAAAAAGTGTATGTGTGTTCCTGCTGCTTATCAAGATTTCCATTTAACGTTCTTCCATAGCTGGAATATGTGCTGCCAGTGCCAGATGGCACAGTTTCTTAGAGAAGAACTAGCTCTTGCTTAGTAGTAATGCAGACAAACAATACCAAATTAGCATAAGCAAATGTCAGTGAGTTAACATAAAGCCTGTGTTATTTCTGTCTTTTCTTCTTTTCCTAGGCCATGGGTGTTGAGAGTGACCAGGAGATTGTACAGATGATTGGCACAGAGGAACATGTGATGGCTGCATTTGCTCCTAGCCTGGAAGAATGCCAAAAAGCTCAGATTTTTACACAGATGCAGGTGTGTCTTTTCACATGGCCAGAGGCCATAAAAATCTAGACAGTGGGTATTGACCGCTTTGCTGTGTCAGCAGTGGACATACACTTTGTGTTTTAAGGTTTGTTTTGGGGGGTTATTTTAAGCTGAGGCTTTTTAAGGGGTCAGGACTTGTCAAATGTGAGACTTCGCTCTCATTACCTAACTGGAGAAGAAAAAAATCAGTCAAGAAATGCTTTGTTTTCGGAAGCCCACAGTTGTGTTTTAATGGCATAACCCTATATATAACAAGTAGCAGTGTCCATAAAATTAGGGGGTTTTGTTGAAGACATTTTTTAAAAAGGAATTGCATGCCCCATTTTGCAGAAGCCCTGTTGATGTAGCTATGACCATTTCAGCATGAGTAGATGTTCTATTCTAGTCGCTTGTATGAAGCCTACAACAGTAGCCACCCTCTGTCCTGCTAAAGACTCAGCAGAATCCTCTTAGCTCGTGTAATTTTTTTAGTTAGCCAGAACATAGGCCATTTTGCTGGGAGCAAACGGCAATATATTAATCTGCTAGAAGCAGCTTTTGGAGATTAAATCTTATTTCTGCTATTTCATTGCAAACTTTGTCAAATCATTCCATGCGTGATGTTTAGGGTTTTATAGTGAACGTCTTTCTGGTTTTCACCTTTGGGGGCTTTCGAGGGTTCCAGTTAGCTTGAAGAGCTCCTAATTCAGAGTCAGATGAGTAAAATGGTGAGCTGGAGCAACATAGAGGAATGCAAAGCATCCAGGAAGGTAGAAAAACAGAAAAGAAATACAGAAGTTACTGTGCAAGAAATGTCAAATGAAGTTAATAGAGAGATAGCTCTTTGTGGACGAAGGTAACAGATGGAAAGGATAATCTGTCATTTAGTGGAGAGGGTGATTCTTTCACGTAGCTTCATGGCTTCATTTCCAGGCAGGCACTTCCTGTGTGGACTTGGATAGTTTCTTGACTCATCTGACTAGAAATTCTTTAGATTGATTGACAGCTGGTAGGAGAGTAAGAATCCATTTCAAGGCGCTCCTGTAGACAGAAGTGGATGCCACACAGTAGCTTTTGGGCATATTAAACGGTGAGTGCCACCTCATGGTTTAATATCTGAATGAAATTTAGCAAGTACACAAAAGAACTGAAAGGTGAAAAGTCTAATTAAATAAACTAGATATCTTTGGCATTTATAGAATCTTTTTTTCCTATATCTCTGCCATATCCTTTCTTTTAGTATCGTAGTAATTGTGGATTTTCCCCTCTTTCTGATCCAAATGTTAGCAACCTGTGATAAACATGTTGTATATTTAGTCAGTTGTGTCAATTTTCAAGAATTTTTTTCTTAGTGTCACTTAGATATGTTATTTTGCAGTTTGTTTGGAGTTTGTATCATCCATGGCTGGCAAGATTGCACTGGTTGAGGAATACACACATAACTCCACGTGTGTGTATATTTGTCTAAGTTGCAATTCCAATATTAACTCTGGTTAATTTCCCCCATCACAGGCATTAAAGTACATTGGAAACAAAGTACGAAGGCAAAGGATGTGGGGAGGCCCAAAGAAAACAAAGATGGAAGAAGCCCGAGAGCTGCTGGCATCAACCATTCTGACCCATGTTCTTGTATGTAACATTCTGGGGGATTTTTAAACTGGAGTAAGCTTGTATGGTTATTTATGGTGCAAGCTTTGTTGGCAGGGAAAAATGTCTTTGATGGCTTTGTAGCTGAGGTAAAGTAAATCATCCTCAAAATAAAGGGAAAGACTTGGATTGAGTCAAAAGAAATCTTTGTGAAATGCTGTACCATTGAACTAATTAAACTATGCATTTTCTTTTTGTATAGCCAGGCAGTATCAGGTGTTAATTCAGGACTTTCATCTCATGACTTGTACCTTTATTCTGATCTACTTTCATTTGCTATCTATTTCAAAGTCACTAATGTATATTTTTTGCATTTTTAAAGAAAGTAAAGCATTCAAGTCCCTTTTGTAACTCCTCCATCAGCCCAGATTAACAGTGATTTAAACGGATGTGTTCATCTGAATAAGAACTAAGGAGCTGATCCCGAAACACTGGTTTGTTTTTGTTTTATTTGGTTTTTCTGGATTTTTTGTTTACAGGTGAAAGAATTCAATTTTCGTGCCAAGTGCATATACACAGCAGTGATGGTACGCAGAGTAATTTTGGCTCAAGGAGAAAATAAAGTAGATGACAGAGACTACTATGGAAATAAACGTTTGGAACTGGCAGGGCAGGTGAGTTTTTACTTCAGAGCCAAGTGTTTCGGGGTTTTGTTACTGTCTCCTTTTAAAAGATGCAGAATAACGAGTATCCCTTTCTTCTCAGGTGAAGTGTTTTCCCTCATTTTATTTTTGTTGGTTTTTCTGTGTTGACTCATAGATCTGCTTCCATGATTGAGACTTATCCTCACTTCTGTATTGCCTCTTTATACCAGGTGAAAGGACAGAGCAGTGCAAATACAGCATCAGTTCTAGCTGTGATATAACACTGTTATTGTCAGGAAGGCAGCAGTAAGAGCCATCCTCCAGTGTTCCCCTTTAAGCAGCTGGGTAGGGGAATAAACTGGGACAAAGGAGGTGCCTGCATGTCAGGTCCAGGCTGTCCCATTGTGGAGAACCCAGCTTGTGTAGCAGCTCACAGAACAGCCACTCAAGCCTCCTGTAATCTGGTGCCCATAAGATTGTTCGTTTGTCGGCAGCTGCCTCTCTGGCCTCTAGAGTAGCATGAATTAACAGAATGAGTGGTTCAAAAATAACTTGAGCAACTAATGAAAGTGGATTCTGTGGACTTCTCTGCTTGCAGAATTTTGGCACTGGAGGCAGAAGCAGCAACAAAGGGCTGTAAAGGAGGGAACGATTTGAGGTGTCTGGCTGGCACTGTTCTTTTGCAGAGAGGGTGGCATTTCACAGCTGTTGGCCGAACTGCATTCTCCTAATGCAGTGGGAATTGGCCTGTCAGGTGAAGGACCTACTTAGCTAATATGGCATGGATTTTTCCTTGCCATATGTGCTTATTTGTTAAACAGTTTATATTAGGATTGGACTTCCTTGCTGTGCTCAGTACTAATGTAAGTTGGAGTTTCAGTAGCTGGTATCACCTCTGATCATGCATCAGAAATTCAGACAAGTACACAAAATGCACTGGATTGCAGAAACTGCATCTTTGCTGCCCGCAACATTTGTATCGGGATTTCTGTTGCAGCATGTATAACAATATCTGTTCCTTTTTGTTCCTGTCCAGTGGAAATTCTGATTTTATTGTACTTTTTAAGATGTGTGCTTGCATATTGTCTCATACTCCTCCTTTCCACCCAGCCCTGCCCTCCATGCACATATGAACACGCAGACACACACACACACACACACAAACACACACACAGGGACAACAATCATTTTAGAGTAAAAACCACATGCTTTGCTTCTTAGTTTTTTGGAGAAATTAAGGTGACACTCTTGAACACATTCAAAGCACAAATACAGGGAGAAAAAACCTCTTAACTTGTTAGGATAGGAAAATTCTTTCTTCAAATTTATATGCTCACTGTTCATCAAATTTTTGCTCTGGTGCTGAGGCAGAATATATTTCTGAAGTGTAAGGGTTAGTAAGTGGACTTTAGTGTAACATTCTAATGGGATAAATATTTTACGCTGTGATGGGTTTATTTGGTGTCTGCTGTCATGTTGCTGTAGTTCTGTATGACTGCAATCAGCAAAATTAGTTGTTGCTTTGTCATCAGATTGGTCTTATTTAGCTGGATTGAAGGAATAGTTTGTTTTTTTCCTAATACTTTTACAGGCAGAAAGTAGAGCAAGTAAAGAGTTTTCTACACGCTGTAAGAAAAAGGCCTCTGCTCACACAGATGTTAACAACCAAAGTTGTTTTAAATTATGTGGGAAAAGGTTTTAAATGTAGAGGATCATCATAACAAAGCCAATGCATATTTTTTCTACATCGAGGAGAACTATGAACAGGGGTTCTAAGACTTGATTAAGAGTAGTTCTTTCTCTCTTGCGGTATTTTAAATGTTCGTTTGAAGCCGAATGCTTGAATTCCCCTCTGCCAGTTTATTGGTGAAATACTAATTTTGTTGGATTGCATACTAAATAGTGTAGAGATTTTTTGCCAGTTTCTAGATGTTTGTGTTTAGCTAAAGTTTGTGTGGATAAAATGGTTGTTGGTGGCTTGGTTTTGTTTGTTTTTAATGCCAGCATGTTCCTGGAATAAAAACCCTGTTGATTTAAAATTTGAATAAATAAAAAAAAAAGATTCCCATGTGAGGAGAAAAACATAGCGGTCTAAACAGTGTAAAGACATAAATGGCATTGTGTTTATAAAAATGTGTGAAAACAATAGCTGCTAATTTCACACCCCATGGGACAAGAGAGTACGAAATGTGCTTTAGCTTTAGATAACAGAGTTGTATCCACTAGCCAAGCTGGTTTACAGAGCTTTCTCTTAGTCTGTCTGCCACTAGAGGCTCGCTAGGCCAGGTGCCAGCTGAGGTGTTAGCAAAACCTACCGATTTCAGGCTTAATCTTTTCACCTACCTTTTCTCTTCCCTTAATGTGTTCATTATTTGCTAAGCATTACTCTGTTCTTTGTCCTCATTTTTTTTTTGTTTCTAATGCAGCTTGCTTTGTATGGGTGAGATATGGAACAGCACCAAAATCCGGCACCCTGGAAAGCAAGGGATTTCTACCCTGTGACAAAAGAATACCGTCTTGACTTCAGAGATTGCCTAATCCCAGCTGTTCTGATAATATAATTAAGGCTGCCTAATGTCTTTAATTTTGCAACCAGTTTGTGTGAAAGGGAGAATTTGGCACTCTAAAGGCTTAAACGCTAAATAGCAATCTCAAGGCGCCTAATTAGAATTCTCTGACATTAAGCTAATTGCTGAAACTGTATTTCAGCAGCTTAACTTCTTTATTAATTTTTCTTAGGATTTTCAATGAAAATCAATTGATGAGCTGTCAGTATTTTTTTTCCTTAAATATAATTTGCTCTTTAGTGCTCCTTTCTGAAGCAGGCTGAAAGGCCCTGGACTAGCTATGAAATCCATTGAATATTATCAGTGGCATTCCATCCTTTTTCTTTAATCTCTTGCTCTTGACCTAAATAATGTGGTTATTGTGAGATTCTTCTTTGCCAGATAGTCAGAGCTCTTAGAGAGAGAGAGTCTGTGAGTGAAATTAGCAAAGTATGGGACTTTCCAGACTGGCAAATGGTAACAAGTTGGTGTACTTGCAGTGTAACTGACTTTGTTAGTTAGAGAAGAGGAAGGGTGATGTGGCTTTGTGATCCCCATGGCATATGGAATTACAAGATTCTTGCAGTTTTTTGATCAAGAAATCAAATGTGATAATGTATTCTGAGTGATTTTTTAAACTGTTTAGTTAAATGTTTCAATCCTGCTCAAACCTGTTGGGATCAAATGTTTACTGTAGTTAATTTCAAAAGAGTTTAGTTCTTATTTAACATGACTATCAGCCATCTTAAAACTACACATTCCTTCCTCTTTTTCCCTGCTTTTGAAATTCTTCCCTTATAATCTTATTTTTGGGGACTCCAGTGGGTTCTCCTTCCTAATACAATGCTCCATAAAAGTTGCTTTTATTTCTGGTGGACATTTAATTTAAATTAACTGTGACATCACAGGTGAGTTGCGGGTGACTGGATTTCTTTTGACAGTGGTGAGAGGGTATCGTTTTGTAACTGTTAATGGTATTACAAACATCAGGAAGGGGAAGAGGGTCTGCAGCACCTTCATCTTATTCCAAGCTCAGGCCTAAAAAACTTGTCTGAGAGAAAATAGGATTCCACTTTTGTCAAGGGTTAGCATGCAGTGTGTGTTGTCACCAGCTTTACAGTGTCATTTGCCAAATGCTTTGGTCAGCCCAGCTGGTGCATGTAGGTAGAGGAAAGCAAATAAAAGTTAGTGGCCCATCCCAGGGACAGAGGAATGAGTGTGGTTTACTTTCTAGTTTCCAGAAGGTAAGGAAAGGTGGCGGCTGTGTCTCACGGAGGCAGTTAAAATTCAGTTTAATTCTGTGTATGCAAAAATTATATGGTATAAATGACTCCAGAATGTCTTAGCTTGTGATGGATGAACATGTAGCTTGTTCAGCCCTACCATGCTTTGTGCACTGGGAACTACGACTTCTGGCACTGGTAGCAGCTGCATTTTTGGTTCTTCTGACACTTGGAGGTGTTGTAGACTCAAGTCCCAGGACAGGACCGCCAGGCTTTAGCATTTGCTCGCTCACAAAGCTAATCATTGTGAATACTTGAAATGTATCAGGTGATGCAGATTTAAGTGTTTTGGAAAGCTATTTCTGTTGCAAGGGGAGGGTGAGCAAACTGCAGAAGCAAAGCAGATTGGAGAGTGAAAAAGTCAAATCATAGACTTTGGTAGCTTTTTCTTTTTATGGCTTTTCTAAGAACTAGAAGTAATTAATGTACAGGAAACAATTGTCTTAAAGTGCAGCACTTTTGAATGGTTCTGTTGCTCGGTTGGTTTTGGGTTGTTTTGGGGGTTTTTTCTATTCAGCTGAGTTATGCAGCTTTGTTGCTTGAACTGAAGACTTTTTGGGTTGTTGGTTTGTTTTCTTCAAGGGAGAGATGTGAAGAATATTGCACTTTCTAGACAGTAGCAGTTCTAGAAAACAGTGACAGATGTTGATCCAGGTGAACTTTCTGTGGACGTAATTGGTTTTCCATAGATTGTGACTGGCAGAAAGCAGCAGGATAAAAGTGTGTATGAGTAAGGAAGCTGCCTGTGAAACCTGAGACACGTATTAGAGTAAAAACCGGTCTTGCCTCCAAATCTTGTGTGTAATTCAGTGTTGTACATTTAGGGTATTAATTCTTTAAAAGAGTTTGTAACTCTTTTAGGAAGAAGTAAATCAGATGGATTGTAATGTAGCAGATTACGGAAAATAGCTGGATAGTGTAGAGAGGTATGGCTGTGCTAAAATACTGTGAAGAAAGGACTAAAGCAAACCAGAAAGGGATAAGTGCATAAACTTAGACCATTCTTTTAATTTCTATTATGAGATCAGTTCTCTAATATTGTACTTTAACAAGGCAAAAAACTTGTGATAAAATTATCATTTGTGAAACGGAAAAGTTATGTTTTAACTGACAAGACATATAAAGGTAGAAGTATTAAACGTCTCCCCTCTCTTTCCCCATTTCCTAGACTTGAAGAGGTGTAATTTTTCCCTTAACTGTTTTGTATTTCCAGCTTCTTTCTCTCCTTTTTGAAGATTTGTTCAAAAAATTTAACTCTGAGCTGAAGAAGATTGCTGACCAGGTCATCCCCAAGCAGCGTGCAGCTCAGTTTGATGTCGTGAAGCACATGCGGCAGGACCAGATCACCAACGGCATGGTCAATGCCATCTCCACAGTAAGTATTTGTGTTCTCATTCTAGTATGCAAAGCTTTTCCACCGTAGTGAATGATGGAAATGTGAACATTTATTTTTGATGAATCTTCTGGTTGTGGTTTGAAAAGCAAATCTATTTCATGTTTTTTATAGATTAAAAGGTCAAAACTCTGTCATGGGGCAGGGCGTTTGGAATTCGCTGAAGAATCAAGTGAATTACTGAGGAATCAATAATCATCAAGTATCTTTTATTTCAAACTAATGTTTTAGTTTTTGAGAAGGAATGGTAGATACAGGCAAATCTAAAATAGCGGTCATGGTTGTATTTATCCAACTGGCTGTGTTCTAGGTTCTACTTGACTATGTGGTATTTTATTATCTGGATTTAGCTGGAGTCAGGTTACATCATTTGTACAAAAGATTTTTGAAAAACAGCAGGAAAACATCATGAACAGGAGGTAAAAAAACCCCCTCAGCTTTACTTCTGAGCTCTTTGAGGGCAGTGCCTTTTTATTCTGAAGTTGCTGGAATGAATAAATTTTCAGCATAGAAGTTAGTACTTCTCTGCTAATGATACTGATCTGTTTAACAGGGAAATCTGCTGCATGCCATAATATTTAAAAAACCCTGATAATTACCCTTTAAATATTTGTCTTGGTTGGATTTAAGCCTGTTTCTGCCTTCTGCTGGAACAGATACTTTCATTCATGCCAGTGGACAAGAACAGTAATAGCTTCTAACTTGGTCTTTCGCCTCAGACATCTGCAAGAGCAATTTGTGAGATTGCTCCTGAAATCCAGCTAGTAGCTTGTAAAAGACTTTGAAATGCATGATTTTTAAAAGAAATTAGATTAGACTTAAGTATTTTAGGAGCTGGTAGAAATTGTGGAACTTAATTTTTAATCTTTGGTGCTCTTGAGAGGGCTTTTCTGCCTAGCATGAAACTGAGGTTTTTCTTTGGTTCTTGTAAACAAATTAATCCACATATTGCATCCAAAACCACCAACAGTCTGTAACTTACAAATCCCAGTGTTAAAGCTTATCACTGTTTAATTTTATGAGTGCCCCAAATGTAGTTAAATCTCTACAGTGCACATAACCAAAACAATTGACAGATTTGTTTCTCTAAATGCTTGTGCTTTCTTCTTGCTTGTGCCAGTTTTTCCATTTGGACTGACAGAGATAAATCTGCAAATATTCAGTCCATATTCAGTAAAGTCTTCGTTCTTCCTCTGTCTTTGGACTTTTTTTTACTGCCACATAAGCAGTTAAACACCATCTGCTCTTAAGCATTGAAAAATAATTTCTCAGGAACAATGCCCAGTGCATACTATTCAAGAGATTAAGCAAATACCATAAAAATCATTCTTGGAACTGACAATCTCCAATCTCACCAGAATGCTTCAATGATAGTCTCAAAGAGCATGAAATAACTGAGCAGATTCATAATTACACCAGTAGCATGCAAAAGAATTCATAGCCCTGCTGCATCAGCAGTACACTGGTGCTCAGTGATATTTGCTATGGGTCCTCTTCTTCCCCTGGAAAACACCAGAAGAGAAGGTTGGTCAGGCAGTAGTGCCATAGGCCTGATGGACATTTCAGCATCTGCAGAATCACCTGATGCCACTGAGGGGGCAACTTCCTATTCATAAAAGTTCTCAGTAGGATGTTCTCAACTGGGGGTGGTCTCACAACTGCCCTGGGCCCATTTTGGTTTTCTTTTTTGTGGACAACTTTTGAAGGATCCAATCTGTCCCTTCCAAAGTACAAAGAATATTTTGTACGACTTCTTCAGGCAGCATTTTTACCTCCCTTTTTCCCTAGTCTTTTCAATTTTAGACTCTTCTGGGCAGCAAAGAAGAAACCACATACTAACTTAGTATACAGGTGCAATACTTTCTAGTGTGAAGAAAAACTACTGATTTATTGTATTCTTCCACTTACATTCTCATAACTTCTAGTCTTTAAAGAATGCAGTGGTCAGTGAGTGAACCCTTCCCCAGGATGCTGAGCAAATGAACAGGATACTTTTTCTTTTGACTGACTTGCCATTGGTCATTATGTCTTCCCACTTGCTATTACAAATTTGAGACTATTTGATAGTCTCTCCAGTGAAAGCAAAAAGCAAATCATTTGTATGGGTGGTGTTTTCTTCCTGTTGATCACTAAATGGGATTGCGCTGTTAAAAGTGTAAATAAAAAACCCAAGCAAATCACCCTCTAAAAGGATTTTGGAGTAGTACAGCAAGTGAGCTTCAAATTATTTGTTAGTATTGATGAGCTGAGTTTGTCAGAAAGGCTAGAAGATTTAGCAGAAGGCAGTCCTTGGGAAAATGTTATCTTTGGACTGACCAGTAACATGGTGGCTGGGGTAAATAGTATTTCAGACAGAAATGTACTGTATCCACTGACTCAGGTGCTGGGAACTGGGTATGGAGTAAATGTCATGAAGGCAAAAATTGCAGCACCAAATTTCAAGATTACAGTAGAGATTATTAAATCTGCTAGGCATCGAAACATGTGTGTGTCCTAGAAGATGCTCTGAGCTCCTCTGTTCTCCTACCACAAGTGACAGTGCCTGTGACAGTCCTGGAGCACAAAACCTCTGAGATGTCATGGATCTTGCATTTCGTACTTGGTGTTATCCAAAGAGAAGCTGGGTAGACCTCCCCCTCCCACACACACTCTCTTCTGTGAGAAGACACATCAGTGAGTCTTTTTCCTCTGGATTCTAAAAACAAAAGGCTGCAAGAAAATACAGAGAGCATTGATGTCAGACTTCTGCAGCATAAATGTCTGTGTTTCCTACAAAAGTAATGAATCATGGAAAATGCAAAAATTAAGCTTGTGGGAACTATTGCAAAAGTGTTATATCACTCAAAAAGACTTTTTTTCTTTTTTAAATACTCAAAAAAATCTATAAAACAAAACCAGAAAACCATTTAATGTAGCTAAATNTTTATATGCAGATAAATAGTTAGAAAGTTGATTGATATAAATGGGCAACATTTGTTTTGCAAAGCTCCTCAGATACCATTCTGTCTAGATACTGGAAAAAGTCAAGACAAAGAAAACTGCACAAATTGTTTTGAAACATTAACTTTGTTCCACAGGGAAACTGGTCTCTAAAGAGATTCAAGATGGACCGCCAAGGCGTGACACAAGTCTTGTCCCGCTTGTCTTACATATCTGCCCTGGGAATGATGACCAGGATCTCTTCTCAGTTTGAAAAGACCAGGAAAGTGAGCGGTCCTCGATCACTGCAGCCGGCCCAGTGGGGGACGCTCTGCCCTTCTGACACTCCTGAAGGAGAGGTGAGGAATTTCTCTTTTGCTTTCTGTGTTTCTTGTCCTGAGGCATGGAGACACTGTTTAATTTGAAGCAGCTGGTCCTCCATCAGAGGAATAATTCTGATGAGGAGGTTTCTGGAGAGGCTGTCCTCACCCTGATAACACAACTTGTGTGTCTTCTGACATCCTACCTGTTTAGCTCCTGGTCCTCCTTTCTATATTTCTATTTTTTCTTCTGCATGGACTGTCTGGAAACAGTTCTGAAATCATTTGGCTATATGAGAATGACATGAGGCCCCCCGTTTTTGCAGTGGAACTGCTTGCTCTCTTTTGATGAGAGCAGCAAGAGAGAAGTCCTAAACTCCTCTCCCTTCGTTCTGTAATGAACATTCTGTTTTGAAGTTGCAGCATAAATCTGCAAGGTTTCTGGAAACATGTACTGGTATTTCTTTAGCCATTAGCTTGAGGAAGAAAACCATCTTTGTATGTATTCCAACCAAAGAATTGATTCTGAAAGTCATTTTGTTTTGTTTTGCTTTACTGTTTTTTCTTTTTTTTTTCTGAATAGAAGATACTTTCTGCATTAATCAATATGAGCTAGCCTTGTTAAGCAGCTAAAATAAAATTGCTCTATATAAGATACGTTTTCATTGAAAGATGTTAATGTTTGTGTTAGAACATACAGGTTACCTGGCAAATTGATAAACAGACTGATTTTGTATTTCCATTATGTTGCTGAGTTGCTGAAGAGAGAAATACAGGGTTATACATGGTTGGTTAACTTTAAATCTACTTTAGTGCCTGTATTTTTTATTGGTGTGTAAGTGCTAAAACATTACATTTCAGTGTGATATAGAAAATGCTACTTTTTTCCCCCTCCAGATTTTCAGGGTAATTAATTTGTTTAATTTCTTTCGCTTTCTACATCGTCATTGTTTGTTTTTGTCAGACATAATTACAGTTTTTGTAGGATAATGTAAGTATGGTATTAATACATAGGAAGAGAAGGGATAAAATATGTGGGTTTTCTATTTGTTTTTTCCTAGGCCTGTGGTTTGGTTAAAAACCTTGCTCTCATGACTCATATTACTACGGATATGGAAGATGGCCCAATTATTAAATTAGCCAGTAATCTCGGAGTTGAAGATGTCAACTTGCTCTGTGGTGAAGAACTTTCATACCC
>WEIT01019878.1:1962-22012 GCA_013389985.1 Dryoscopus gambensis | reverse complement strand
TGCCCAAAATTATATAGAGAGAGAATGACACAGAAATTGAAACAAGGGAGATCCAGATAGATGTAAGGCGAAACTTTTTTCTCAAAAATACAGCCAAACATTGGAAGAAGTTACTCAGACAGATGATGTAGTCTCTTTTCCTCTTTAAGGGTCTTCAAGACTCAGCTGGATGTAGGACTTCCTGAGGTTCTTTATAATCTGAATAATCCCATAAGAAGTATCCTTTTCTGTACATACATGGTCAGAAAAAGAGCTATAGCTAGTGGTCAAATTTTTTGTTCATTAATCCCTACTTGGGCACATCACGAATTTGTCAGGGTATGTAAGTTTATCAGGTTGTACTTGAAAAGGTGCTAATGCCCTTATTAAAAGGCTGTTGATGCTGAACATCTGCACTTTAATTGTTAGAAATCTCTTTCTAATTTGTAGCCTAAAATTTTTAATGGGTTTTGTGCTCTGTTTTTGTGCCAGCTTAATGCTTAAACTTAATTGACTTTTGCTCCGCCCAGGAATTTACCTGCTTGGGGCCTTTATAGGCAGCAGTGATGTTACTTTTGGTTTTTGTTTTGTTAGGCTAAATAAAGTTACCTCTTACATGCCCCTCTCAGGAGAAATGTTCTCCATTCCCTTCTTCATGCTAGCTACCTATTTCAGTACCTGTACCATTCATTTTTCCTGAACATGAGGCCAGGGTTTGGTGTTGGTCTGTGCCTCCAGAAAGATTTTAGTAGTACAGGATGACACATGCTACCTTCTCCTACAGACAATCACTTCCTCCTTGAACAGTGGCTTACAGTTTCATACAGACATTGCATAATACTGGGTGAAACTAATAGGATTTTGGCTCCCTTGTCCTGCCTCCTTGCTTAGCCTTGCGTGCTATGCTAACAAGGGAGTGCTTGAGTATGTGGAACCTTAGGGCCTGTCCCAAACTGTGATTTTGGATGTACCAATATTTACATGTTCTGTATATGAGCTCACAAAAGAAATAAGTTATCTTGTAAATGTGTCATCTCACAACAGAGCAGTCACTATTTGGAGCATTTTCATCTGTATTGAAAATGTTAGACTTTCTCCAAAGCCAGCAGTAGCTGGGAAAGAAAATTACTGAAGGCACTCACAAATCAGCAGACATCCAGATTTTCTGGCCTCCTCAGTGAGTTTTGACAATCTGGGATACTTTTGAATAATGAAACTCCTATTGTGCAAGCATGACAAACCCAGTGACCACAACACTTATTACACAAGTCCCAGTTAGCAATGTTTTTTATTGCATTGGCAAAATGCTAACATATGGTCTCTTCTCCTCTTAAAAATGTGTAAGAACTAGATAAATTATTTATGTTGAACTTCTGTGAATTGCTTCTGATTCAGTTCTTTAAAGTCAGAAAAACACATCTGGACATGCATCAGTAAATAAACAGGCTAGGCTTCCCTTGAAACAGCTTGTACTTTGGAAATAACCACATAATTTGAGATCAGGATGACCCTGTATTTAGTTGAATAGTGTTAAAGCATACCATCAACAGGAATTAAAAGATACAAGCAGAGATCAATTTGCTGACCTGATGAAAACTGGGATTTGAAATGCTGATTTGCTATGATGGCAACAGCCTCATCCAGTTAATTGCATAAATAAAATTGTTGGTTTTCCCCTTCAATAATACAGTTTTCCTTAAAAATTCTCACAACTGGGGCATTTGCAAGGCATTCTGGATAAAATAATAGCTAACAGTATTCAAGTGTGTCAGCATATCTAGACTCATAGTAGTATGTCCAACAACGAAGGATTCAAATGGAAACTGTAATGATTATAATCCTACAGCACTCACCTTAGATATCCTTCCTATATGTAAAGTTTAGATTTTTTTGCACAATTTTGTATTTTATTAAGATGAAATAGAACATAGGTTTAAGAAGGAAAAAAAACCCCTGAAATGACACTAAAAATAATCGGGACTTGCAACTACTTATGCGTTATTTGACAATGTCACCATTAACTTACCTATATTCTTATTTATATGCAAAAGGGGGAAATTAGGAAGTCACTTTGTTAATTTTTTTTAGGACTAAATATTAACATATCTTTTTAGAAATAGGATGATTTTTCTGTATGCCTTAGGTTTCCTTCTACCCACAATTTAATTTAATTTAGTTTAATTTAAGACAATTTAAGACAACTTAATTTTAATTAAAAATTAAAAGTAGGGACTTCAATATGGTTTGGTTCTGAAGGTAATGCACACTAAACACCAATTAGGCCTAAAATGATGCAGAAACTGTGCATGAATTGCTAAAATTACAATCATGCTTCTAAAAGTTTTTGCTCAGTTGTCTTTTACTATGATATCCTCCTTTAATTTCTTTAACATTTGATACTGCATTTCACAGAGGCACAGAAGAGTCTGAAGCTTGCAGCATTAGTTCATATCTGAGCCTTGGTGGAAAGGACAGGCTGGATACTTCCTCACAAAACTCCAATCCTTCCATGACTCTAACATCAGTGTTTGGTTGCTGGCTCATGTGTGTTTAGCGTCATCTGAAGAGCCCTGAGGTATCCAAGGCGCCCATGCAGTACTAGAGGGACACTTATGCCTTTCTGGAACAGTGTAGGGAAATCTAGAATGATATTGTAGGGCGTAGAAAACACACTTACATGTAGAATAAGGTGCAGATGCTGCATTTTGTTCAGATCTTATGGGTGATTTGCAGTCTCGGAATCAGTGGATGAAAGCCAGATAGGAGATCTTACATTAGCTAACATGGAGCTAAAACCTTATGTTTAAACAAATGAATACTACCCTAATTTCCTAAAAGATGGGCATCTAATGCTATTTGCTGTGCCATAGGGTGTTCTACCAGGCCTCTATCCACCACTTGAGGAGGGCATGGGTTTTTCCTAATGTCACAGCATCAGACAAATGAGGCTGTCTTGGACAGCCTGTATCTCAAATAGCATTGGCTGCTTATGTTCAGGTAGCTAGGTCAAGCCCAAAATGTGGATACCCTATGCTTAGTATGCATAATAACACTGAACTGTATGCATCTATATGTTAGTGTCAGCCTGTGAGCTGGTTTTAGTCTATAATTACAGTCAAAGAAGTCTATGAGTCAGTGAGGAAATCTAAAGCATAGAGAACTATTTGGCTGACCACAAGTAAGGACCATTCAGCTTCTCACATAAATGGCTAGTGACTTTTGAAATATCCCAGGATATAAGAGACATCTACATGGGGTTTGGAGATTTGAAACAGGATGTATGGGAGGTCCACGCCTTTATGGAACAAGGTGAATGCCCCAGAGGATAGCTTAATGTATTTGGTGTTTCAGTTAAGAGCCGATTCCTGTACTTGAGGACAATGTCCAAGTTGGTGATTTTAAGCTTTTCTCACAGTCAGTGGGGAAAAGGAGACACTTGTAGGGCCTGACTTGACTGTTTTAGGTATCTCCCAAGATGAGATAAATTACATTGTAAAAGTGACAGATGGTATGAAAGGACTTTAGACAACTATCTTGTACATGTCTTCGTTATAGCCATGTATGTTTTGTCGTGTTGAGGAATACCCCCAGTGCAGATAGCTCTGTATCCAAGATGCACTGTGTGCCCTGGGTGGTGAGAAATGGCTGAAGCCCCTGAAATAAACTGTGAACTGGTGCTGACCTTTGGCCTAACAAAAGGCAAACAGAGCTGCATCACTGGCTGGACAGAGGGCTGGTCACCAGAGACTCTGCCGGACCAAACTGAAAATGAGAAGAGCCCAGACCAAAACGCACAACTGGACCAAGAGGCTAATGCAAGGCACATGAAGAGTGTGTGCGTAGACTGTAAGGGTATAAAAGCCTAGAGATCACTTTTCTTGGTTTCCTCCCTGGAGGCACCAGCTTGAGTTGTTATATTGCTGTACCACGATTCCGTTACTTGAGGGAACAGCTGAGAAACTCTGAGACTCTGCTGTGGGAAACCTTGGGCTCAACCAGTAGGGAAACCTGGTCTGATTGTATGAGGATGGGTTGTGTAGGGAGTCAAGCATGACACCCGTTTCCGCACTGGAGCCTCCCACTATAAAGGACCCAGATTTAAGTCTTGGATAAAGTGATTGTAAATCAGAGAGTGGATCCTGAATGGATAGTAAAGAAAGTTTTTTAAAAAACAGATGAATGTTTCAGATGTTTGAAAATCTTCAATAGCTTTTGAGCTCCCCTGTGAACTTTTAAGATGTCTGTATCACTCAACAGAGCTCCCTCATCTATCTCCAAAACCATTCCAGTCTGTCAGAAAGTGCAACGTTCTTAGCCAAACTTGGCCTGAGGCAATTTTCCCCCATAGCTCCTACACCTGAGCAGATGCCTAACCTAGCTGCTGTGACATGGGCAATGTAGGTTGCCATGCAGGACTCATAGACCCAGCAGAAAAACACATCAAAACCACTAATTCTCATCAGCTATTGTTCTAAGCACTGCAGCTTGGATGGCTCAGAGATTTTTCACTAGGTATGTTTTATTTATTTGTTTTGTTTTTTGGGGTTTCTTTTGCATAAACCAGATAGAGTAGTCAATAAGTTGAGCCTATTTCTGTTAGAATGAGCTGATGTATTCATAATGCTATTTTGATACATTTTCTTTAAACCAGTGAGACTAAGAGACATTCTCAAACACGTGCATCATGAGCAAGGTGAATTAGTTCAACACTGATTTAGAATAATTGAGTTGTGTTTATGCAAGCTAAAGTGCAATTTGCTTTCTTGTCTATATTCAGCAATTTATGAGACTGCTTCAGGACATTAATCAATAGTGCAATAGACACTCTTCAGGACCAGCTTTCAATTTATCCCACGGAACTATGGTCCAGAGTATATGTTATACACATATATAACTATAGATATGGGGTTTTTTTAAAATGAAGGAAGAAATTTTGAAGCAGTCGTAATATATATATATATGTGTATATATATATACACATGTATTTTCCTTAAAATATACAGAATTATAGACATCTGTTGATAGACAAATAAATCAATGTTTGCAGCTGTTCTACATTTATTAATTTTCTTTCCATTACATCTTTTATTTTCTGAATAATTTCCAGTGTACAGCTAAAGGCAATACAAGCTTTCACCTCTCATAAAAGACTTCTAATGTATGTTTTTATGGTATAATGCTAGCATACTACTCTTACTCTTCCCAAATATTTTAGATTTAGGCTTTAGACCAGTAGTAAACTGGCTTGCTTGTTGAAGAAATATATATATATATTTTATATGTAGTTATATGTAGAAAACTACTCATGTAGTTTTCTTTGGTTTCTATTAGACATAAATAGGAACCACAGCGTTTAAATTTACGTTTTTTGAAATGTTGAGAGTTTGCAAGCATGTATAACCAGATGTAATGGAATGAGGGATTCGCTGACAGGTAGAGTAGCATCAGAATACCTGTTTTTTAAAAATGACATTGCTAGCAAAACAGAATACATAACACCCTGTTTACCTTTTAAATTTATTTGCATTTCCCCTTCTTTTCTAAAAAAACCCCGAGTAAGTCATAACCAGCTGTAGATATCAAAGAGTAGAAGAGAGTTATGGCAAGTTTAACACAGACTACCCTCTGAGCTTCTAAGATTTGCCCTCATCTGTCAGCGTTAGGCAGACCACCACTGAGAATAACCATTGTCAGTGTCTGTACTTCCCTTATTGTTTGCTGGAATCCATTGCTAACATATTGCTATAACTAAACAATGTTTACCCTCTATTTAGTGAAAATGAGTTATGATAAAATTGTTAGGAAGACAGTTGCAAGATCTAGGACTTAACTTGAATATTCATGGTTCAATGTACATTGTGGTAGGCTGACCTCGCCTGGCTCCCAGCTACTCCCCTGAGCCATGCTCTTATCCCCCTCATTAAGAGGACAGGGGAGGAAATAAGATCAAAAAGCTCATGGGGTGAGATAAGCACAGGGAGGTCACTTATCTAGTTACTGTCATGACCACAACGGGCTCAATTTGGGAAAAAAATTAATTTATTGCCGATTAAAACAGATTTGGATAGGGATAAACAAAATAAAAAATGAGAACACCTCCCCCACCCTGCTTCCCAGGTCCAGCTTGACTACCCCACCTCCTTCTCTCACCTTCATGTCTGCAGGTCTGTTGATCACACTTTTTTTCATCACTTGCCTTTCACAACTGCCATGCAGCATTTTTCACCCTTTCTTAATTACACTTTCTCACCAATGTCGTCATCTTGGCTGAGGATCTCAGTCATGTCCTGCAGTAGGTCTGTTCTGGAACTGTCTGGAGCCATCTGGGACTGGCTGTGTTTGGTCTGGGTCAGCCCTGGCCCCTCATCACAGAACTCACCCCAGAGCCTCACAGCAGCGTTTGCGCACTGGCACCCAGTGCACACACAGGGAAGCATGAACAAGTCAGTCAAAAAGGTGCTGAAAAAAACATCAGCTGCAGATTCACATAACTTGCAGCAGCCAAGGTTGGTCTGATTTATTCTAGTTTAAGGCATCCTCAAGAGATTAATGGAACCTGTTTTGTTCTAGGACCTTTAGTGTTTTCTGTGACAGGTGTCTCTGAGGGAATGTTTCTCTGGGCTCTTCACTGTGTGGGTTTACATATGGAGCATGTTCTCAGCACAGCTTTAGAGGTGCTTACAGTACCTATCTCAGCTACTTACATACTTCCCCATAGTCACACTGAGGTTCTGAAACCGTCCCAAAACACAGCAACCAGAAGTGGGTGCTAAACCTTTAACAGATTCTGTTTCCCGCAGGGTGGAAATCAGGAGTGCCATGCTCAACACACATTTTAAAATGTTTGCTTAATACTCCTCATAATTGCAGTTCTAGTCATAGGTGAAGATTGATACTTTGGTTTCATTTACATATCTTAGCCTTTTATCTCCTCAGTTTTATTTCATCTTAAATGTCAAAAAGTTATAATACCTCTCAGAGGTGTTTGGACTGAAATTAAAAGTATCAGCATTCTGGGGAGTCTAAATATTTTATCCCTTCAGTTTCTAAGGGTCAAAATACATAAAAAATATTCAAAATTAATGAATAGTATACTTCGGAAAAGCAATATCTGTGGAGCACAAAACAAGACCGTGTCCAAACATTACATTTGTATCAATATTGCAATATATTCATGCAACATTTTGTAAAATTATGTGCCAAACCCTTGAAAAATGTAATGAACTTTTGGATGAGAAAGAAAAAGAAGTTCCTGAGTTGCATGCAATTTCTCATTACTTTAATATGTCCTTAAGACTTAGACATACATTTAGAGCAGTGACATCTGTGGTTTGAAATAATTGGAAATGTGGCATTCATAATACAATAATGATTTTTTTAATAAGAGAATTTAATTTGGTGAGCAAATGCAGTGTCACACAAATGTAAGTTTTGGGGTTGGATCAACGGCAGCTGTAAACCTTTCCAACTAGATGCAGCTCCATTCAGAGCTTAATGAAATATGATTCACAGCCTGCCATTCGAGCCTCTCCCACAGCAGAGATGCAAAGGAACAGAATGGCACTGGAGTCTGGGATAAAAAAGACATTAGGATAGTTGAAGAGAGCAATTACACATGTCAATGAAATTATCCTTTGTGCTTTGGATACTTGGGTTCAAAGGTTACAGGCACAATCATCTCATTCTTCTAAACCACTGCTGAATCTGTGTAAAATTATCATTTTTTTTATATGCAATAGTCTACCAGTGCCCTGCATAAAGGCAGTGGCAGGCTGTCATTGACTCTAATATGGTTCAATATTAGCATGTACTGAAAGCATTTCTCAGAATGCCCATGAACTACATCTATTTCTTTAGCTCTCAAAGCTTTTTTCATGCATGTCTGTTACATTCATTGCTGTTTGTGGCTTTTTAGCAAAACTGATAAAAATTACACAGAAATCTAGCAAATAGGGAAATGTCTTCACAATAAGTGCTTCTAACAAATATTAGCAAGGTCTAGTCAAAAAAATCTCATGGTAGTAATCTCCTAGGCCAGATCTACTCCTCCTAAATCCAACAAAAGTTTATAATCCACAAAGTATCCCACAACAATATAGACTGACTTAATTTCAGGTTTGTAAAGTCTCTGAAACTTTCCAGCAATTTCCCTAAATGCCTGAATTTAGGTGCTTAAGAATGCACAGAAATATTATCCCTATCTCTAGTGTACCTTTGCAATGATACAGTTTGAAGTACAACATTGTCTGTAGTCTGCCTAATTACCTTGAAAAAAATGGTTTATTACATACTTGCTGCCTATATTTTCTAGAATGTCCTTAATTAGGGCACATACAGAATATGGAAGAGAACTAGATTATATAATCTTCACTAGATTATATAATCTTCTTGTTTATTTCTATTAGTATATTCTAGGTCAAATCAGATTCAATTCCTTTGAAGGTTTCTTAATGCTTTAGTTAAATTCATTTAAAGACCCCTCCGTGTCTACTGATTGTTGGAGAAGTAGAAATGAGAAATGATGGCTGGGCAGCAGTCAGATTACTCATCCTCAGAAGCCTGGATAATTTGTAGAGCATGGGGAGGTTGAGAAAGGAAATAGACACTCTCTAGGAGTGTTATAGATGAACATATATTCAATCCAGGATACGAGCTGTGGTAGCATCTGGATTCCCATGTTTGGGTTTTTTTAGTTAAGATCCTGTTCCACTCAGAGCTCTTTGGTACTGATTGCAGGGAGGATGGTTTCAGTAGCTGAGGTGGAGAATCTCACTTCTGGAAATTCTTACATCACTTTGACAGAAACAGGCTGGTTCAGCTGGTATGCAGAAGGTATATTGTCTTTATTTACATAGTCACTGGAAACAGGTTATAGGCTGATTATATCTACTTTAGCAAACAGTATAATTCAAAGCAATTGTATTTGCACAGTGAAACAGGTGGCGATAAGGTCCCAACATCCAGTCTTATGTGTTTCAGGATTTCTTGCTTAGGCTAAGCACTACTCTGATTCCACAGACTGGATGCGCATTAGCAGTTGGGTTGCATTGGGCTGCACTCCAGGAATGTGTAACTTGTTCTTATTTCCTCACACAAGATCCAGGTAGCACTCTCGAAATCTGCTCTGCAATCAGTGCATGGTCAGTGCAGATGACTGAGAGATTTTCTGTGGACACACTAACTCCTGCTTTAAAATTTGAGCTAATGTAATACCATAATCTGTTGTGAAGAGATAGGATAGGTGACTTGCATTTTCTCAAAAGGGTTTCAGGCTATTAGCCTGGTGTGATTCAGTTGCCTAGGGACAGGCATCTAATGCCATTTAATTTGCCCTAGGATATCCTCTCTGTTCTTCAAATGTGTGTTCCTTATGCCACAGATGTTCCATAAGTACAGCATCAGAGTGGCCAGCTCCACCTGGGTGGTTCAGGGACTACAGGGCTTTTCAGCCAGTAGATACTTGCCCTTAGGCAACTGAATGAAGTCCTTAAAGACTTTAAGGTGCATTGACTGCCTTTCCCTCCTTGTTTCACAGATGTGGGAGGCACAGCTGTGTGTGTTAGTCATGTTGTATCTCAGACCTTACTTATAAAGATACTCACCTAAGTGCTGGAGGCATAGCTCAGCCTCTTCCTCCCGCTGTTATAGGTTATGTACAGGGACGTGGAGTTCCCATTCTTCTGAAAAAGTTTTCCATTAAATAGACTAGAGAGTCTGCTGTACTCAGGTGCTTATATATGATTAAAAATATTGTAGAAGTGGCTCAAAATTTTTTCACCTGCATATGGAAAAACTAAGTATTTTGAACAGAAATAGCAATTTCCTAAATACCGCCCAACCCGACAGGAACTCTAATTAGTGAGATCTTGATTTTTCTGTTGATGAGCAGTAAATATTTTGAAATCTTGCTTTCACCTTCTATAACATAAAAAAAAAATAAGTAAGTTAATATTTACATTTGTTTTTTTATGATGGTATCAGCCCTCCTCATGGAAAGGAGTTTCCCACAGCCAAATTAACACAGCCAATCTATGCTACAAAGCAAAAACAAAAATAAAACAAAACAAACCAAACCAGGAAACCAAAACCAACAAAAAAGTGTGTCAATGTCTGTGCTTGCGTGTAAAAGAAAGACATGCAACCTCAATATTTCATTCTCCCTCAGATATCTAAATCTTGAAGGTTTGAAATGATAGACAATCACTGCCATTCTTCAGGCCAGAAAAATGAAAGGTAAGAACTACTTAATGCAGAAATTAAGACCATAAAATGTGAACATTTTTCATTTTTCCTGACAATAGTCATGTGCCTTTGTGCTTGCAGCTGTGTTATGGAATTTACATTCTTTTCAGAGAATATTCTGCTGGTGCCGGACTACAGCTATGGAGGAAAAGATGGATTTGCAGAGCATCTGCATAAAATAAAAAAGCATAATTGGAGCACACCATGCATTACAAAATCATAAATGTATGACTTTTCCTTTATTGTTATATTAGAGCAAGAGCTTGAACTCTTAGGTCAGATTATTTTAAGAGTTAGCAATATAATCCTCTAGAATTATTTGGAAAACACTGTTTTTCTTGCGGCAGAGGGCTTTTGTGTTGTGTTGTTTTGTTTTGTGGTGTTTTAACAGAATGTGCAATATTCATTTCATCACACAGTGAAATAACTCCATGAAAAAAAGAATTTTAAAAATACATATTCAGATTTGGCTGAAGTTTTGATTTGTTAGATGATTGTTCCTACTCAGCAGTTTATCTTTGAGGAGAAAAGTAGAATCAGCGTACACATAGTATATATGATCTACAACTGGTAGGTTTTATGCATAAGCACAAGCTTCCTTGGTACCTTGTGAGTTTTACTTTATCTTGAACTGTCACATTCTAATTCTGTTTCTGTTACTGTTTCTAATTCTGAGCTGTGGTGGTCACAACACAGATAAGTTTATTAATTCAGTGAGGATTGAGACAAGATAACACAATTGCTGAGACCTCTGCAACTCCACATGATTCCTGTCATGAATACGTAGTGATGGTTCTCTCTGTCAAAAGGTCAGCAAATACCAATTTTTATGGAACCATTTTCTTTTCCTCAAATTTATTTCAGAGATTATAAAACATATTTACTGGTATTAAATTTCAAGTATGAAACTTTTTTTGATCCTCTAGGAACTAGATATAGATATGCATTATATTAAAGTTTCATTTTTTGTGTAAAATGTCACCTTAAACATGTAAAAGGTGGGGAAAGAAGGACCTTTTCTACATTTCCCATAGCAAAATGTGAAGTAGTAAAGACTTAGAAGTTCTTGCAAAAAAATCCAAACCAAAGCAGAAAAACCCATTTCACACAGTGACATTACACTATTTACAAAAACATTTGCTGTGTTTTTTGGAAATACCTTGCCCGTGTGTTCTAGGTTGTTTGAATGTTAACTTCCAGGGAAGTTACAGAGCTGAAAGAAATAGGCTGAAAACCTTCATGATCATTCCATGTGTTCCTATGTTTCATTGTGGGAGTGTCTGATTTGATTTCATGAAGACCCATAAATTAGGTTTATACCTAAAATTAAAATATCATTTTTATCTTTGTTGTGTCTTTGATTTTGATTATTGCTACTTTATTTATGTAGGTAATTTTTATCTCCTCAGAGTTTAATAAAAACCTTTAAGAGTTTTCCTTTTGCAGCCTGGACAAACAAAATCTTTGTTAAAATAATGTGTTATTTTAAATTTAAAGAGTCCATTGTTTGTGGTGTTTTCCTGCCTGTTACTTGTAGTGGATGGAAAATTGCTTCCAGTAGCCTTATTTGAGACCAGTGAGCCTTTTGAAGCCTCACATTTCTTTGGAACTCTTCTACAAAAAATATATTAAAACCACATAATTATGTTTACCTCATGCTTTGAAAAATAATTTTTTTAATGATGTTGTGGAATAGAGCAGTAAGACTGTTTTTATATATTTAATTTTTGGGAAGATTATCTGTCCAATTTTTCAAGAAGTGAATAGAATATGGAAAGAAAGACTTTCCTGTTCTCCAAAAATAATATGACTTAGAAACTTTTATATTAAATAATTACATTCCCAGCCAAAGTATTATGGAAATTTTTACTTTTATTCCCCACAATTTTAAGAGTTGAGATTCTAATCAGTCATTAGAATCACCAATATGAAATAGAGCAACCAAAGAGGAAATCCTCCTAAATTAAAAGCTTGGCTTTTGACTGCCACGCACCATTACTTGAATCCTAGGAATTCTAAGACCTGTATTATTCTTTTGTGAGGAATCAAATGTATCTCTGTGACACTAATGGTGCTCAGGCACAACACCTCTGCCAAGGGATGGAGTGAATACACCAGTAACCTGTTTTGCAGTGTTGAATATATTAAGAGGAAAATGAAGAATAGTGCAAAAATTATTTCTCCCTACTCCTGCAAAATATAGCACAGCTCTCAAACTGGGAAAGAAGGAAAGTCAAAGACAAATGGGTGATTAGCAAACAAAACAATATCAAACCCTAAAATAGTGCGCATATTAAATTGCAAAAGAGACGCCTTTTTGCTGTCACTCGCCTGCAGAGTCATCAGTCTGGAAATGATCATCTAAGCATGTCAGCCAACCTCTACTGCCAGTTAGCTCTCTAATGTGACAAACAGAAACCTGTGTCCAGGAGAGAGCTCACAGATACACTTGGATTTAGAACAAAAGGATAAACGAAAGACCTTCTGCAAGGCCCCCACAGATATTATAGAATAACTTACCATTTAAAATATAACCCACTTCTAAAACAGTTTTTAAAAAGTATAATTTTCATTTAGTTATTTTCATTTTCCTAAAATTTGGCTATCAAAACCATAGGGAAAACTTCTACTGATGTTTGCATAATGTATGAGGGCAGATGTGTTGCACAGGAGCCTCAGTGACAGACATTCTGGAGAACTGTAGTCTCATTAGGAAACCTTGTTAAACATAGTAGACTCAAAAAGAAAGAATGCAGTATTACCAGGATCTTTGTTTACACCATACTTTAAATGTAAGAAGATTCAGTATTTACAAATGCTATGCTATTTACCCTAAACAGCAACAATGCAATAGCAGGTGAGATCCATTTTCTGAATAAATCCCATATTGAATCTGCTTAGTTTGCCAATTACTTTTCTTCCCTAATTCTATTTCCCTGATAATGGACATTCTGCGGGATAGAGCAAACCTTTGCACTTCTATCATGCTCAGATTATTCCTCAAGGAAAAAATCCATTAACTAGCAAGATGGATCCAGATGTTACTTTCAGATTCTCCTGTGCTGGTGACATCCATGTGGTGGAAAAAACCACAGATGTTCTGTCAGCATTTTAGCTGAATCTTTGGAATTTGTAGTTAAGGGAAGATAAGTATGGTAGAATTGCATTTTAAGAGACTGGTTCATTCCCATTTCTGCTATATTTTAAAGTTGTACAGATACACAAACACAAAAAAGGAAAGAAGGGCAAATTTCCCTGTAAACTTGAGAAGCAGATTTGGAGCAGTTGCAAAACATCAAAGTAAGTCACAATAAAATATTTGCAGTAATGGTTTTTTATTAAATCGGAGGGGTTTTTTCTTACTGCCTATGCATTTTAATATAGCCATTTCTGCAGTAACACATTACTCTGAGTTTTCAGTGACACTAATCAAAGAATATTTGTTTTAGAAATGTCATTTCCCCCCCCTTTTTTTGGTAAAGGCAAGTAAAAACAACTATTCAAATTTCAAGTCTGCATTGACATCCTAGTTCATTAGATATTGCATTGCAGTGGTTATCATCAAAGTGAGTGCCACCATATTAATATTAATGTGTTCTAAATTGGTTGTTAAAACCTTGATGGTGCAATAACTCTGCACTGAATGAGGAGGGTGTGACTTTACCTAATTGTTGTGAATTAGAAAACAAACTGGATATTATTCCAAGAAGAAATGGAGATAGAGAGTGGAGAAATTCCCTCTTTATAATATTTCAGGTAATTAGCATTTTTAATAGAGGAGAACGAATGACCTAGAGGAAGGAAATCTTTATGATGTACAGCTGTAACTTTATATAGAAATAACATTAGCTGTAATGTGAATTCCTGACAACTTTGTGTAATAGAAGAAATATTTGTGGCATATGCTTGATTTAAATAAATATGTATTAGTCAGAGATATAGGGATATGAGTTAAAAAAATAAAAACCTTCTTGAAATGCAAAGCTTCACTGTATTTGAGAATCTCAGTAACCTACCAATTCAATAAAATTAATAAATCTAATTTTTGTTTAGGACAGCCAGTATTCAATAGTGATGAAGGTATTTTTTTACTACAACTGGTTGATTAGGCAACTATTTATACAGCCCGAATTTAAGGCCTTGAAAAAAAGAGATGGTCAGCAAAATCAAATGAAAGATGAGAGTTGGTGTAGGAGACTTAACTCAGCCTCACAGTGAACTGACAGAATAACCCATTTTACTTGCTAAACCATGATGTGCCACGTGAGATCTCCTTGTGCCTTTAGTATATAACTTTCTGTGAAAAAAAAAATAAAAAAAGGTACAAAAACATTTGTAAGTGAGCAAAAGCAAACAATTTGTGATGGCTGAATGATTTTGTGAACTAAATCCTATTATAGAGTCAACTCAGAATAGCAGGACTGGAAAAAAAATCTATAAATTTACTGGATTAATCAATAAAAATCAAAATTATTGTGCCTTTAATAGATTTATTCATCAGAGCAACAGGCCTGCTGAAACAATAGCTTCAGAAGGCCCACATGAAACAATATTAGTGGTGCTTATGGGTTTCCAAAACCAAGGCCTAGATGCTACTCTTCTCCTTATGAGAGCATTTGGCTTGCTTACAAGGCAGGAACAAAGCTAAAAGCTTCAGGCTCCATGAATGAATCACTCCTGGCAGTTCCAGGGCTTTCCCACCTCCTGCCTCTCTCTCAGTGGACCATTGCTACTCACTGCTAATCTGCAGATGTGTCTACAGCCATTTCTCTTCTGCCATGTGTTGGTGCCCCAGTCAGGCGGGCCTGACCGTGGGCTTGCCAGCAGTAATCCGCACCAGCTGCTAACAGCCACACTGTCAAAGAAACAGCTCAATAAGCCTATGATGGAGGAACTCCTTTTCAAAGTACTTAAGAGCTTTAATGGTACAAACTCTATTTCTCACCAGTAATTTATGTCTTGCGACAATCTTGAAGTTGGAGCTTGCAATACTGTAATGAAACAGAGGAAAAAAATCACTGTGTCTGGATGAAAGAGTATTAAGAACATGCTTGCATAGCCTGCAGTAAAGAGTAAAATTGTGTTGATTGAACAGCAAAAATGTAATTGACAGATAAAGAATATTTTTTTCTAGAGACAAAGCTCATTCTTTCACTGGAGTAGGTATGTATATACCCATATTGCATGAACCAGCTTGTGACTCTGACCTCACTATCTAAAATAAATGTCTTCTAGGTCTAAGGTCAAATGTCCCTTCGAATTATGGAGATTTTGGAAAAAAAAAAAAAACAAAAAACCCCCGCACTATTTTTTGCCTCAGTTCTCCAGTGAAACACTATATTTACAGAAAGGTAATACCAGAAACCTATAGACATTCTAGAAAGATGACATGGTGTCCTCATGGTAAAGTCAGACATGTTTTAATGTCCTGTTTAAAACTGAATTTTCTCTGTGTTCTTCTAGCTAGACCAATGCAAGAGATTCTGATTCTTCTGTGACTGCTGGCAAGAAAAGCATAAATTATGTATGTTCCTTCAGTGCTTCATACCAAGAAGACAGTGTTCTTTGTTTATAGTTTGGTTTTTTTATTGTTTGTGAACAAGCAAAGATGATGAAGAGGGAATGCCATTCAGGAAACAGCAATTGAGAAAGACTTTAGGCTGTCTTCAATGGGAGGAACTATTTCACAGACAGGAAAGCACAAAACAAAACTAGGGAAAAGAAACATTTTTCTATCATATACTTTGTCTATTTACACTGTAAAATTCATGGTTCTTAATGCTTGCATTTCGGAAAGAAGTGGGCAAGGAAGACATTTGTGTGAAAAAGAGGACTATTTAAAAGTCAGAACTATTAACTATTAAATATTTAGAAGAGTTTTTTTTTTAAAAAGTAAGCTATTAGCAGCAACTGTTAGGATTCCACGGGAGATAATTATTTTCTGTTAAGAATCTTTTTCTTAAATACTGCAATTTTTATTTCCAATGAAGTAAAACTTTTAAGCCACAAACACATCTTGTATCTTTTTTCAAACACATTTTGTTATATCTTTTCTATATCTTCAAAATATAACATTTAAATGAAATGTAGTGAAAATATATTTGTTCCTATTACAAACAGACCTAGGATACCAAGTTTCACTCATAGCCAATTTTTATGTCAGAGCTAGAAAAGAGTGAAAAGATAGTTTTACACTGGAATATTGACAAAACACTAACTCCAGTGAAGTGGCAAAATAGTACTCTAATATCAGCTAGCAGAGCATTAAAAACAATATGCAAAATGCAAATACTAATCTTATTATGGCCGAACCTTATCATCTTATCATGAATATTAATCTTATTATGACTGAAAATTACTTGCCTTTTGCTAATTTTGAAAATTTCTATTGTGAACATATTACATATATATTCATCCATTATATATTACATGTCTTGTAACACATATAATTAATATATACTTTATATATTGTCATGCATTCAGCTAACAAAGGAAATATTTGCCTACAGTATTAGTATCAGTCAGAAAACATCTTTAACACTAAATAAGAGTAATTGTTTTTTTTGAATGAGTGAGAAAGTGAAGATGAGGGGAGGCCATAATTCTGTTTGCTAAAATACATTTACTCTTTACTGTTCAGTACCACAAGCCAAATAGCAGAAAAAAATTTGCATTTCTATTATGTTCATAGAAATGTTAAGGACTTACATCCTTACCCAACTAGCTAATTTAGCTTTCCTTTTCTTAATAACATGAAATGTATTAATGTTGAAAGGCCACCAAGTATTCAGAAATAATGAGCTCTGAACCTTCCAAAGTCATCTGACCGATACTCAGCTGAGTTTTAATGATGAATAACTAGGCCAATCTTTTTTTGGTAACATAGAGCTAGGGATAAAACTTTGCCAAGCCAGAAGGAAAATGAAAGAGGAGCTTTGTGAGCCCATTTGCACTCCCTCTGCACACCATCCACTAGATTGCTGTGTTGCTTCCAAGTCTGCTGAGCCAGGTACTCTGAGCCATCCCTCCCTCCCTCTTCTGTGCCCGTCCAATAAATTTCCTGGCCTCAGGTTTTACGTTTATGATTTCTTCCCAGAAACAAGACATCACAGCCCAGCTGCTCTAGACTTTATAATTAAGGCTGTCTGCTCCATTTTCCTGCCACCTTAAATGTAACTTTTCCCAAAACCTTACACTCAGTTCTTCAGGGGCCTCAGTTTAATGCAAGATGCTTCCATCTGAGCACACCATTGCATATGAAATGAATAAACACAGCCAGCTGAAACACTAAACTGAGATGCATGTGTTGGTGTTCTTCAGATAGATTTTGTTCTGGAGCACTTTGTAGCTGGATGAAGGTAATTTGCAGATGTTGAGAAAGTCTCCTCACTTTCCCTTAATTGCAGCTTTCAGCAGTGATATCCAACTGTCTAAAAGTTTTTTTTTCTTTTCCCAAATCCTTTTGCATCATGGATATGAATTTACAAATGTACTCTTCACAAATTTGTTTCAGTACCTAAGCTGCAGACAACCAAAACTTGCTAAGTGATGGCAACTGCCTTTGCCAGAATATTTTTCTCTGTGCAGGAATGATTCTAGACATTTTAAGGTCTCCAAACCCCATAAAGAGCAGAGTTTGACAGATAATAGATGAAAAGACTAGAGAGTCCCTGGGGAAATGGATAAATGAAGTGTCATAAACCCCTTTTCTACCTCAAGTCAGCGTGCTGTGTGTTGATGTATTCCTTTGTTTAGACAAATATTTGTTGCATTTCAAACTACAGCAAATAAACTCCTCCCTACTTTTCACTGTAAAAAAGGAATTTGATTTTCTTACAGTTACTTCAGGCTTCCCCCCTTAACTATGAAAAAAAGTAATATGAAGGGTACTCATAAGTTCCTTGGAAAATTCTAGGAGGTTTTAATGCTGTTTGTTATTACACCCGTATGCCACCATTGTGAATTCAGTGTATAGGTTTCCTTAAGATAAAAGGGATACATATTTGAAACACAACATATGAATTTAGCTACATTAGCCCTGCTTAAGTCAGTAGAACATTTAAATCCTCACACACCTATTTGTAGGCAAAAATGTAACTGGTTTTGTTAGAATACAGTAGTAGCTTGATTGTTTCAATGCCTCGAAAGTGAGAATTATATGAACAGAAGATGTTTTCAGTTTTGATTAACTTTATGTTTGCAAAGGCTATGCAGAGAAAGAGATATCTGTTAAGCACTTTTGACCAAGTACAAATCAAATTATATACATGTTATTAAGAGATATGTAATATGTAAAGTCAGAAAACCATAAAAGTACATTGGTCTAAATTTTAGCTAATGTTTGAAATCAAACTGAATGAATTTTAACTAAAAGTTTTTAACTTATTATCCCTGTAATATGGACTCCTGTGAGGATGTAACTCAGCCTCTAGGCTGTATTTAGTATAACAGTGAACTGGAAAAGAAATTTGGCAACTTCCAACAGATGTGATGTTAACAACTTAAGTTAGTTTACTTTGTACTGAAGTGGAAAAGGATCAAAGATAGCTGTGCTTTGGGTTAGGGAGCTAATCCGTCCTGAGATTCCACTGTAATATAAAACCAGATGCTGTCATATCTTGGACTCCGCTGTAAGAGATGACAATGGTTCAAGTCCTGTGGACATTTTCAAAAAGTCAGAGCTTTACTGGCCACTACTGCAACACAGATATGTTGGTCACCCACAGTCTAGGTTTTAGGTATACTGTCAATGATGTTAAGAAAGTTAGCCTAGATTAATTGTCTTGAAATATGTCACATAAAGGATATTACATGCAACTTTCCCAAACAGATTTTCTCCCAGGCAGGAGAGATTCAGCTCATTCCTCTCCACAGTGAATACAAACTCATTTTCAGTGTGGCATGCTGAGTTTGTCTTACAATTCTGTACAATGATTCACAGTTTTAAAAGCAGCGATTAGTCTGTCTCACTTTATAAAACTACAAATAGCATTGTGAAGGTGTATTTTCCATTATATGGTCATTCTCACAGTCCTAAAGCAAGATTTCATGGCATAAACACAGAGGTTTGTTTAAGAATCAGTTTTAGACTAGTCTTATTGAGCAATAAGCAATAATACATCCAGTTTAAGGAGCAGAGATGTTATGACCTCAGATTTGGAAAGTCAGCATGTAATAACCTTGTCTAGACCTGTACCACCAGTCAGACATACAACTGATAGCCAACTGTGACTTACAGAGGACTTTCTTTAAGCTGCCAAGTAATTTTCAGGTCCTTCTACCAGTCCTGCCAGGCTGTGTTTGCTGACGTGAGTCAGCACAAGTCAATGCAAAGAAAAAAACAATATCTCAGCAATTCTATTTTTTAGGACAACTGAGTCAGGACGAACTGAATAGCAAAGACATATTCTAGCTGGAAGATGGATTTGAGTTTAAAACAAAGAAAAAGAAAAACAGAAGCAATCAAACAAAAAAATCCAACTATTTTTCCCAATGCTTAGAATAAAGCAGAGGTCTGTTAATTTCCTTAACTATACTGCATAATCTTACATCATGGTTGAAAGTTAATATCTCTTTTCTAACCAAGTAGAAAATCTGGACACAATTTCTTGGTTTCAGGCAATCTTCAAACACATCTTCTGGGGATGATATTGGCTGCGATTATCTTACTTTTCTTTTTAAACTTCCCAATATCTATTTTCACTGTTTCATTTAAAGAAGATTAATATAGAACTAGCATAGCAAAAATTTCCATAAATTTTCTTCTGCTACCTTAGTTCAGGGAAGCATTCTTCTTATTATTATTATATATAATTATTATATCTTATTG
>WEIT01019874.1:32112-65707 GCA_013389985.1 Dryoscopus gambensis | reverse complement strand
TGGTACTTGGCAAAGCATCATTGAATCCTGAGGGCAGTTTCGGTCCATGGATGGTGGTGAGAGCACCAGACATGGAAGGACACTATGGTTTACAAGAGAGACTCCTCTCTTCTTTGATGGACTGAGACTTGATTATTTGAGTATTGTTAACTGATCAGGAAATCCAAGGTTTTGTCTGATTGTGTGAAGGGTGGAAGTTGAGAGGAGGAGGAATGTTTCGGAGAGTTTTCATTCTGTTTCCTGTGTGTTTCTTTCCTTTAATGTAGATTAATAAAGTTTTTTCCCTTATTTCTAAGTTTGAGCCTGCTCTGCTCTGTTCCTGATCACATCTCACAACCATTATTAGTAAAAATATATTTTCATGGGGCACTGGCATTGTGTCCAGTGTCAAACCATGACAAAGTTCATGAAATATCTTCTATTAAACTGTTACAGAGGGTTGCCTGCAGTGAGTCAAAGGCAACCCGATCTAATTCTCGTTAACTTCACTGATATTATCCCCACATAATTTAATGGAAGACCAACTTAGCCCTGAATTCTTAGAAAAAACTGTATATAAGTTGTGTTTACACAGAATTTGTTTCTTCAAAACTGTTAAGTGTAAAGTTTACCTTCATTTGAAAACTGTTTTAAGATCTTAGTTGGAAACCAAGGCACAAACTAATGAGACAGATTTGTGAATTCTTGAAAGACATGGAAAGAAAAAGAATCAGGACACAAAAATATTTTGCCTACCTTCTGTTTTGATTGAAAGGAACATCCAGGGATGACTGTGTGTCCTCACAAAAGACTTCATCAAAAATATTCAATGTTTTCTTCTTCATAACATATCTAATAAAATTTGCATATATTTTAAAGATTTGTGAGCCTCACACAGGGGTTGAGAACATAGAAATAGCAAATGGAAAGTTGTAGGATTTTTTGAGCAAGCTTAAATGAGCAATAAAAACATAAATATTGAGAAATATGTGCTAAGTTCTTAATCTTTATATAGTTCAGTATCTCTTTCTGCATGGCAGCTAGAAAATATTCTCATTACTACTTTCCTGCTCTTTTCCCCAAACCCTAAATCCTTTTTACATGGTTTCCTTAATGATTTTCAACAACAGGCAGGAATGAATTCTTCAAATCAAACATGCACAAGAAAACAAATCTTCAGAGAAGATTTTACCCGAAACTTTCTAATTTACTTTCTAGTCCTATGACATGTACTGCAACAATTTTCTTTCTGAAAATTCTACTGTAATAAGGGAGTAGATGGCTTGCGGTGAGGGGAAGAAGCTTTGTCAAGGAGTAACTTCTGTGGAAGACCTTTAATTTGCATTGTGTATAAGGTCTAGGGTGAATTCCTGATCAGAGGCAGTGAGAGGCTTATTCTTTCATTGGTAATTGATTAATGTAGTAGAAACAGCATCCAGTCACTATTACATGTCAGTCAGACCTTCAACATTGCACGCATTTTACCCTACAAAACAGGGTATTTAGTATTCTTAACTTCTAAAGCTATGTCCGTGACATGCCATAATCACAAGGAATATAAATGAACTATAGCAAAACTGGCTCACACAGAACAAGACACAACGTAGTTAAATGGATATGGTTTTTTGCTTGGCTAAATATCCACACCTACAGTTAAAGAATAAGGCTGGCTAACATAACACCATCCCGAATTCTTGTGCTAATGTGTGCTAGTGTGTTTCCGCACAATTCTGCATTCACTGTGTGAGAAGTTTGAGAGTTTGTTGCATATAATAGGAACAATTTGTCCTGTGATTTTTTACTAATAAAAGTATTGTTTCTGCATGCATTAGTAACAAAACAAACTGGATGTGATGAACAAACTGTGGATGAACAAACAAAATGAGATGTGCCATAGCCTCCTTTTGTTTGGATCTTATTTTTAATTCTTAAAAAAAATCAAGAAATCTGAACGTGGAAGTCCAAATCACTAGAAATTCAAATCTCTGAGATAGAATGCACTTAGTCTACTAGCATATTTAATATTAAAAAAAAAGAAAAAAAAAACAAATCAACAAACAAAACCAAAGCAAACCTGCTTTAAACTCATATAAGAACAATAAATAAACTTGGACATCCATAAACAATTGACCCAAAAACTGAAACAATGGTGATAACAGTTGTGTCCCAGAATTGAAACTACACACAGAGACCCTTCCAAGTGGTGCATGGATCATTTCCAATTTCATCTTAGCAGGCTTCCCACAGTGGATGCAGCCCTCTAACAACTGTCTAAATTTGCATACAGAGCTGATAAATACTGGCCACTGTTTCAAGATGTGCTGAAGCTTCTGTCTGAGCTCTCACACAACGAGGATCATAACTAACCTTTTCTATCACTCTGGAAAAGTTGGAGGGCCAGTCCTCAACCTTGTATAAATATAATGACCCAGATATTCATCACCTACTATTTAAAGACACCTCAGAATAACACTCTCCATGCTGATAAACCACCACTTTCTACACACACCATACCTGTCTGGTTCTTCTCTGCCTTCGGAACCCAGCACCCTGGCCCTGTCTCTGAGCTCTGACAGCATCTGGGCCCCCAAACACCTCCTTGAGTTTTGATGTGAAAACTGTCTGTAGCCTCCTGACAGCTTTTTTAACAAAATACAAAATACATCATATAAAATACTGGAAGGGATCTCTGAAGTTCACCCAGTACAACTTCGTGCTCAAAGAATGCTCACTGCAATGATACATTAGGTTGCTCATGGCTTATCCAGCCAAGTTTTCACAATTTCTAAGTCTGGGGATATCATAACGTCTTGGATGACTTTTAGCAACATCATTTAAATGCATCTAAACTTTACTAGTTTAAGACCGGCCAGCACAAGAAAACATTTTCGGAAGTTGCCCAATAATGTAGTGAGCTTCTTCAGGAAGGGTAAGGATAATTTCTGAAACTGCATCTTAAGGAAAACATGTTTTATTCTCTGCTCTCTTAGATAAATCCATAGTAAAAATAATATAGTGAAAACAAACAACCAAACAAAAAAATTAGGAGGACTGAAAAAGAAGAGAACATAAACTATACATCTTTATTTTAAGGAGAAATGTAAAGAAAATATTTTTTTTTAAATGTTATGACCTTTTTTTGAACAAAACAAAAAAACCCCAGAACTCCGGTGAATACAAAAATTAAGATCAAGATAGCATAGACTAGATTTAAATATAAGAAATGAGAGTTTTAGAAGCTATAGAGTAGAGAAGGGATTTGTTAGAATACATTGTTATAGCATTCTTGAGGATCTGGTTGTAAAGAATGGCCCGAAGATCCCTCAATCTGTGTCCCAACTGCTGTGACTCGATTCCAAGATTGAGACCCCAGAAGGACTTTGGGCAGGGGGGCTCTGGCGTGGGTGCCAGCCTGGCTGAAGTGAGCACTTGCCAAGCATTGTCTGCAGGTATGTTTGCCTCCAGCATTGTCTGAGAAACTGAGCACAGTCACGGAAGACTGATCGTGCAGCAGGCCGGCTCAACATGGACTGTACTCTTTGCTGCTGCCTCGGCAAACCTTCTAACAATGGTTGTGGGCCAGACGGCCCCCCCTGCTTCTGAAAAGGACTATAAACTGATATAGTCCTTCGAGATTCACCACCTTTGAGGCCTCCCCAACAGACGAAGAAGCATCTATTGGCTGGACCACGAGGATCTCATCTTCGCCTGATTTGGTAGCTATCATCCACTTTTCCCCTCTTCTTTCTATCCTTTGTTTGCTGTATCTCTCCCTCTCTAATAAAGCAAAATCTTGCGATTTTGGCACTCTAAATAAAGTGCATTTTTGAAATCCTCAGCATTGGCTTTTGCACTTTGAAATACATAACCTACCACAATTCTTGTTAGTCAGATCGTGACACTGGTTAGCATTAATTTTTTTATATAAAGGAAGCTGACAGCTGAATTACAAATTACCACAATGAAACAAACCTATGTTTTCTCCAGTTAAGACAAAGTTCTGGTTCTTGTAGATCATGGTTTTCTGATATTGGAGAAGACCTACTAAGTCCCTTTCAATTATCCATTTCTCCCCTAAGCTGCAATTTGTATTTGAAAAAATACTTTTTCCCTGTATAAGGCTCTCCTTATTGTTGCAATGGACCCTTTTGTCGTTGTAACCAGGAGAGAAGATATATGTCAATAAACAATCAGAATAAAAGAAATAAGAGATTACTACATCACAGACAATTACTTAGTGGTGTTTTTCACTCCAGATATGCCAAAGACCCAGATTTGTCTGTGTCACACGTGTTGGTCTTTCCAAGTAAATTGTTTTATTACCCAGATGAGAATTAAACAATTACTGATTTGAATGAGCATTCCTTCGGAATTTGTACTGCTTCAGCTCTTGGTTATCTTTCAAATCCCCAATAATACACATATCTGGCTGACAGCTTACAGAATTCTTTTGGGATGCACAGAGAAAAGCAGGAAAGGATGATGAGGATTCAATTAACACAGATGAATTAGGATCAGACATAATACCAGAACCTTCTAACATGTACCCAAGTACTTTCAAGTATTGGCATACAGTGAGCTCAATCATTGACTTTGGAAGGATGTTCCAGACCTTACCCTATTAATCAAATAAAAATTAAAGGGGATTACAAAAGAGAGACAGAAAAGAGTTATAGACTGGCCATTCAGATTTTTACCTACTGGATATTTTCTAACTCTCTTCAAAATCTACCTTTAAAGATCTCCATAAGATATCATGATCTCCCTACTGCCAAGTGTTCCCTGATATTAAATACAAAGGTTCTTTAATTTTTATTAAGTTATTCCACTATTCTGCTAAATAATCAGTCCCTATACATCATAACAGCCTTCAAATATTTGTAGAATGTCATGACCTACTTTGTCATCATCTACGTGTTAAACTTAGTTCTTTTAATCTTTACGCAGAAGTCAATATACTTCTGTTCTTTCTAGCTACTTTTTATAACATATAACATTAAGCTAGAAGAAGATTTTACCATTTTCCCATTACTTACTCTAGGCTAATAATATTCATAGCTATCATACTAACAAATGTTCAAAATATAGAACCATAGAATCATTTAGGTCAAAAAAGACCTTCAAGATAAATAAGTTCAACCATTAACCCAGCACCATCAAGTCCACCAATAAACTACAACTCTAAGGGACATGTCTATATGTCTTCTAAATACCTTCAGGGAGGTGACTTAGCCACGTCTGTGGGCAGCCTATTCCAGTGTTTGACAACTCTTTCAGTGAAGAAATTTTTCCCTCTATTTGAAGCCCTGGTACAACTTGAAGCCATTATCTTGTCCTGTTGCTTGTTACTTAGGAGACAAGACTGACCCCTAGTTTGCTACAACCTTCTTTGAGGTTATCTGTAGAGAGAGAGTGATAAGGTCTTCTCTGAGATGCCTCTTCTCCAGGCTAAACAACCCCAACTTCCTCAGCCACTCCTCATAGAACTTCCCCTCTAGACCCTTCATCAGCTTTGTTGACTTTTCGAAACACACTCCAGCACCTCAATGTCTTTCAAGTATTGAGGGGCCCAGAACTGAACACAAGATTTGACGTACAGCCTCGCCAGTGCCAAGTACGGAGGGACAAAACTTCCCCAGTTCTGCTGGCCACACTATTGTTGATGCAGGCCAGGGTTCCTTTGGCCTTCTTGGCCACATAGGCACACCTTGGTTCATGTTCAGCAGCTGTTGACTACCACGCCCAGGTCCTTTTCCACCAGGCAACTTTCCAGCCACTCTTGTCCCCAGCTTGTAGTGCTTCAGGGAGTTGTTGTGACCCAAATGCAGCACCTTAGTCTTGTTGAAACTCATATCATTGGCCTTGGTCCATCAATCCAGCCTGTCCAGATCCCTCTGCAGAGCCTTCCTGCCCTTCAGAAGATAAACGCTCCCACCTAGCTTGGTGTCTTTGGCAAACTGCCTGTCACTGACCATTTCCCCTTGGATTATGGGGGCTTTATTCTGCTCCCTGTCCTTCTCTTCTAACTCAGTGAGGTCAACACATGGAGAACAACACTCTTACTATTAAAGACTGAGGCAAAGAACACAGTAAGTACTTCAGCCTTTTCTTCATCCTTTCTCACTATGTTTCCATGTTACATGTTCAGGTATTGAACTAGAGAAAGATTCATTACAGAAATTCTTGGAGTCTAGTAATACAATGATATATTGCAGTACAAATCAGATAAAAGTCGGTCCAACTGAGTGGCTACAAAAGGAAGACCATTAGAGAATCTGAAAGAGAGAAAAAATTAAAGCAACATAATTTAAAAGAAAAAAATCTGAGGGGAAAAAAAATCGTGTTGTGTTATGAGAGTTAACAAAGTTATAACTTTTAGTATAAAACCTTATTTTAATGTTAAGCTTGAAAAAAGTAGCCCCCCAGAAAACATCCACACACACAAAAAATTTTTTCTACTAGTAGTTTGAAATTGCTGAACAGTTCTTCACAAAAATATTTAGAAAGACAGAGCTACTCAGAAAAAAAACCCAAAACAACAAAACTAAATGCAATTTGCCACAGTAAAATATTAAGATAAAGAAAATAAAGGTATAAAACCCAGAAACAGAAAAAAATGCCTCTATGTAGGATTATGAGGCAAAAAACTCCATAAACATGGTAGCATTCAATGAGAGAGGAAAGACTCAACACAAATTAAAACAATGAAAGCAATTTTGGCATTGGCTATGCTTCAATGAAATTTAAGCCCTGATATGTAAATTATTGATTAAAATTTAGGAATAAATTTGCATGAAGGAAAATACAGTTAGAAATGTCAGCTAAATTGCTTAATAAATTCCAATTCATATAAATAGTGTATTTCATAATATCTTTGGTTCTAAAAGAAAAAGTATTTCTAGAAAAATAGAAAAAAATCCTGCAATGTTGTGTGTGTTCTCAAACATCCATATCCCCATTTCACTAGCTCATCTCTCATTTTTTACAGTCTATGTAAAGGTGATTTTTTCCCTTCCACAATCAAATGTCCACTATTCATTCATTTTGACTGTTCTTTCCAGAAAATAAGAAAATTGTTAAAATTTTTTTTGCACTCAGGCTTGAAAAATAAGTTTTTAGCTATTATAATTCAATAACATAGCAACAGAGTGTTTGGGGGAGGTGAAGCATTACCTAACATATCACTCCAAGAAAAATAGGCAGGATGGAAAGCAGAAGGAATCCTTCTGTCTTAAGATGTTGGTTTTCTTAGGTCCAGGGAATTTAGACCTGTATAAAAGGGGTCCTTAAGACTTTCTCTGAAGCAACTTTACAAAGACCCATAGAACACTGAGATATACGAACTGCTGCAAAGCTTTCCTTAATGTCAAAGATTCCGCAATTTTTAAGTGGAAAATTTTTAGCCTATTAACTGTAATATATATATCCCACTAGTTCCTGGCTAAGGATTCTCTATCATTGTTTATAGGCTTTAGCGAACATGAGAGAATTTAAATGCATTTCTTAATTTAGTCTTGGCCAAGTAGTCTAATAGATACTTCCTTAAAAATTAGAGTATTTTGTACCCAGTGAGTAGTTTCTTCTTACTTTGATTTCAGTTCTTTGGTTCAGTTTTCTATGTTTGATTCAAAAGAAATATTTAAATTCATTTCAGTTCCACAGGGAGAAAATAAAACAGTATCATTAAAAAAATAAGCCTGTACCAATAGGAAAATGTGACCAGACACTGATTTCCAGGCCATGTAAAATATGTTTTCCAGGCATAGTAAGTACTCTGGTCATAGACGCCCGCCTGAATAAAAGGAGAAACCATTCTGCATGGTTCCAGCGTCCTACAGGAATCCTACAAAATTTTTCTCTGTCAGTGAAGGAAGAGGGTCAGAGCCAAAGTTCTCCTTACCACTTTTTTGGGTCCTTCCATTTTTCCTTACCTTAATTCTGTGTAACCTCACTGTCATACAGCTGTTGTTCTTAATTTTTTTTCAGAAAGGGCTAGTGAGACAGGGTGGATTAGTTGCAAAAACAGATGAATAGAAGTATCTCCATTTTGCAGTTCTGCTAATGTACACAGAGAATTTCTTGCAGCTTCAGAAAATTGTACTTATAAGATTTCAGTCTGAGACTAATAGTCTGTTTTAATAAGAAGGAAATCGAATCAACTTCCTCCATTAGTGTTATTATTAAAAACCTCTTGGCATTCTCCAGAAGAATCACTTCATTATGCTAAAAGTAACATATCGTCTTTATGTTGAGTAATATTGACTAGAAAGAAGAATTTTTCTTTTAAAAAATTCTCCATAGGAACTAATAATAGAATCATTGAGTCATAAAATTGCCTGGGTTGGAAGGGACCTTAAAGATCATCTAGTTCCAACCCCCCACCATGGGCAGGGACACCACCCACTAGATCAGCTTCCTCAGAGCTCCATCCAGTCCAGCTTTGAACACCTCCAAGGATGGGGCACCCACAACTTCTCTGGGCAAACTGTTCCAGTACCTCACTACCCTCACAGTAAAGAATTTTTTCTTAATATCTAATCTAAACCTACTCTCTTTCAGTTTGAAGCCATTCCCAGTTTTCCTGTCACTACATGCTCTTGTAACAAGTCCCTCTCCATCTATTCTGTAGGTTGTCTTGTAGTACTAAAAGGCTGCAATTTAGTCACCCCAAAGTCTTCTCTCTTCCAAAATGAACAAACATAATTCTATCAGCCCTTCCTCAAAAGAGAGGTGCTCCATCCCTTTAACCATCTTGCTGGCCCTCCTCTGGATTTGATAATACAGGTCTGTGTGCTAGGAACCCAGAGCTGGATGCAGCAGTGAAAGTGGAGTCTCATAAAGACAAAGTAGAGGGGCAGAATCCTGGGGTGCAAGGGCACATTGCCAGGTCATGTCCAGCCTCTCATCCACCAGCAATCCCAAGTTCTTCTTGGCAGGGCTGCTCTGGACCTGCTTATCCCTGAGCGTATATTGATACCAGGGTTTCTCTGATCCAGAGAGCACCTTGCACTTGATGGTGTTAAACCTCATTAAATGCCCATGTGCCCACTTCTGGAGCTTGTCCAGTTCTCTCTGGATGATGTCCCATCCTTTTGTTTGCCAAATGCACCACTCAGCTTGGAGTCATGGCAAATTTGCTGAGGGTGCACTTGATTACTTCATATATGTCATTAATGAAGTTATTAAATAGCAGTGGTTCCATGACACGGCTGTGTTCCTTCGCAGTGGGGACCCGAGGGTCCTGGTTGCTGCTGCCCGGCCGGTGTGACCATGAAATGACGTGAGCTGCTCCCGAGCTCCCACAGCTCAGGTAGCAGTGCAGAGCAGGGAAGTTAGCTGCTGTCAGGAATCGCGCTGTAAGCTGATACAATGTGCCCAGAGGTGAGGCAAAGGAATAAGGGAGAGACCCGTCTCTGCTGTATCCAAGGACTCTTTATTCCACAGGAGGAGCAGGAGAACAGGTAAAGACCCTCCGTGAGCAGAATCTTTTAAAGGGGGGAGGATCGATGGGAAGGTGCAATCGATAAACCAATCAGGGATAACTCAGGGAGGAGCTTAGGGAGGGATCACATTTGCATAGGACCAATAGGGATAACTGGGGAGAAATAGCATCAGGGAGGACCAACGGGGCATCGAGGAGCACAGAACTTTCCAGAGGGAGGGGAAGGGTCCTGAGGAGATTGACATGGGCTGTGGGAGGGGTTTGGGTGATGGATAGGGATTTCTTTGGAATAATGGGAGGGGTAGGGATGAGGGATAGGGAAGGTGCTGGAATAAGGGGAGGGGGATGGCCATAGAAGGGAAGCCAGGGGAATGGCTTGTGCCTGGGATCCACCACCTGGGGGGGAAGGGGGGTGGGCAGGGCTGTACCAACTGAGAAAAACAGTGAAAATAGCACACCGCAACAGTTCCATTGTTATACAAATCCCTGAGGGACGCCAGTTGTCACTGATATACATTTATGAATGATGTGGGAAAGAACTATGTGGGAGAGAATATATATGCTCTTTCAATAGTTGTAATGTCTTCCATCAAGTTTTCAATATTTGTTTTCTGTTTGCCACATGCCATGTCCAGAAAAGATACAAGTTACCTTTAACATAGGTCTCAGTAGAAAGGGCTGGGGGCTGGCTTTCTAAGGACTGGGATTATTGGCCATTTGAAATTCATACTCAAGAAATCTTTTGAACTTTACTTATTGTCTATTCCTTCTTATACACTTTTCATTACTGAGATCCCACATGGAAGAGGCAGAAAGAAGGATATGCGTGAGTACACAAAGTATATAAGAAGTGTGGAAAGGAAGAAGCATTGACTACAAGGAAAAATAATGATGATATTCCTGAACATTAAATGGTGTCTATCATCTCATATAAGAAAAATAATACATGAAAGGGAACAAACAAGATCATTAAGCAAGGTCATTCTCTCATACCAAATAAAGTATGTGCTGCTTATTTTTCTCTAGGTTTTGCAGTGTGACTATGCTTCATTTTCATTTATTATCCACCAGTAATAGAAAATTGCATTTTGAAACTTTAGTTTTTAGAACATATCCACCTGTTACTTAGTTACTATAAAAAATACAAGTCAGAGGACAAAATGCTAATATATAAAACTCAGGAAGCTGGAGTTTTTACGGTTTTTTTAGGACTCAATTTTTCTTTTGAAGGGCAGATTTTGCTAAAAAGAAGTCGTATCATTTTCATTAAAATATCAACTAAGGCACAATATTCATTCAACTTTTCAGGGGGCAATGAAATAACAATATATTCCTATAAATGACACTGGATTAGGTCTGAAATTATAGGATAATAAATGAATTATTATATTTGCAAATTGAATTAAGTTTCTACTTTTACAGAGAGATCATTTATGGCTATAGGGATGTAGAAAACTTGTGCAGGTATATAATTTGAAATGTAACATTGTCATCAAACTGCATGTATTACACCTATTTTTTCACAATATCAAAAATTCCATTTCCTGGCTCTCTCGATACTCTAAAACTTTTATGAAGATACTTTAAAATATGGTCCTGGAAGAGTTTCGCGAAAATATGATCCAATAATAAGTTTCAAATCATTGCAATTCATAGGGCTGGAAATAGAAACTTCAGACTGAGTGTCATGGTTTATATTCTGCTCCTCCCAATCACTGTAATAAAGTTCAAAGGCACATTGCTTCTGTGTATCTTAACCGTATCAAGCCTCAAGAGTGAATGTTGTTTTTCTTAAGGAAAATAGAAAACATTTTGTAAATATTTAAAAAAAAATTATAGAAGAAATTAGCCAAAAGAATATTTAATATTTCAAAACACGATGTAAAATTTTTAACAGATTGACTATTGACCTAATTTTTAACCAAAGAAATCTGTAAAAGAAAATATGGTACAAAGCATTCAGCAATCTGTGATATTTCTTTCTTTTTAAACATTTATAAGAACAATTTATAAAAAACGGATTGTACAAAGTTGTTAACAGCACATGTCCTTATTTTTTTTAGAGATTTCTTTGTTAAAAAACAACATGCAAGGTGGATCAATCTTTTAAAAAATGTGTGCATTTAAAACATCCCAAACATGGAAGAGTTATGGGAGGTTTTACATTTTGTTTTGGATTTTATTTATATAGATTTATATCTATACATGTTTATTTCAAATGAGTCAGCTACATACAATCTGGATAGATAATAAAGAGTAGGAGTTGGTATATTTTTAGAATTTAGTGGAAGACTGAGCAAAAAATGTTTAGACCTTAATGGAAATCTGCCACATTCCAGTAGCTAATGATAAGGTACATTATCAAAGAGATATCTGAAAGATATTTTCTTTAAAACATATATAAGTGTAGGTGTACATTTAAACATGCATATATGTTTGTACATACAAATATTTATGTTTTTGAAGTGAAATAAATTGTATTTTCTGTTTTATTTTTTGTTCAAAGGTTCTACACATATATTTCCTTTACTGTCAATCATGTTAACATATTCAGTAAGAGGAAACTTACAGCTGGACATTTGAAGCTCTCACAGACTCAAACTGAAGAAAAATAATTTTTGCAGTAGGGGTCTACATTTTTTTTCTTTTTGCATCAGGTGTCATTTAACTGCCAAACCTGCCAGCCATTCTCATGGAAATGTCACCTCTGCTGTAATTTTGGGAGGTCTTCCAGTGCAGTTTTCGATGAAATTATAGAACCAAAAATCCATTTTATAAGGAAATTTAAAATTTTTGGACAGGATAAGGTCATTTAGCCTAGCAAGCCCTTACCCATTAAACTTATTTTATCTCCCATCCCTGTTTTGACATTAAAGAGGTGACATTCTCATTAGACATTGAAAAACATTTGACTTGAAATAAAAACATAAAAATTTGCCCTTTTATGAAGTCTGACATTTTCCATTAACTCTATATTTTAGAAGTGTAAATATGTGTGTGAAAATATTATAGTCAGTACCAAAACCACCTTTTTTCCTTCAATGACAACATTTTTTTCCTAATTTTATTCTTCAAGTGTTTCTTGGATATTTTGAAACAACTATGCTCATGAATACCCTTTTTTTAAACTATGTAGCTATGCTTACAGCACATTTAATGGAATACTGGAGAAATTTTGACTTATAAAGTTGTTTAACATGAGCTCAAGATTTTTAAAAAAATAATAAAATTACCATTATCGAGGAAAAAGCCTTATCGATATGGTGAAACAAATTACTTCGCATGGTAGTAACCAATGTTAAGCACTCAGGAGTGTAGTCCACTTTCGAAACATTCATTGAAGACCTTACTGTTACAGTATATCAATACTTAAAAGGGGCTTGTAGGAAAGATAGAGGTTTAACTAAAGCCAGAAGTGATAGGACAAGGGACAATGGTTTTAAACAGAAAGATCATAGGTTTAGATTAGGTATAAGGAAGAAATTTTTTCAATGAGGATGGTGAGACACTGTAAGAGGTTGCCCAGAGAAGTTGTGTATGCCCCATCCCTGAAAGTGTTCAAGGTCAGGTTGGATGGGACTTCAATCACAGTGACCTAAGTGGAAGATATCCCTGTGTGGTGCTGTATTTTCCCACTCCTGTTCTTACTAAATATCTGCCATTCCCACATGATTCTCCCTTCCTCACCCCTAGTCCTGGCCACTCCCTCGGGTTCTCCCTGTTGGTCCCAATACCCCAACTGCGCCCATGTACCGACCCTGCACCCTGAGACCATTAGTCCATGTGCTCTCTCTGCCCGCCTCATCCCCATATAAAACCCAGTACCATGGCATGTGCTGGCCTCTCTGCCTTGGGGATCCAGCCTATTATCATGTGGCTCTCTGCCTTGCAGAACCAACATGTCAGCATGTGAATAAAACATCCTCTGAGGTCCCCACGTGGGGAGTCTTCTTGCCTCCTTTATTGCCACCGTGTTGCGGAAGCTGAGAGCCAGCCAGAGCCATGCGGGGCAGCCCAGAAGGGGCTATGGGAAGTGGGACAGCTGCTCTCCCCAAGAAAGCCCCACACAGCTCTCCGGGAAGGTCTGCGGCTTGCCACACCATCACGGGGAAACCACAAACCACAACATCCCTGGCTATGGCAGAGGTTGAAACTAGATGATCTTTAAAGGTTTCTGCGAACCCATACTTTTCTATGATTTTATGGTTCTGATGAGCTTCCTTGTTCCTAGCAACTTGTTTGTATCAAAATACACACACAGGTGGCTGGCTTTACAAGATTCATTTTCTGAGAACTTTCTTTACAGTGTTCACATACATATTTATCCCCAATACCTTGCATAGTTTGAGAATTTTATGTCTGTTTCACTGCCTCAGCTTTCCCATGTGTTTTTGTGGAGCATCACTGTGTGGCTAGGGAAGACTCCCTGAGAGACACAAACTTTCTCTACAGTGTTCACATACATATTTATCCCCAATATCCTGCATAGTTTGAGAAAGAAATAAAAGAGATTGTTTCTGGTTTTATGACAGCAGAACAGAGTCTTTCCATCCTCCTATCCCCCATCAGAGACTTACCTCTAATAACTTAAAAATTGAGGACTTCCTTCTGCAGTGGAAATTTTTTGAGGGCAACAATTCAGGGACTTCTTCCAGCTAACAAACAGTAGGTAGCTGAAGCAGAATTGAACTGGCTTCTGTTATCAGCCATGTACAGGAAGCAAACCCTCAGTGAGCTGTGCCATAACCTTCAGTCTTTGAAACTCAGTAAATTTAATTTTATGTCCGTTTTCACTGCCTCAGCTGTCCCATGTGTTTTTATGGAGGATCACTGTGTGGCTAGGGAAGACTCCCTGAGAGATGAGAACTCCTGAATTTTCATTAAGTTCTATTACTGCACTTTTTCATTTTCTACGGTTAATCCTGATGCTTAAAACAAGATTGAGTGGATGTAGAAATCTTTTTAGATTTAGCCCTGTGTTTGGAGCTAGCATTTATGTGGCTTAAAATACTCACTTTCATTCTTTGCCAGAAATTATTTTCATGTAGTCATGCCTTTTTTTTTTTTTTTTTACGTTTGCTGCCTTGAATTTCTGTGTAATTCTTCTGCATTCTACATCTGGACCCCCTTTTTGTCATATACTCATTAAACATGACTTCATTCTAAAGCATTCTCTCTCCTGAATTTTTTATTATTAATATTGTTTCTAGGTTTCTAAACAGTGGTATCCTGCCGGGCCATCAGCAAAACTTAAGTGCTATAGTTTGCACATATCCTTGTAAATCATATTTCATATGGAGGAGAAATTAACCACACAATATCTCATTATATGCTGAGCTCAACTAAGGTGAAAAATGTGATTCTTTTATTTTGATAAAAATGTTTCCAACTCACTTTCCTAGCTGTTTTAAACCAAATTATAATATTTCCTCCTCATTTTTACCAACTGATTTCACACCCACAGAAGTGCATTTCAAGGAGGTTGTTGGTAATCCATATCACTCGGCAAGGCATGAATCATACAATTACGCTGTCCCTTCAGAAACAGGGTAGCTCCATACAGACTGAGCGCTAGAATTGATCCCTCTGTTGATGCCTTAAATCCTTGGACTATACTCAGGCATTTTATCAGAGAATATTAGTTGTGCTAAGTTGAAAGCCTTCCAGCGACTATGTTAATAGCAATAGAATGGGTAAGCTGAAATTTTCCAGACACCTGTTTGTCCAGATGCTTATGGTCAGATTCATGCTCTGATATTTTTTTACTCATATAGATCTACATTTTTAATCAAGACACTGCCTTTCATGTAATATTTCATAAGCAGAGAAAGTAATAAAGAATAAAATGATACTGTTCTACTAGAATGAAGGAAACAAGATGGTTGAAGGCTTTAACTGCAAAAATGAAAAATTGAAAATTATGGAAATAGGAAGCTATTTAAAACATCTTGATTACTTCAGATGCAAGCAAGCTACTCACAAAAAACTACTTTTCAGAAAAATTGCTGGGTTTGATATAAAATTAACAAAGAAAAATGTAATGACTTGTGATATACTGTTCAGACTGGATGTCCTAATAATTTCTTATGACATTAGACTTTTTTATTTGACCAATCTATGATTAACTTAAATACTTGATAAATTAATGGTAAACTCTCTCATTTCAACATACAGATCCATTCTTTGCAACCTGCAGCTTTTTCAAGGTTGTATCTTTAGTACCAAGTGTATTGGTTGTTACAAAAACATTATTTTAGATGATTATACTAATTGTAGAATTTTTTTTTCTTTTCACTTTATTGTCTTCTCTGTTATTATAAAATTATATTGAAAGGTGTGTGGAGGATTGTATGTGTGTGTATACATTTGTACACATGGGTAAATTCATTGGGTAATAAAAATGATTCAAAACTGATAAGCTTCGAATGTTTGAGAAACTATTTATAGTGTCCCGAAAGGATTACTTGCAATTTGGAAGATGCAGAGGAGAGTAAAGAGAAATTAAACTTTTGGAGTGTGGAATATTACAAAATCAATTTAGTTACATAGCAGCAATGCCTAATTTCGAACCACTATATTAAAACAAGAAAACATGTGCAGGTTAACTGGTCATTCTACTGTAGTATGTTTTCTACATCCCTCTTGTCATTTTTAACAAAACCAGCCATCTTAATTTCAGTATTTCCTCAAAAGAATGGGAGATAAAATACTTCTTATTTCAAATATTATCACACAATTATGTGATGACCCATGAACAAAACCAGCATTGTTTTTTTCCAGAGTATAAGGCATTTTTGAACCCACTTGGTTTAAACTTGGTATAATCAATGAAACTAGAAATTGGAAAAGGTATTTCATTTTTTTTCCTGCTGAGGAGAGACACAGTATTCTGGGGTTTTTTCCTCGTATCATCAGAATTACCTCAAAGAGGGACTCACACTGACTAATAATCTATTACTGAGCTCTTGCTCTTCTGGCAGCCAAAGGTACAAATCAGCACCTTTTTTTTCCCCAATGAAATAACAAGAATTTTGGAGGTTAAGGCTCATACAACAATAGCCTGCTCTAATCTTCCATAAGTAGCTGTTAGTCACTTTCTCTTAGTCCTGCCTCCCAAAGACCTGGGCAGATTCTTTTGAAAGACATAACCATATCATACTTATGAGCTTTCTTTGGCCCGAGATGTGCTGAGAACCAAAGGATCTTTGAAAATTTTCCAGACACCTGTTTATGGCTTTATCATTGTGAGCAGCAGCTTTTCCTATGCAAGTATCTGGAGACAGTGGGATAATATTTAATTACAGTAAATAAACAATACTAATACAAATAACAATTATAGATTGGGGAAAAAAAAGAAAAAATATTCCAGATTCTTTGCTGAAATAAAGACCAAATTTACTTTTAAGCCCAAACATGAAATTTGCTTGGCATGGCAAAAGATTGGAGGGGGGAAGTGCTGACAAAATTTTTTGTTTTTCTTAGCTAAAACTGAAGCAAATTTTCAAGTGACTGGTTTTCTTGATGATAACCATAATAATTTGACATCATATTTAACAATTTTTACTCAGAAACTTTATTTTTTCATTGAAAATGTTTTGACCAAGACATTTAGTCCACTAATGTCACTGATATAAATTCCATCATTTGAAGGCATTATCTATTTTACTTTCTAGCGTATCTCATTATCTGATTGCATGAGATTTCTTCCTTTTTGACACTCTTGACTAACTTTGCTTTTTTTTGTAATTCTTACGTGAAATCTTATCCTATAATACTGAAACATTTACAGTTCTAACATTTTTTCAAGTTTTTTTTTTTTTTTTCAAGTTTATTTTAACACTATTTCTGTGTTCTGGAAGTAATGCCAGAAAAGAAAGATGCTGATCAAAAAATAATATAATGAATTACAGCTAAATTTAATATTTTCTTTCTGTTGCAGACCTTAACTGAAAGGTTTCAAAGTCTATGAGCAACTGAACAAGCTCTTTTTTTCCTTGGCATAGCATGAAAAAAGTAAAACATTTTACAGATTTAGAAATACTATATTGATACATTATTTGATTGACTAGGTTTCTGTAAATAATTTAAAGCCCTTTTTTTATTACCCCCTTCAATAATTGTATATTCTGGATTACTTGTAACATTTTTCAAACTGCTCCATCATTTTCTCAGATTAGCTTTTGACTGTGTATAAACTGAGCAAGAGCAATCAGACATTACTAACAGTTTCTGAATTTTATTTCTGCATCTTTATTTGCTTTCAAGATGTCATTGAAGTTTTAAAGTATTAAAAGACTGAAATTGTTTATAGGTAGAGCTAGCAACAAATGATACAAGGAATTATCTTCCTTTAAAATATTGTAAAGAGGAAATTAGTTTTAAATTATACTTTTTTTTTTTTTTTTTGATGAAAGAAAGTCTTCTTTCATCAGCCGGTAAGCACCAACATCACAATTCCTATTCAAAAAGTTTCACCCCCTTCTACTCTTTCCTACTGCAGCTTCCAGCTACTTCCTGGGTTACTGGCAAGGATGAAGTTAGCGATGTGGGGGCAGGGGTGGTGGAAGACTCATGCTGTTCTCTGAAGTACTTTTATAACCCTCCAAGACAATGACAAATCAGTTAAAACCATTGTAAATACCTGCTCACATATACTTGTGGGAGTGTCCTAAATGCTAGAATGAAAATTACTTCTGTTGAAAACAAAAAAGTCTTCCAGTCTCCCTTGGAGCTTTTGATTTTGTTCTCTGTGCATAAAACAAAAATGTCTACAGCATGGTGTTGAAGGCAAAGTTAGTTCTCCTTCTAAGTTTGTGTTTCTACAGTCACTTCCACATGTTTGTTCAACTTTCTTCTTTGAGAAAATTTTTAAAATGAGAAAACATATCTACAGCTACTGCATTTTTTTTAGAAAACATGCTTGAAATTTCCATTCACATTCCCTATTAATAATTCTGTTTCAAATTAATACCATAGTTTAAAATTTGGCCTAGAAGTTACACTGTTTGGTCCATTTTTTCAACGTTTTCACAGACAGATAATTTTTAATATTTTGAAATTGGTTTTGAGTGCAGAGAAGGTTCTTTAGCCAATTTTATCTACTAATGGGGCTAAATGAATGGCTCGTGAGGGTGAGGTATTAAGCAAAAAGCACTCATTGCCCCTCATGAAGATTAGCCACCAATGTGTATTTCACTGGCACCTTGTGAGCAAAATATTCACCTTCTAATTCTTTTTGTATTGTTCCTGACATTCCAAAACTCTCTGTGAAGTGTCCATGACAAAAAAATAAAATCCTCTGCTAGTACCTCTTATAAGTGCCTTTTGTACCTTTTAAACAATGCATGCATATATGTGTGTAAAATAATGTTAAAATATCTGGGATCAGAGAGTACATTTTTGCAAAACTCATAGAGAATTGACTGAATTCCTTAATTTCTACTTCTGCTTTCTGATTCTTTTATGACTGGAAGACTTCAGTGCTAAATAATAACTATCTCTTGTTCTCTAATTCTCTACTGCTTCTCTTTCCTTGTTCATGGAGTATAGCGCTTTTAATAAATCAATTCACAATGAGAGTGAATTATTTCAAGTTTTTTGATGCTTTTTCTAGTTTGCAGAGAAAACAGATGGCTAGCAGTTATGGTCCCATGGTCTGCTTTTGGCTATTAATTGGTGCAGGAGAGAGAAAAAAGGAGGAAAGTACCAGCAGCCAGGATCCCTCAAGCAAAAAGCACTTCCAGGAGGGTGAGTCAGAGCACCTGAGGGAGGCAAGCAGAGTGCTTATCATCTCTCTCATTTATTACCTGAGAGGCTGATGGCAGATGGAGTGAGAGAACATAGGTCTCCTGTAGGGCTAGATAAGGAAACAAGATCTTTGATTGCTATGTACAAAAGCACAATAAAGAAACCAGTGAAAAAACTGCCTAGAACCAAAATAATAAAATGCATAAAACAGCAATAAAAACAATAAGACCAAAAACAATAATAAGCAACCAGGCATCACAGAGCTGTGAAACTTCAACATTTCTGCTCTTTTGTCTCATAATAGGATGTGCCAGTTCTAGCCTTACAAACAAAATTTTTATGAAATATTGTTTGTGGTTTTAACACCACGAGCTCCCCTACCACAAGTCTAACATTGCCCTCCTATTAGATTCCAGGATGATAGAGAAAAACAGGTGTTCAACAATTTGTGGCATATGGAGTTTCTCTCTCTAGCTTTAATTTACTTCTGTTCCCTTCCCTGTAAACTGCACTGTGATATACATTACCTGGTTTTGCTTTGAGTAAATATGGAATAGTTACAAAATAATTTTTTTTCTTCTTCTTTTCTTTTTTGACTTTTCCTTTTCCTTTTTTTTCCCAACTCTTTCAAAGTTAACAATTCAGAATATTCTGGTGGCTGGAGAGGAGCTGTGTAAAATACATTGCAAATCAAAAGGAATATTTCAATTTTGCTTTGTGTCAATGCTAAGCAAACTTACAAAAAAACTTAAATTTTGCATGTTTCTACAGACTATGGAATGTATCTGCAGAACTTGAAAGAATGGGACTAGTTAAACATTCAACCTGTTGGCCTACTTTTCAGTACTTCGGTTATTGTTTAAAGCTATACTATCTGTCCTGAAAATTCTTTTGCCTAGTTTGAAACTACAAAAGAGGAATATTTTGAAAGTTCAAAGCAAATCAGCCAAGCTGCTTTCAGCTTGTAGGGCAGCAAAAATGTAACATGTTTCTGCTTCAATTTACACATTCATTATGTTAATTCTTTGAAGTTATTTTGGGAGGAATGTGTTAGCAACCTTCACTGAAACATATTCAGTTTCATGCGTGCATGCATTCATGTTCATGCATATTTGTTCAGGGGGAAAAAAATCGTATATGGTTTAAAATAAACCTGTCCTCATTTGGCAAACTGACTTTTTTCTCACAGCTTTGTGGATTTTGCTATTGAATTGTAGTGAGATCGGTTATTTTGGACAATCAAGTATTCTCATTCCCCAAATCTCCTGAAAGTGTCTCACTATAATAAAAATATATTCACTATACCTGACATAATGGATAATATATTAATTATGATTTTAGTTTGTATGCCCCTTTCCTCTTTCACAGGTTGGTGATATGATAAGCTAAATCTGCATTAATCACAGAATCAATGACAGAATCACAGATTCACAGAATCACAGAATCAGCTAGGCTGGAAAAGACCTTGGAGTTCATCAAGTCTAACCTATGACCTAACACCACCCTTTCAGCTGAGTGCCACATCCAGTCTTGTTTTAAACTCTTCCAGGACAGTGACTCCACCACTTCCCTGGGCAGCCCATTCCAATGCCCAACCACTTTTACTGTAAAGAATTTTTTTTCTAATGTCTTGTCTAAACTTCCCCTGGTGCAGCTTAAGACTGTGTCCTCTTGTCCTGTTGCTGGCTGCCTGGGAGAAGAGACCAACCCCCACCTGGCTACAGCCTCCTTTCAGGCAGTTGTAGCAGGCTCCCTCGAGCCTCCGTTTTTCCATGCTGAACAACTCCAGCTCCCTCAGCTGCTCTTGATGGGACTTGTGTTACAGACCCTTCAGCAGCCTTGTTGCCCTCCTCTGGATGCATTCGAGCATCCCAATTTCCTTCCTAAATTGAGGGGCCTAGAACTGGACAGAGTTGCCTCCAGGAGGGGTGCAGAACTCCATGGAGGGGGGTCCTTCAACACAGAGTATTCAAAGTGCAGCCTCACCAGTGCAGAGTACAGGGGAAGAATGATTTCTCTGGTCCTGCTGGCCACATTATTCCTGATACAGGCCAGGATGCCATTGGCCTTCCTAGCCACCTGGGAACACTTGTGGCAAATAAATTATACATGCTTGTATTTTCTCTTTGGTGTTGGAGCTTGCATTATTAAACTCTTTCACACCCCACTATTGGGAAGCCATGTCAAAACTATGTGGTGTAAAGAGTTACTCTGCAATACTACCCCTCAAAGCATGCCCAGGCGCTGCCTGCCTAGTTGTCCCTGACCCAACTGCTAAATGTGGCAGCAATTAATGACACAGTTTTTTGTCTTCCAGTACCTTGTGATGGTCCCTGACCCTGTCAAATAAACCAGTGTAAGTGTAACCTGTATATAACCCTCCTCCCAGGGGTTCAGTTGGCTGGGATACAAAGCTTAGTTTTGATAGAGAACAGCTGTGCAGCCTTGGCTTAGATTTCTGATAAAACTGCTAAGCAGTAGGAAGGAGCCATCAGAAAGTGCATAAGCCGTGAGCCATTCAAGGTAAGAAAGGTAAAATTTCAGACAGTGAGAAGACTGTTGAGACTGGGTAGTTAGTAGCTCAAGGATTCAGGAGGGAAAACACTGATATGAAAGGGTAAAAAATCCTGCGGGAAAAAAAAAAAGGATGAGAAAAATAGCAACTTGGCAAAGTAAAAGGAGCAGTACAATTCTGTAAGTAACAGCGGTCATCCCTTATTCATCGTCTCGGTGAGGGAGTGAACAAGAGACTCATTAGGCGTCCTACCATGAACAGTGAATTTATTAATGCTTAACCTGTTGATCCTCATTATCTATCATGTGTGTTAGTCTATAAGCAATTGTTTTGGTCTTTCAAATGGCATGTCAGAATATTCTGAGTTGGAAGGAACCCACAAGGATCCTCAAGTCCAATTCCCTGCCCTGCACAAGTATACCCACAAGAGTCATGCCACATGCCTGAGAGCATTGTCCAAACGCTTCATGAACCCTGTCAGACTTGGTGCTGTGTCCACTTCCCTGGGGAGCCTGTTCCAGTGCTCAACGGACCTCTGGATGAAGAACCTTTTCCTGATAGCCAACCTAAACCCCCCCTGACACAACTTCAGGCCATTCCCTCAGGTCCTGTCACTGGTCACCACAGAGAAGAGATCAGTGTCTGCCCCTGCTCTTCCCCTCACAAGGAAGTTGTAGACTGCATATCTTCCTTCTTTTTCAGGTTGAACAGGCCAAGCAACCTCAACTGCTCCTCATACAGCTTCCCCTCAAGGCCAGTTACCATCTTTGTTGCCCTCCTTTGGATGATCTCTAATAGTTTAATATCTTTCTTATATTGTGACACCCAAAACTGCCCCCAGGACTCGAGGTGAGGCTGCCCCAGTGCAGAGCAGAGCGGGACAATCCCCTCCCTTGCCCAGGTGGCGATGCTGTGCCTGATGCCCCCCAAGACAGGGTTGGCCCTCCTGGCTGCCAGGGCACTGCTGACTCATGTTCAACCTTCCTTAAACCAGGATCCCCTGGGCCCTTTCTGAGGCACTGCTTTCCAGTGTCTCATTCTCCAGTCTGTATGTACATCCAGGGTTGCCCCACCCACACTTGTAAAATGGTTTTGTTCACAGTAAAAATTGTCCAAGCAATGTAATTCAGAGAGGCAAGGTTGGTGAGACTATATGAGAAGACAAATTATCAATTTGATGATACTCACTTAAAAACAATCTCTTTCTCTCTAGGAAATGGGGTTTTTTCATTGCAAAAAGCACAGAATAAAATAAAACAGATTTCCTATATTTTAAGTGTATCAATGTGATTTTAAAATTTGTGGCCCTGATCTGATAGAGAACTTGATTTTATATGACTATCACGGTAAATGATTCATTACAAGATTAGGATTATATTAGAATATAATAAATTGGACTGCAGCCCTAGAAAAATTGTATTGTATTAACCTGTCCTCAGTCAGGGATTACGTTTTTTTTCATTAATTCTTTATCAGTGAGAGCAAGGTTGTGGGGAACCAGGTAACATTTCAAGAAGCAATTAAAACAAAAAAACCCCCAAAATATGGATGGGCAGGCTCTGGTGATGCCCTCATGGTCAACCCTGCTCCCCTTCCACCTTCTCTGTATATTATTGGTTTTGAATCTCACTATCAGTGTGGCCAAAAAGACTTGAGTTACTGGACATACAAATTTGGACTAATAAAAAAATGTATATCACTTAATGTTCTTCCTTCTGCTTGCAGATTTTGTTATTTTGGCTTCTAAGATCTTGTCAAATTAGACCGTGCTGATTTAATATATAGGGCATCTGTTACTGTGTGATTGTGCATGCCTTCATACATTCTCAGAAGACATCTATGCAGGCAGTATACACAAAGGATAAAACAGTAATACAATATAAAAATAGAACAAATCCTCACTTTTTATTTAGGCACTGTCATGATTTAATCTCAGCTGGTAAATAAGCACCATGTAACTGCTCACTCATTCCCCCATCAGCAGAATGGGGAGAGAATTGGAAGAGTAAAAATGAGAAAACTGGTGGGTTGAGATAAAGACATTTTAACAGGTAAAGCAAAAGCTGTGCACGCAAACAAAACAAAGCAAGGAATTCATTCACTGCCCCCCCATGGGCAAGCAGGTGTTCAGCCATCTCCAGGAAAACCGGGTTTCAGCACACATAAGAGCTTTTTTGGAAGACAAAGCCCTCATTCCGAATGTCTTCCCCTTCCTGCTTCCCTCAGTTTTACAAAGTAAGCAATGTGTTATGGGATATCCCCTTGGCCACTTGGGGTCAGCTGTTGTGGCTGTGTTCCCTCCCAACTCCTTGTGCTCCCCCAGACTCCTTGCCAGTATAGCAGTAGGAGAAGCAGAAAAGGCCTTGTCTCTGTGTAAGCTGCTCAGCAATAAAAAAAACCATCTCCATATTGTCAATCCTGTTTTCAGCACAAATCCAAAACACAGCCCATAGCAGCTACTGGAAAGAAAATTGACTCTACCTCAGCCAAAACCAGCTGATTATTCACCCCTAATTCCATGTTATATGGTATTGTGTTCAGTATATAAAGCTGGAGGAAGAAGAAGGAAGGAGGTATGCAGGGAGTGATGGTGTTTTTCTTTCCAAGACTGTTATGTGTGATGGAGCCCTGCTTTACTGGTGATGGCTGAATGCCTGTCTGTCGATTGGAGACAGTGAATTAAGCTCTTGTCTTGTTTTGCTTGCAAGTGCGTCTTTTGCTTTCCCTATTAAGCTGTCTTTGTCTCAACCCACAAGTTTTCTCACTTTTTGCCCTTCTGATTCTTCTCCCCCATCCCTTTAGTGAGGGAGTCAACAAGTGGTTGCATGGTGCTTAGTTGATGGCTGGGGTTAAACCATGATAGGCACAAAGTTTCACATTCATGATGGTCTGTCCACATGTATCCTTTCAGTTTTCAGAGTCCAGATATTTCTCTATCCACCAGTGTATTTTAATATACAGGCTTTACAACAATGAACATATGAAGGTAAAACGTCCAAGACATCTAAGCTATTTTACAAGTGTTTGACACAGTGTAATGTAAATTAATAAATAAACATGGATTTTATCACAGGATTATCGTCTTTTGATCTAGCTGTCATAGTTTTAAAGAACAAAAAGTAAAGTGAAAAATTGGCATTTAAGTAGAAAATATATTTTACCTGATAAAAGGTTTAGCATGCATACTTCTTGTTCCTCTTCAATCATTTCTACATGCTTCATAGTTAGCCTGCAGCATGTATACTCTCCTTTCAGACTTTTTCATTCATTTAAGCAAAGAAATAGGAAGGTGAAACATAAACATATTCAAGGAAGCAGTTCCCATAGTCAGTCTCATCCCGTTAGAGCTGTATGCCCTGCTCAGAATTTAGGACATGAGTCACAGTCATGATGATGGATTTCAAAACTTTCTGCTTCTCGAGAGTGAGGAACATGTCAGACTTGGCAAACTTGTACAAAGCTCTTTATTTTACAACTGGCATATACTAACCTAAGCTGCTGGTTCAGTGATTAGTTTTGCTTTTCCTTCCCATGCATAAATAGTACTTCCCATTCCTCTGCTTCCCACTTACCCTTAGATATCTGCTAGCTAATTCTTTCCAGGGTACATATGTGTTCTGGCCAGGACAGGGCTAATTTTTGTGGCAGCCAGGAGGGGCATGACTAGGACCCAGAGGTTGTTCTATACCAACTCACATCATTTTGTGAGGCCAGGGGCAGGGATCTCTTCCAGGTGGCATAGAGTGACCATGAAGGGGGTGAGCATGCATGTGTGAAGTGTTTGTTTCTTTTACACTTTACTATTAGTATTTCTGCTATTACTGTTCATTTTCTCATCTCACTGCTGTTTCCAGTAAATTTTTGTTATCTCAGTCCATAATCTTTACCTTTTGTGACTCCAATTCTCCTCTCCAGCCCTCCACCGGGGGAGGAGGAGTGAGGAGCGAGCAAGCAGAACATGGTTTGGAGTATTGCAGTGGGAACACTAAACTGGAGAATGCCATTCCTAAACTACAACAATATATATCACTTCAAAAAACTTTTGAAAGATTACTCAAGTTGTGTAAAACCATAGTATCTGTGGAGCTTTAAAATAATGGTAGGTAGCTAATTCTGAAAATTAGCTTCCTATGGCCTTGAGATGGAATTGAAAATTAAAGTTTTACAAACAAAGGTTAGTTGAAATTTTTGTTACTTGCATCAGCTTCCTTCCTTTTCAGTTCCCTTCCACATTACTATTTGCCCATATATCTGTCTCCATCATCAAAGCTCGTCATTTGAATGACATCAAGAGTTTATTCAGCCCCATTAGGTGAAGAATGACAGTTGAATACCAATTACTGTGCAAGAGTGTGCTGAAATATTTGGCAGCTCTTTGCACAGTACTGACAATGACAGCAATAGTTTACAACATGCTTGTAATTCCTCTGTTTAAACACAGACCAGCTGAGACATAAACAGACCTTCGGTTAAAAACTGATGATGATGCTGTTAGCTCAGAACTTTGGTCTTCGACTTATCTACACATACCCTGAGCAATTTGATGTATTTCCATTCTAAAGCTTCTCAAACATATATCAAGACAGCAGTATCTAAAAGAATTGAAATGATGGCTTAGGTACTGAGGAAGGTTTTTGTTCTGTCATAAATATTGCAGCATAAATCCCTTTATTTATTTATACATACCTAGATTTCCTAATAATATGCGTGTCAAAAGAACCAGGAGCAAATCGGAAGAGCAACCAAGAACCTCTTGGGTCTGCACAGGAAAAGAGTTGGAATAAGATTCCTAGATAAATAAATTAATATTTTATTGGTATATTTTATTGGCATTTTTTGGCATACTTTATAAAACTGTCAGTTTATTTATTTTAATGTATTGCTAACCAAGTGTGTTTGAAGGTATGTTCAAGTGAGACTTAAATACATTTTTAACAAGTAAAGACTCCTTTAAATGTACATCTTTCCCTTTTAAAGAAAATTTCAAACTTAATAGCTATTAAGTTTCTTAATAAATAATAAATAAATAAATAAATAATAGAAATAGAGTATTATGCACAAAGTATTGTGGGATTAAATTAAAGTAAACCAGGCTTTTAAAACTGAGAATGATATCTTAAACAGTTAACCATTTAGGTCCTTTTTTTGGTCTATCATTGGAGTATTCTTCATTAGCCATTGTTTTCAGAATATCTTTTAACTCTTTCATTGTCAATGCATCAGTTCTTGTGTATGGTTCAAGCTAAATTAAAGTGGTTCGATTCATATATTCAGCCAATTAAAGAAAAAAGACTCTTTCAGAAAATATGTAGATTTTCCCATTACCTTCTTTTTACTGAACTCAAGTTTTTAGAACATGGAATCATAGAACCACATAGATTTGGGTTGGAAGAAAGAAACCTTAAAGATTATTGAGTTCCAAACCCCTGCCATGGTACATCTCCCACTAGACCAGGCTGCTGAAAACCCCATCCAACTCATCCTTAAACACTTCCAGAGATGGAAAAGTTGTTCATTGAAACACTCCTGTGGTGTTCGATTTGCAAAAACTCCCTGCCAGACATAGTTGTAATAAGCTACTGAATGAAGCAAATATTAAGTCACCCAAAAACATTTTTGAAACTGGTGTCCTTGTTGACAGGCAATTCTCAGATATGGCATCTTATCATGTCTCAGAAAAAGGTGGTTTGAGCCAGAACGATATGACATCTGCTCATTTATGCTCTGTAGAGTTTCTGATTGGCATGTTCAGTTCTGAAATTGCTTCAGCAAAGATGAGTGGGAAATATATTTTTTACTGAAGTAGCAGTAACTGATTCATCTGTGTCTCAAGCTCAATATTTACTCCCTGAGACTTTGTTACCACAATGTCCTCAACACTAATGTATTAGCCATTGGGGGATGTTTGTCTTGATCATTTTAAGTTAGACAACATGGGTTCTAAAGCTCTGTCGTGGTTTAGCACAGCTTGAGTTTTAGTCAAGGAAAAATCCACCAGCCGCGGAAGTGATATTTTTGCAAGGGGCTGTTCTAACTTTCTCCAGACCCGACGGAAACAATCAATTGGCTAATTTGAAATTGACAACTTTGTTAAGCCACTTAAGAAGCTTACCATGCCTCTGTGACCCCCATTTAAGTATGAATAAGCCCGAGAAGCTCTCTCTTGCTTCCAGCCTTTGGACAGGTGACTGGAGTGCCCGCTTGGCCTGACAGGCTGGGCTGGGCCCTGCCCTGCTTGGTCCAGCGTGGGCCAGGCCATGGCGCGTGGCTCCATGTGGGCTGGCCGCAACCAGCGTGACTCGGCAAGATCCTGGCCGCTCGGCTCGGCTAAACATCTCAGCCATTCCTGCTTTGCTAGAGCAGCCCCGCGGCTCGGCCTGGCCAGGGTGGGCCCCCCTCCAGTGCAGCTGCCGAAATGAAACTTTACACCAAGATGAGCTCCGGCCGCCATTTGGCAGAGATCACACGACCACCAGTGAGAGATAAGTTCCAGCTGCTAGGCCTGGGTAAGATTAACTCTTTCAGTGCTGTAAGTTCCCCAGAACAGATTAAGCCTGCAGACATCAGTGCTCTCCCAGGTCAGAGGAAAGGGAAAGGCAAAGGCACATGAAAAAGACACCATGATAGGGACACCAAACTCAGCAAAGAAGGAAGAGCTGAAACCTAGAGAGAGGAGAAAGAGGAGATGCTTCAAACATAGAAGCTGGAATTCTTTTGTAAAGCAATGGTAATGGACTATGATACATCATGGAACCCCTTGTAATTTCGTGGTAAGTATGGGGGGTAGGGTGTTCAAACTGCAGCCACAAACAAAGGTACCTGTGCTGAAATGAGCAAATGTTGAAGTAGCTGTGAGCCAATGAGAAGCCTGAACAGAGAGAGATGAGTGATGAAGTGAAGACCCTTGCTCCCAGGAAAGAAGAAGACCTCTGTTCCTAGAGATGAAGATGATCCCAGAGATAGATGAAGAGAACCTTTTCTTCTGAACAGCTCATCCTTAAAATGGTACCCCATTAGCTAAGATTGAACCCTTGAAAATAGTTGTGGGGAAAGCTGTAAGTTGAGGGAAGGTACTTTCACATGCCGCATTTCCCAGCCAGCTACCTTGCTATGATATCGAAGCCACAAGAGAACTGTTTCTTGTGGAGAAGCCTCCATAGCACACCAAAAAGAGACCCATCTCCCTAAGTGAACTGAAGAAAGACTTTAATAGAGGTGGTAAACTGACTGAAAAATCCAAAGTTGTGTCTTTTTACATTGTCAGTGGGAGGAAAAAGGGTGGGGGGAGAAGAAGTGTTCTGAAGGTTTATTCTGACTTATTATTCCTTTTTTCTTTTAGTTCTGTTTATAAACTTCTTTATATTCTTTAACGTTTAGAGCCTGCTTTGCATTTCTTCTAATTCTTATCTAACAGAAGGTAAAAGATGCGAACAAAACCACTACAAGCTCACATCATCATGTGTTCTGGACATTACTAAGGCACCCCTGAATTTATCAAAACTGTCATTTAGTCTCTTGTGAAATCAATCACAACCATAGTGTTTTGGGTACCTGAACTGCTACCCATTGACTGGTATAGTGAAAAATTCCAGGCAACATCCAGTGGTGTTCTTTGGCTAAAATGTGAAAGACACAGATTCCTGGAGCCCAGGTTTCTCATAATGCAAGGAATCTCCAGTTCTATTTTATGTGCTAAAAATAGATGGAACCCAAGGGGTGTATCCTTACATGGGAGATTCCTGTTTTTGTACCCTCTCTGGTCTCCTTCGCCTTACTGTGCCTGCAGAATGTAGTAAATGCTTTCTATTTCAATCTTTACATCATGCAAAGTAATAAAGAGGTTGCTTAGAACATGTAACAGTTAAAATTATATTTTATTTTATATTGTTTCTGCATATTAAAAAATACAGAACTTACCTATCATTAGTGACAGGATAGACATAGAATCAAAAGGTTTTAAGAGTCATATTCTAAGTAAGTAAGTAGTGTGGCAAAAATTTTTACTGCAAGTTTCTAGCAATATCTTAATGTTCCTGTTTAAGAACAATTCAGAAAATCTATGTATAAAAATAAATATGTTTACAAATATATTTTCAAAGAGGTGTTTTATAGCTACACACAAACCTCAGGGTCTGTGCAGTAAATCAAGACAGCAAATATTTTTGCAAACATTTCTATATTTTTCTTCATGAGAACTATCTGAATGTGTAGCTTTCTGACACTGTCCTTTCACTGATATTGGGCAAAATATGAGTACCTTTTTTTGCCTTTTCCCTGTACTATCACATACAGTTCGACTAACAAACATTTTCCTCCACATCAGAACAGACACAAAAATTGTTATGGGCACATTTTTATCTAACAGAAGGTAACCTGTGCAGAGGCAGTTTGTCTGTCACATCGCCACACCTCCCAGTTCACCGACTTTAGTTCTCACACATGGAATGAGAAAGTCTTAGCTCTGCACCTTTACAGTAGATTTGCTTTATGTCTTAGAGTATGCTATATGGCATATATAATACAGTCTAGTGGACTGTATGAAGTGCAATATACTATGAAGTATTCATTGGGGTTTTGTGGTGAAGGAATAAACCCCCATTATTTTTTCTTGTTGATACATAAAATTTAATTAGACCAATCTAGGCAATTCTTATGTAAATAGACTGGTATAGAAAATATGTTATTAAACTTGTTTCTGGTTTTCCATCCATTTCAAAATATGCATGAATTGGAAATTTTCCTATTATATGTTCAGTTTGAAAACATTGTGAGAAAAGAATTTAACTGAAATGATAAAAAAATCTACCATTTTTATGTCTTCCAGCTCAGCCTCTGCAGATGTAGAATTGCTATCTTTCTGGAAGATGAGATCTCACTGAACTTACTGACATGACTTTTATAATCTTGTCTGTAGTAATACTTCCAGTGGTAGAACATTGGCCCACATTTTCCTTTTCCACAGACTTGTTACGATTGGGCCTTACAGTTATTAGAACTTACTCACTGGTTACTATGCTGAGGTCTTTCTAAGCTTTTACAAAATGAGAATGTTCCTTAGTACAGAAATATGGTATCTTCACAAAATTTCTAGTAGAAGAGTTTGGTGGGTTTGCAGAGACATACTGACCTTTGAAGTGACAAGGCCTGTAGAAATAACTCCTACCTTGTTGAAATTTTTCTTAAATATTAGTTAGGTTGAATATTATGTCCTAAAGACTCATCTAATTTGTTGTACTGAGTATTGAAACTGTTCAAGAACCACCAGTGTAAGACCACATCACTCTGAGCTGTCAATTTATTTTTTATTATTATTCCCTAAATCCATCCTCCTACATTTCATAACATTTAATTTAATACTACATTTTTAATTGTTATCCAGCCCTTCCTATAGGATATCTCATTTCTCCTTTGAATGATTAATTCTTATAAAATTTTGCCCTTGGAACCTTCTGCTGCAATTTCTGTCTTTCCTTCCACATGGGGATACTTTAATGATACTTATCACAGCTTGACACTGTACACATATTATTTTTGCTAATCACTAGAACCATCTATAAATAGATGAATTTTGGAGAGAGAAAAGACAGAGATAAAGGTCATGGACCTTAGTTCTTTAAAATTAAAGTAGCTTCCTCTGCTTTCATTGGTGTGAAAATAAAAGCAGAGCCTTTTGCAAAGGTGGTGAGTGTTTTCAGTGTCCACTATTCAAAATTTGAGCTGACACGCTTTTGTAACTTTGGACCTCTTTCACTTTGATACTTTTTATTAGAATTTGTGTGAATTATCAAGTCTGATTTACCATTAAGTACTGCTAAGAATTAGTATTTGCTGACATCAAGACTGAGATTTATGATTACATTTTGGGAAACTAAGGAGAGAATAAAGGTTTTTGATCTGTGATACGTGCATTGACTGGTTATTGTGGTGTGACACTGCAAAGGAAGCAATAATGTTTGTGTTGTGCAATTGTCCTGTAGTGCAGTTTGAAGGAATAAATACTGCTTGGTGGGCATTGTTTTAATTTGCTAAATATCAAAAGATGACTGAACAAAAATTTTTGGTTATTTATTGTGGATGAGGATGTAGACTCATACTGAAAGAAGAAAGTATGTTGAGGAATTCAATTATTTGTGTTTGAGACATTTAGAAGTTTTTCAAGTCACTGCCATTTAAGTCATGTGTTCAAATTCTCTGAATGCTGATTTTGCTGAAGAAATAACAATGGACCATCAGCAGTTATATATTATTTTAATATAGAAGTGCTATTCCATTCCTGATTTTCAGTATTTGGCTTTTTTTACTTAATCAATACATTCTCATAGGAGAAACAACATGTAGCAAGTTAAAGCTCTTGCACATAAGGGCAGCTTTAGTTTTGTATTTTAATAGCCATATGCGCACAGTGGGCAAGCTATGTTTGAATTCAGGAATTCTTGGTAACTAACAAATAGGTAAACGTTGCTAGTATAAATTATTCAAAAAACATTGTAAAATGTATTAACCTTGGAAAATTACTACTTTTATGCTAATTTGGACCTTTAAACTGGAAACTCTAAACCAGAAAAATATTCTTATATATGGACTGCAATGTTCAGCAGGAGATTTATAACCCTAAGCACTGAATGGCATGGTTACTCTACCTCAATATTCTGAGGAACTCTCCACTTTTGTAGTAAAAAAAATTTATTCTTAAAGAAAAAAAAATTACTTTCAGGGCTCGAAACAATTTAATTCAATTTCATGCCTATTTTTAAGAACATGTAATCATATGCTGAGTTGCTGGTTTTTGCTTTAAATGATCTATTCTGACTGTTCCATTAATTGGTTTATATATATGCATATATATAATTTTAAATTTTTCAGCCAATTAAAAAGATTTTGGAGTAGAAATTTATTTCCCGTCTCCATCTAAAGAAACTAAAAGTGCAAGGAATCTTGAAAAGTGGCCCTGAGTAATAAATACAGCAACTGAGAAACAGAACAGCAAAGTCAAAAATGTCTTAACAAGTGAAAATAAAATGTAGAAACTTAACTTTGAAATGAAAAAAGATTTGAGTAGGATTAAGAAATAATCTAGGCATCAAAGGATTTTTTAAACTCTGTTAATTTGATAACATATCAAATCAATTTTGTTTACAAAGAAGTATGAACAATAAAAAATCAGAATAAATTGTTTGTGGTGTTTTTAAACATAAACACATATCTTTTAAATTTTCCTTTGAAAGGATGGTATAACAAACTGCTGTTCTTCCTATGAGAAATTTTTTTTAAAAAGCACTACTTATAAGACTCCTACAAAGAAATGTCTCATATAGGTTCCAAAAGAGATGAAACATTTTCTGCAATATAAATTTTGTGTTTGATTATTGTTATTTTGTTCTCCTTTTCCTGCTTGCTCTTATTTTCTTAAGTCTCAGGTTGTTCTATGCCCATGTGTGCAAGATTCTTCATTCCCACTAAAGATGACATGGAAACTCTACAAGATTTCTTTTTGTGTAACCTTATGAAGAGATGATTATTTGTCATTTTGCAAAGATACATAGAATCAAAGATAGCCTAGCACAGACTGCTGAGGCACTTCAGAAGTAGATTAAACAATATTCACTATGCAAATTTCTTAATGTACAAAATGACTGATTCTTTTATGCCAGTTTTTAATTTGGAATAGCAATTAGGTTGATGGCTGAGGCAGAAACATATCAGTCTCATGTGGGACGCTGGACAGGCAAATTACATTGCTTCAAGTGCTCTTGAAGCTATAAATATCAACTATTAATTTTACAGTGGTATAAATGATAGCATATAGTTGATGTCTATTATTTAGATAACACCAATAACAGAAGAAAAGAAAAGAAAAGAAAAGAAAAGAAAAGAAAAGAAAAGAAAAGAAAAGAAAAGAAAAGAAAAGAAAA
>WEIT01019874.1:1479-18950 GCA_013389985.1 Dryoscopus gambensis | reverse complement strand
AGTTGTCTAAATATATATATATATATATATATATTTGTAATGTAAATATCTCTGGTATTTGTTTCTTTGTGAGAGTAGGTAGAAAAGCAGTCTCTACAGTACATGATTTTTGATAAAACTAATATAAATGGGCACCATTATGGATCAGAATTTGTTACATGCTTGGTTCCATCCCTTGAGAAATGCAAGTTAAGCCTGATGTTATTTAATCAGACTTCTGTTGTAAACTTAGCACCTGTTTTGATAATGTCACCTTCCTCATTTCAGTCCTGACTCAGCATTTTCTATCACATTCAACAAACCGCTTCTCTCCTTTCTCATGGTCCTTCAACACTTATCTTGCCCTCATAAACTTATACTATTTAAACACATTGACCTTTAAGATGTCACTTTGTGCCCCTAGTCCTTTAGCGATGTCAGTCTCCTCCATCCACCTGTTCAGTTTTCAAGAAAGCATGCTGTTGCTTTGTCCCCTGCAGCATCTGGGACTAAACCAGGACTTGTTCTAACATCTTTGTCATATCCCATTTCAAAATATATGTTTGTGCGGCCCATATCTCACTCCATAAAGAAAACAAAACAAAACAAAAACTGAGTAGACAACAGATAGAGAGATGGTACACTGAGACCACTTGCTACCCTGGTAAATGGGGCAGTTTGACCGTTTCCCTATTGTCTCCCATCTGCCTGTTTATCTGTCTGTAATTTCTTCTTTTCTTACACAATAAACTCTTTGGGTCAGGGACCATAGTCTGTTTTTTCTTTAGTTCAGCAGTTCTGATTTTTTTTGTTCTAGTAAAAGGCAGAAATCTCTGCACTGGTCATGCAGGTTCTCAGGATGTGCCATGGCCTGAGCAGGTTTCAGCTTGCTTTGACATTTTGCTGGTTTCAGTGATTTTTGCCTCCCCTGCTTTACTTGCAGCTCTGGGAACACTGTTGTAAGACTGAAAAGCTTATTATCTTCAAAAAATGAATGTACCAAACACAGAGAACTAAGGAATTATAGCTAGCCCAATTAAAATTTTGATAGTTGAATAGTCTGAATTACACATTAAAACAGAACAGCTTCAAAAACTTTACAGTTCATATTTATGTACAAAAACACCTACATGCTGGTGCTGGCACCTATCCCTTTCTTCAGCAAGGGTCTCAGCCTTCCTTGGCCCCGGAGGCTTGAGCTGTCTCTGTCTCAGCCCAGGAGGTTGGTGAGGGCAGGGTAGGTAGAGCCCTCAGCTACCCTGGGCATCACCCCAAAGGAGGAGTGACCACAGTGGCCTATGGTCATGATTTCTACTTTTTTCCATCTGGAGTCCATGTGGCTTTACTTTCATACTATTTTAACCACAGTTCCATCCTTCCCTCGGGCAGCCAACAGTATTTCCCTTGCTAAGACAGAAATCATATTTTCTATGTGCAGTGCTACGCAGTGTGGCAGTGTTTTATTAGAACTGTGCCAGAGACTGAAAATGGTTCATGCCTCAAACATTGATATAAAGTTTTGCTCATTATAAAGAAGCTACAACCAAAGAAGCCTCCCTGAAGACTGGGACTTAGGACTCAAAGTCAAACTGCTGATTAGATAAAGGGAAACCCATTGTTCAGTCATCTCAGGCAGAGGGGAAGGTATGCATCCACAAAAGGTCAAAGGCACCAGCTGTGGCCAAGTTGGGGCTTGGGGAAGAGCACAGCTCACAGAAGCCAGATTTACACAGACCCCCACTCCCAAGCAAAGGGGGAGGAGGAGGTTTCAGGTGCATGGCGTAACCTCTGGTCAGAGGAAATAAACGCCCATCCTCCCTTTTACACAAACTGGCTCAGCTATGGAAACCCCCAACCCCATGGGCCACATCCAAGGGGCTTTCACGTCAGAGGCCGTGCACCGCAGGACTGCACGAAATGCAACAGACCCAGAGTCTGCTGTAAGAGATGGCCCCCCTCCCCCAGGGGGACATGTCCTAACACTGCCACCTGGCTCAAGGGTATATAAATCCATCAGATTCTATGCTTTCTGGGGGACCTTCACCATCAAGACCACCAGCTGGAGAGGATCACCAGGACGCCAGTGGGACCCACGGAGTGGTGATATTATTCTGTCCTCTCTGTGCCCCTCTCTGTTCCCCCACCCTTTTCCCTATTTCTTCCTTTCTCTCTTTTCTCTTTCTTTCTCTCTTTCTCTGATACCAAATAAAACCCATACTACTGACTGGCATATGGTCTTGTTTGCCCCTTAATTCGGGCTGAGGTATTTCTAAGAACTTAATAATAATTGGATCTTAACACACTGTTAGAGCTGGTGGTGGTAGTAGTAACAGTGGTGGTAGCAGTTGTAGCCATTTTATTATATCCTAGTAAATAGTAATGTCCTAACTGTAGCCTTTGGCCTTCATTGGTGACATTCAAAGCATACTGTGAATCACAAAGTCCTGTAGGGTTTCCGGCTGAAAAAATCCTGTCAAACCCAAACCAAAGAAACAAACCCCAGTAATGATAAGTTATTTTAATCCTATATTTGATAAGAAAACATAAAAGGAAGCAATTTGAATAAAAAATGTAGCGGTATTTCTTCAGTAGGCTTTGTTTATTCTAGAGCAACATACTTAAACCAGGACAAAAATACATCTAACTTTTAAAATAATCCATGTCCTCTTTCCTCAAATGATATAACAATAGGTCAGATACACCATGAGTACATAGAATGTTTTTGCTTGTCTTCAAAATTTTTTTTTAATTAAAATGTTGTGTATTATACTTATAATCAATATTACTGTAAAGACCTCAAATGTTAGACATTATACTGTCCTATCTTCATGATAAAATTGTTCACACTTAGTAGTGACTGATTAAAAATATAGAGTACATAAAAAGAAGGAAGTAAGACAAATCAAGCAATGAATATTCCACATCTGAAGCTGTTTGTAAATAACTGATGGCTTTACTCATCAAGCTTGATCTCAGACACATGGCTGAAATTTAACTTCCCTCTCACAGGCCTGTGGAATGAGACATTTATGCAAGCCTGACATCAGTTCACTAGCCAGAAGAATTCAATGCACTTTTAATACCTGTACTTAAGCAGGTTTGATTACTTTAAGTGTATATCTCAGATGCTTCCATAAAAATAAAATACACATTGGGAAGGTAAAAATATATCTCTTAGATTCCAAAACACAAAAAAAAATCAAAACTGGCAAAACTCCATATTTTATCCATTTTATCCTGCTGTCACGGACAAAAAGAGCATAGCTCAAGCAATGGAAACATAAGACAATTTAAAACATAAAGCAATTTAATTTTTCGCATTGATATATTTCCAGAGTAAAAAACCAAAACCTTTCTGGAATTCAAGTCTTTCAAATTGCTTTCAGTATTTTATAATATGAACAATATTCCTAATTACACTTCCCTGTTTTTCTGTGCACTTTAATTGAATTTTTTCAGAAAAAAATTTACTTTCAAAATGCTATTTTGGGGCATTTTAAAGATATACAGAAACATCTTTATATATTTTAAAGCTCTTGAATTCAAAAGTGTGAAAATCCTGTAATGATATGTGCAGTCATTGCAGATTTTTATATTATGCTGTGAAGAATAGGGGTGTAAAAAGTTGAAACTTATAAAGTTATGATAAGAAAATATATATGCTTGCTGTTTATCTGTTGTTTCCTAACCATAATGGTGGCCGACTTGATTTGACATCGAAGTCTGTGTCAGTGTGCATTTTGGCAGAGAGAGATGTATAAAAACTGCTCTGTAAAATTATATAAAAGCAAGAGTGTCACCATTCAAGAGGTAAAATTGCTCTGCAGGAAAAACAGTCACTTATTTAGACAATTTAGATCACAGCTCTCTAAATATATATCTATTCTGTTACATAGTCTTTCCAACAAGGCTGCTTTATCTAAATCTTCATGGGCAATGATAAGTCAACCTAAAAGTTTAAAGTTTTTTAGGCTTTACAGAAAAATTGAGGGGAAAAAATCAGATGGAAATTCATCACAAGCAAGGAAAACTTTTTTATTAATCTCTGACTCTTTCTCTCCATTTTAGGATTTTTTTTCCTAAAAAAAAAGTTGGCGTTTTTCAGGCAGGATTATATTTGACACTCTTTACTCTCAGGGCTTCTCATGGCTTTATTTTTCCAAATTTCATGCTTCCGTGAAAAGAAGTAGTGGTATTTCTAATTTCTGATGGAAAGCAGTTAAACCTGTATTTAGTATTTAGTATTTTGCATTTTTTGTGAACCAAAAAGGCACTGGTGACCACAGCCTAACTACTTTGTAAGCCAATAACAAATTGATTGCAAGTTGAAACTGTTCTCTTCCCTAATGTTTATCTTAATTTTGGATCTGTAAATGTGGTTTCTGGAAATGTGCTTAAACATCCTTTGCAGCTGAAATTTAGAAGCATACAATCTCTGTATTAAAAGCAGTTAATTATGAAAAAGGTAAAATGTATGTTTAAGGATAAAAGAAGAAGATAATAAATTTTCCATTTATTAAGGGAATACATTTACTCTTCTTACCCATTCAGAGAATGTATTTTTGTATCATTTTCTGACAAAATTTGCTTAAATTTTATAATAATATTGTGTTGAATCATATGCTGTGTGCATAAAACAGAATGCTGAGTTTTCCATTATCGATTGATTTTCTAACTACACTAGATAAGACATTATTACATTTTCTCTAAGTTTTCATAGTGCACTGCAGAAGTTTTCAGCTTCACTTTACCTCAGTGACTGATAGTCTTCAAAAGAAAATAAATGATGTGGCACTCACATAAACACATCTGCAGCCTGATTTCTAAACATGTAATTTATCTTTATAGATGCAGGAAAATGATTAAGCATCTAAAGCATCTAAGTGGAAGACGAAGTAAATGCAATCATTTCGTACACAGCTTAAGGAACATAATATTTATTTTCTTCTGCTAAAGAGAAATCCAGGAGAAAAAAACCAAAAATCAATTAAAAACATGAAGAAACTTCAAAACTTCAGAGATATTTATCATAGTATCTGAGAGAAGGAAAAGCCCTCAGCTTCATGGAAGAGAAAAAGGATCGAACACCTTAAGAAGTCAAGGATTATTTCAGCAGGATTGACTTTATGCTGGAATGTATTTACTTAAGTCAGCTTTCTATTAAGAGAATTCATTTCTCGAAACATTTTTTCCCCCTCATATTTATCATTTCCTATTTCGATGGAAAACTGGGGACAAGAAGTTAGTAGTAGATATTGAGGTATCTGTCTTAATCATTTTCTGATGTGATTATTGCATGAGCCTTATACAGACCAAAAATCAATGGCTGCAGCTGGGTTGAACAGCTACAGCCCAGGGATGGTTGATCACACTCACGGATATGTATACTTTTCATGCTGTTTATCAATCTCCAAACCATGCCTCAAATAAATCCTTTTGTTCACTGAAACCCCCTTTTCCATGCTTCCAAGTTCAGCTTGACACTGTACCTGCCTTGCCCCTATTCTGTTTCCACTATACCTTTAGAAATTATTCCAAATTCCCACTTCTAGACTTTGACACCACTAAATGAAGGAGTTGTTTCTATTCTTCCCAGTAATCTTATTCCATAGGCTATGAGTTCTTTATGGTTTTCCTTTTTTTGTCTTTCTTGCCTTCAATTTGTCTACATATATACCTTTAAAAAAAATAAATTGCAATCCAGTTCTGCCAAGTATTAAGGTTCAGAGTTTTGTGTTTGACTGTTTACTTCTCAGTCACATAAATTCTGATTTAAGAGTGGGTTCAACTGCTAACGCATAAAGATTGGAGTGAGTTCAAAGAGTTTTAAGCTCAACAATTTTTAAGTTTGTTGGATGGTAGGTTGTGTACATCACTGAAATTCTGTGTCTAATATTTTGATTTCTGAGTGTTCTCATCATAATAAGTAGTAGGTGGATATTTACCGAAAACCTATACAGAATTTTAAGTGCAAAAAGTGCCTGTTTTCAGAAGGAAGACCTAAAAATTTGAAAACTATGTCACTGCTTTCAAGGTAACAATCTTTTAACTGTGGTGTGTGAACATAAATGGATCTTTTAAAACTGAATAAATTATTTCAGCTCTAAAAGTGGCTCACAGAAGAATGAGCATATTAAAAAATTACAAATCTTCATTACAGGAAGTGTATTCTTTGACAGGTAATTGTTCTTTAGTGGCTGAAGGAAGTTGCTACCAGCCACCATGTTTTTAAGAGAAGCCCAAATATTTTACTTAAGTTTGAAAAGTTTAGGATTACATCAACTGTATTAAAAAAAAAATCTTCTTGACTGACACTGCTCAAACATATGATATGTAATTTATATTAAAGTGAAGTTTTAAAGACCTTTTTAAGGTACCTGATTCAGATTTCTTCATGATATGATTTCTTAGAATTTCTATTTAGCCTGTAAAGTGGTAAAGAATGTTTGATCTACTAAGTCTTTGAAAATTAAATTTTACACAACATCTCTTTTTCTCTTTTGCTTACCTTTAAGCACAATTCTTACACAAGACCTGGACTACACAATAGCATCCTCAGTAATAATTTAATTTCCTTGTGCTGGGAAGAGGCTGCATGTGATTATGGCTTCATCACTTGCATAAAGTATACCATATTGCATTTCTTGATATCTTATTAAGTATTACTATAAATAATTTAATATCTGTCTCTCCAACAAAGAACCGGACTGCATTCAATGGTACAATATTTTTTTGTCATGTGTGTGTGTTTACTTATCATTGGGGTAGCTTTCCCAGACCTTAATATAATATATTGAAAATTCTCCTGTGGCAGTAAGGATCACAGAAGTTGCAATAGAGGCACTTTCATGTATGATCCATTTTAAGACCTCTCTACTTGTAGCTATGTAGTTTTCTTAAAATCTCTATGATTAAATATATCACTGGTAAGATATTCACTGTGAATATCTTGAAACAATAACAAATGGTAGTTTGGAAATTTATATTTTGAAGATTCAAAAATATGTTTTAAACATACTTTCACTTCATTCTTTCTAGGTAGCGCATGAGAAAGGAACCAAATAAGCTAGTTCTTTGAATAACCTGAAACAAGAAAGTTGGATCCAATATTGGTTGGTTGGTTGGTTGGTTGGGTTTTGTGCAAATGTATAATAAAATATATACACCAGAAAAAGAAATACAGACTGGAGAATTGGGACTACGAGAATATAATGAAGTTCAAAAAAGGGGAATTGCCAAGTCCCGCACCTGGGGAACAGCCCCAGGTACCAGCGTATGGTGGAGGCTCACAGCTGAAAAGGCTGGAAGGACCTTGGGACGCTGGTGGGCACAAGGTTGAACATGATCCACCAAGATGCCCTTTGATCAAAGGCGGCTAATTGTACCCTTGACTGCATTAGGAAGAGCATTGTCAGCACACCAGAGGAGGTTATACCTCCCTTTTACTTAGCACTGATTAGGCCAAATCTGAAATATTGTGTACCTGGATCCTCAGTAGAAGAAAGACACAAGAGACAGTCTAGTGAAGGACCACAAAGATTTTTAACAGTCTGGAGCATCTCTCCTATGAAGGCTGAGACAGCTTGGACTATTCATCCTGGAAATAAAAAGGCCCAGAAAGAATCTCATCAGTGTATACTAATACTTGGAGGGAGGTTGTAAAAAAGGCTTCCAGGCTCTTTCAGTGGTTCCCAGTGACTATATCAGAGGCAATGGGCACAAAGTAGAACACAGTAGATTACATGTGAATGTCAGAAGACACTTTTGCATTGTGGGCGTAGCCAAGAACAGGCACAGGTTGGCCAGGCAGGTTGTGGAGTCTCCGTCCTTGAAGGTATTCAAGATACCATCTGAATATGGTCACGTTTAACTTACTCTAGGTGAACCTACTTAAACAGGGGAATGGAACCAGACTCCATCCTGAGGTTCCTTCCAACCTCAACCATTCTAAAGTCCTGAAAATATAATGAAATGGTATACAGGCAGTAACTTAACAGTTCACTACTAAGTGACATATAACAGTGTTTTACTAATCATTTTAACAATCTCCTACATGATCCTTGTTTGATTTATTGTTTGGGAAAATATAATCTAATGATTCTACATACACACACGCCTTTCAGAGAGTCTTATGGAGTTTTCCAGGCCTTCTAAACTACAGTGTGGACTGTAATTTGGTTTTTCAATTTTGACTTTTTTCTATCAGCTAAGGCTTGGTATCTTTATGTTATGACTTCTTGTGTTTAGAAGAGCTGGCTTCTGTTTTCTGATGTTGCAGTGTTAATCAGCAAGAGGGGATTGTTTTAGGTGAGGGGAGAATTTTCTTCTTAGGAGACTTCTTCAAAGAAGAAAGCAAACCTCTAAAATTGTACAAAAGTGTAAGTGTTGCTACCTGTTTTTTTCTAAAATACAAGTAAATTAATTAGATTTTGGTTCTGGGTATTTTGCTTTGAAAATTGTTTTTATGTTGCTTTTAGTCCTTGGTCAGACTGTTAATGAAGATGGGCATTCTTGCCTCATGATTTATACAGGTTAGCATTCATTTTTTTCCTTATACTAGCAATAGTATTTAATAACAAAACAGCTTTTTAATTTGCATTTCTAGCACTTTTTGGATGTTGAAAATGATTTACCAAAGAATTAATTTCATTAATATCCTTCTGAGTTTTTTCCAGTTAAATTTTTTTTCCTTATAGGTCATGAATACACACATAGAAAGCATTTCTCGGTAAGAGAAATACAGGTTTGTTGAATACTTTCTAATTCTGAGAGGCAAAAATATTGCTTTCTTTAGTTGCGTAGTAAACTTTATTTCTGCTGTTCAGCTTGCTAACTTTTTCTTCCTATACAGTACTGCTCTGAGCAAAATTGCCTCCAAGAATTTGTAGAGCCTCAACTTACTAGGGAAAAAAAAGGATTTTTTTAAAATAAAAAATGCTAAACAAATGGTTTTCTATGGTCTTGCACAATGGATCCACCTGTTAAATCTTGAAATTTTCATAATAATAGTAAAACCAAAAGACTAAATACTTCAACAACTTACTGTTCTGTTTGAAGAAGTCTCAGTTACTCAGATTCACCTATTTCTTTCCGGTTATTACAGCCTCTGTATCTACGGCATGCATGAATAAAGACAGCTTTATTGCAAAATCTTGTTTTAAATTTTCTTGTTTTCGTGTGTTATTGTGATAATGGTAAAAGTATAATATATGTGTAAAAAGTAAGATTTTGCATTGTGTTTCACATTCAACTCAGCAAAGATAACATCAGTCCCAAGGACTTCTGAGAATCTGGGGCAGGCTGGAAAGTAGCTTGAGGCCCACTGTATGCTGATGGTTTAAATACCTACAGCCAGTGCTGAAATGTAAGACCTGAGTCACCTACTAGCAGTAAATCAAATTAAATTTTTGTAATTACTTGACACTTTAGCATGGTCTAATCAGGTTGCTAGAGAAATGCTGTAAGTTTCAAGTACTAATATTGCTCTTAGAGGATGCCTACAGATGGTAGGTAACATGTACTCTTCTAGCAGTGACACTATACCTTCTTGGGCCTCACTGCAAATGTAAGTGGAATATGATAAAATGGTAATAAAGCTTGTCATAGTATGCCCACCATGTCCATAGTTGCTCATATGCACCATAATGATTGCTACAGAGATTTTTGACAGTAGGTTCTCACCTCCACCAAATAAGATTTATTGGCACAGATCAATTATGTTACCTGGTAGCTCAAGCCAGATGCCTCAAAAGAGGGACCCAGAACAAAGAAATCCCTCAGCAATTATACCCTTACAATCTAAACTTCCCATCCCTCATGCAACAGTCTGGACGAATAGCAATATTAGGATCTGGGGTCTTCTCATTCTTCATTGGTTTGCTCTTTCATTACCAAGGGGTCGTCACATGCTCATCTTCTCTTAGGTTGGTTTCAGTAGGGGTTTCCATCAGTTCTGTAGCACATATTATAACAGGGTTGTTACAGTTTATGCACCACAGTCTATGAGCTGCTCACTCTAGCTATTATTTTTTAAGCAATATTTAAGCTACAGCTTAGTCTATTTTAACTATTATTTGACTGCTACTCCAGTTTTCACTATGATCCTTCTTTGACTTAAACATAGCCATATAGTTCAAATAAAGTTCAACTTGCTGCCTAATATTTCTAGCTACTTATGTCAAGAAAGCACTTAGCTATTTTCAAGTAATATACAATTTTCAATAATGATCCTGTCAAATTATGTCATAATCCCAAGAGGCACAGACTTCCATCTACAAATTTCATATAAGAGGTAATTTGGAAACAAAGAGCTGAGACTGTATTCAACATGTAGTGCCCACTTAGTTTCCCTACTTCCACCTTGATCTCTCAATACACTAAGCAACAAACAATATAACAAAGGTAGGCAGAAAAATATTTTTCCCATCACTTTAACGCATGAAAAGGCTATTTCTTACACTGTAAAACCTTATTGATAATACTTTATAACTTATCTAATCTTGGATCTTCACTGAATAGATTAAGTATTGAAGACTAGTCACACAAAAATCAGCTTTTTCTTAAATGTAGAAATAACACTTCCATCACTTCCGAAGTAACAGAATTTTGTAAGAACAAATATATTTTTATTACTTTGATGATGATAGATATTTTTTAACCACTGCTGAGCTGTACAAAGGGACAGTATCCTCAGATGTTAACACTCCATGTAAAATACGGAAGCACTTGTAGCTTATCAAGATAAAAATAAGCTGAAATTACTCATATAATGTATGTGAATAAAATAACTCCTAATCAAAATGAACTGCCCACATGACAAGCCCAAATCAACAGTACAAAAAATGGAACTAAAAATAATTATGACAGCTATCCATTTTCTCTATAGAGCATAAATATTTAGTACAGTAAACAGCTAAATATGAACATGCCTTCACAATGACACACTTTGAATCTAACTTTCCTCTCCAGTCACTCTGAATTTTACCACTGGGAGTTTAGAGGAAATTATGCTGCACTCTGCAAAACTTTTTATCTGAAACTCTTCCATTTTCCCATATTCTAAATAAACGTTTCATGTTAGCAAGGCTTAAACATTTCATTTTGCATTTTGAAATGTGTCTTCTGCTTCTTTGCTTTTAGTGTTACAATCATTAATACCAATATTGAAATTAATCCTTAATCACAGAATCACTGAGGTGGGAAAAGACCTCTCAGATCACTGAGTCCAACCTTTGACCAATCACCATCTTGTCAGCTAGACCATGGCACTAAGTGCCACATCAAGGTGTTTTTTGAGTGCTGCCTGGGGCGATGACTCTACTGCCTCCCTAGGCAGCACATTTTAATGCTTAACAACCCTTTCCACCAAGAAATTCTTCCTGTTGTCCAATCTAAACCTCCCTAAGTTGTGAAACAAGACCCAGAGTATTTGGAGTTGCAAATTTTTTCAGGAGGAAATTTTCTCACCTTATTCTTATAGTTTAAATTGTGTCAAGTAATGTGTGATGTATTCTGTTTCTGTTCAATATAAAAAAAATTCCCTCTCCCTAAATTTTATTTTTATTTATTAAACTAAAACATTATTTCTTCAGATCTAGTATAAAATTCTTCAACGTTGCCCTCCGTTAAACCAATAGCAAAAGTTATACTAACTGTGACAGACTAAGCATTGCACCATAAAAATCTATGTAGAAACTTCATGATATTGTGTATGGATATAGTAACCTTCATCAATGCACAAGTATATAAATAAATATATATTTTATATATATATATTCTATTTCTATTATGTGCATACATATATTTTAATATATTTACACTATGTATACACCCACACAAATAAGAAATTGCTAAAAAATTAAACAACAAAACTCTGGATGTTTTAAGGAGTCCTATGTATTAGGAAGATAATAAAAAAAGAAAAAGACAAAGCCCTATAATCCTAATTCAGATTAAAGATTAAAATACAACAGAGAAGGGAAAAAACAAAGAAACAAACAAAAGAAAAGACAAGTTAAAAAAATAGAGTCCCTTTGAAACTGGTATTTCCAGAGTTTTACGCCTAGGCAAAATGAAATAAAGTACTGGTTTGACAATGTCCATGCCAGAATCCTCCAGTGAGAGCCTTTTTATTCTGACAGAGGGAGAATGCAACTGAGCAGGACCCCCAAGGCGGTGAGCGGCAGGTCCAACACTCAGGTTCCCTGCCGTTGTGCCAAGCCAGAGGCCTGAGTGCCAGCACAGGGCTTCCCTCCAGCTTCCTTTGCTCAAAGTGGGTTATGGTTATATGGCTCCCTGCCTTGTAGGCTTATGTTCATTTTGTTTTTTTCTCTGCAAGCAGAGAATGAAAGTGACAAGACCATTCTGGGAGGGCAGCCAAGAAGATGTCAGTGTATTTTTCCTAGCTGGGCATAAAAATGATGGTAATGATATGATGATTTTTTGTCTCTGAAAATTTCTCATGCACACTTCGTTCATAAAGAGGCATTTTCTGTTTTAAAAACATGTCAGTGGAAAAAAAAAGGGTAAATTAAAGATTTTGAAGTAGAGAGACATGCAGTTGCTCCCTACATGAATTAAATATTAAAGAAATTACTGCAAGTCCTTGTGTTTTGGAGAACTCAGGGCTCACACTGATGGTCTTTGTTGCTTGGGTTTTTTTAAGACAAAATAATTGCCATGTTGCAGTCTCCATTATAGCAGGCAACTAAATTGCATGATGAAGACATACTTAAAAAATAAATATGCATTGTTGTCACAAACATCCTGGACTATATTTCCATAATATGTTCAGCACCCCAGTTTTTTCTTGAAAACAGCCTTTTACATTGGCCAAGACAACTCATGATGGGGATCACTGCTTTGCGGTTGTAGGCCTTTGGGCCACTTTGAGTTCTGGAGATAGAAATTTCCCCTAAGAAGGGGAGCTCAACTGGTTTGCTGTTTTTCAGATTTACATAAAGCCAATGCTAAAACAGGCTGAAAATGGGTCTTAGTGTTTGTCAGGAGACAAAAGTCTAAACAACATACCAATTATTTCTTTCGTCTCTGTTTCCCTTCCCTTTTAACTAAGCCCAGAAACGGCTTCTCTTATGCTTTTTTGAACTCAGACTTGTGGCAATTTATCACTGTGTTTTTCATTGCATAACTATATTTGAAGCATACTTCAGCTGGCTCTCTCAAGGCCATTTCAAGCAATAAAAAAGATACACACTGATATTTTGGAAAGAATTGCGTGTAGTTTCAGTATTCTTTAGTATTAGTTTTATTTTCCTTAATCATAACTCCATGTTAATTTTTAATTTTCTCCTGCCAATTACAACTCTGCTGAAACTGGAAATTAGAATTATAGGACTGAGCTATTTGTCTTCATTCCATATGTTCTCCATATCCCTAGTGCATTTAACTATCCTGTTATGTACTACCTATTGACTTATTTAACAGTGTTCATTTATGCATTTGTAAGATATTTCCTTGAATTTCTGTTCTATGTTCTAATTAGTGTTAACACAATATTTTGTAGAAATACCCTTTCGTTGGTTCACAATCTTTTCTTTTCAAAGACAGATGTTTTGCCTTTGAAGACCTTTTGTTCAGTGTCTCTTTTAATGTCTCTTTCCTATGCACTTTCCTATTTATCCATATTTTGTAATAGAATGCCCCTTTGCTAGAATACACAGTCAAATTTACTAAAAAATTATATTTTAATCGCATTTCCATGTATTAATATGCATACCAGAACATAAGACATTGTGGTATACATACCAATTAATGAAGTTTAGAATAATCATTTACTCATTTTCATAAACCTTTCAGTCTTTCTTATTAGCTCAGGTCTACTTTATTTTCTGGAGAGAATGGCACTGGAGTATTCACATGCACTATCTTACCATTGTTGTAACATTACAAAAAAGTGCAGGAAAACTGTCCATGGATTCCATTTTGGCAGGCAATGAGATGAGTCAGATGAATATCACAGTGGCCCATCAAAGGGGAGGGGTGGCTTTATAGCAATCAACTTTTAGGAAGACATAATCAAAATAAAGTAAGACAGTTGCATTGAAATGTTTCAATTCTTTGTTTCGGGCTAGGGCATTTTCAGGGGTAAAAATTCACAAAATACTCAAGGGTTGTACAGAGGCTGAAATCTAATTTCTGCTTTGAATCAGATAGAACAGGTATTGGAATATGGTAATCAGCCATAATCACCATACTGTAGAATTTATCTTCCATTTAGCTGTTTATAGAGAAAGGAAGATATGCCAAAGAAGAATTTGACATTTTAAAAGAGGCTGATGCTATAACTTGATGAGCAAGAAGCTTGCCTGCTATGTGGGAAGGAGTCTGTGGGAGCCTAATCTGTCATAAACAAGCAGACTGGCTACGCCCACACCCAAGTTAAATGTTCTAGCCAGTGGGTTATTGTCTGGGCATTGGGTAGGCTGAGAGAGTATCTATCATAAACTTCTCACAAATACATTCTCCAAAAGTGTCATTTTGATTCTACATCAGAAAAGTAATAAAATATTTTGAAACTACATGCTCTTTTCTTTTATGAAACTGAAAAATATTTTTCTGACCAGGACTAGAAAATAATACAATTCTCACATTCTTTCCTCAGTTTGTCAGTAGTGGAACAGAGTGAAAAATAATCTAGTTTATTAAAGTTTATTTCAGGAGAAAACACCAAGAAATATAAGTAGAAATAAAAAATCCAACCAAACAACCAATCAAAAAACTAACCAACCAGTTCTGGTGGCCCTGCTTCCATCTGCAGGCAATGGGAAAATAAAATCTTCATTGAGTGGGCATTTATTTTTAATTAAGTGCATCTATCTAAACATACAGAGGTACATATCTATAAAGTATATATAAAGAAACAATCCACAAACAAGTATTTCTATAACCTGATATGTCTGGGAATTCTTTGAAATCAGTAGAGAATTCAGTGTTTGAAGTTTATTCCACATGGAACGTATTTAGATATAGTAAAAATGGATGCCATGAAAACCTCTAGCTTTCCCTAGTTAAATCAAAGGATTGATTTATTTTAACACTAATAGTAATCATATCACCACCTGTAAGTTTTGACCATTGAAATCAGACAGTATCATATTTAATCAGATATAATTCTGTCTATATTAACAAATAAGTGACACATATCATAGAGTGAAATAGTTGTTTCCGAGAACAACACATCCCCTCTATATTTTTGAACATTTTTACTTCAGTTTAGCTGTAGTCTGCTCCTGTGAACTGAATGACCATGAACAGTTGGAACATGTTAGAGGATGTTCAAGGCATTTTTCAGTCTAGCATCATTCAAAAAAGAAACCAGTTTACACACTCAACAAGAGCAGCTTTGTGAACCAAAACACAGGCTGTGAGGACTTCTGGGAGATTAACTCTAAAAGTGTACCCAACCTTCATAAAGGACAATCACAGATGGACTCAGGATAAGTAGAGAAGAATTATTTGACTTATTTCCTAAGTTAAAGGTTTCCTTACACCTAGAGAAATTTTGTATTTATTGAAGATATAGGACAAATTTGTTGCTGAGATAAGCAAGTCAAGGTTTTATCCCCAGTTTCAGGAATTCCTGAATTCTTTAGAGAAGGAAAATCCACCACTATCTGCTGAAGGGAACACTCACATAGCAAAAATGATGCCATGCGGAAATGGGATTTTTCTTCCCCCTTCCCTCAGTTGGAGCAGGATTTAAAATTAAAATAAAAATGCTATGAAAATCCTGCTTTTGAAGTGAATCTCTCCATCATTCCCATTTACCATGTACCAGTTCACACTGCAGAGCTGTTTCAGAGTTTAAGAGAGGTATCTTCTCAGATGAAATCATAATGAAAGTGTCTGAGACTGAACCAACTGAAGAATTACAGTTATCAGTACTTAGCTGTTATGTGTTTGGTCATAAGAAGATGCAAAATGGTAAACTCATAAAGCTCTTCCTCTACCCAGGGCTGAAGTAAAAGAAGTTAAAGGAAAGCCAAGGCCCTAAGGCCACCCTAATAAACTTTAAAAGTGAATGACTAATGGAGATACTCAGCAGCTAAAAAACAAACCAAAACAAAATAAAACAAACCCAAACAAAAACAAACAATACTTTATTTGATGGATGTTTTTCAACAGCATCTAAAATTTTGTCATTAAGAAAAAGAAAAAGTGTTAATAACAGTGAGAAAAATACTGCTCAGCTGTTCAAAAACTCATTTCACCTGTCATGTTGTTTTGTGACGCCAGCTCTAAGTGGGCACTCATCTGTATCACCCAATAGACTTCCCTTTTTTCTTTCTCATTCCTCATATCTTTTTGGCATGTGTGATAAATTTACTTGTCTGTCCTTATTCAAACATATCTTCAAGCTGTATTTTGTCTTTGAGCCTTTAAAAAAAGCCTAAAAAAGATCAAATTCTCTAGCCTACAAAACATATGAATATAATGACACTTGCATTATATATTCTGTCCCTAGTGTACCCTTAAGCTTTCGGTTATTGTAGAATCTGAGGATGTTGTTCAAAACTGGAATATATTAAACTTCAAAATATCTTTGCTAGGTAGGTATTATCTCTATTATGCAGAAAGTGATGGTACAGTCCTGAATAGGATTTCTGTGACATGATTCTATTATAGAACATACTTCAAATCAGGAAAGCATAGAAGTCACATAACTGAAATTAAATAGTGTATCTATCCTTTAAATTAAAGCACAACGTAGAAGGCTTTTATGGAAGTAAAGATACTAAGTGTACCTTCTATTTCTTAAGAAACATAGAACTGATCAGAAGGCTAGGTTTGTTGTGGAAAAAGCCTGTGATGTGGGATCCTGCCGATGCAGTTTTGATGAAGGAACATGAGAACAAGTGAAATCCAGTGGCAAAACATCATTAAAAAATTGAATTATTTTCTAGCGAATAGTGTAAAAGGAATGCTGATGAGGCTTCCAAAGAGATGTCCAGCTATCTATGTAACCTTATTGGCTATGAGGCCTGTTTTCTTCTTGTATCTTAACATATCCACAAGAAAGAAATAAGCAGCTCCTTAGGATAAAAGATTTCCCTGTGCTGAATAGTGAAAATAAGAGGAAAATGGAGATATTTTGAGGTAAATTAGAATACACAGAGGAGAAAGCATCAAAATCTATCACTGCGCTTATCAAATTTGTAAAAAAAGTTGAAGATAAGACTTAGAAGAAACCCAGCGATCTCTGAGTTCAAAAGATTTTTATAAAAAGGCAATGACTTTTTATTTTCTTTATGCCTATTCTAATGAAAATTACTAAAAATTTTGCAGCACATTTGAGATGCCAAAAGCATTTGGCTTAATTAGCTAGAATCATTGTTAGTCATACGGTATTGAAGTGCACTGAGACCTATGTGTCCAAATATGGTGGCATTTTAATACCAACATTAAGTAGAAAAAATGTTGAAAATCACAGTACGAGAAATGAAAACTGAGTTAAAGTTAAAGGGAGGAATAAA
>WEIT01019872.1:45106-58580 GCA_013389985.1 Dryoscopus gambensis | reverse complement strand
GGGTAATCGCAGTTTCAACTTCTTGTAGTTTCCCAATGTGGGGAAGGGGAAAATACTGATAATAATCATCATCATCATCACTCTTCTGACTGTCTAGATTCTCACTATCATGAATGGAGACCAAGAGACTCTTACAAAGGTTGATTCAGAGTTGGAGGCTGAACTATGTGACTTTGTCAGATTTGCTGGAAGTTATCCCACCAAACCATTTTATTCTATTTCCAAGAATGCTGTCACTGCTTACTCCCAGAAGTTTTATGTGCTTCTTTAGGTGCTGCTCTCGTTAGAGATTTCAATTCCAGCCTGTGCACAGAGCTAGCACAAGCTCATGTACTGCATGAGTTTTACTTTATAGGCAACAAAGGAGACTTGCTTCCAGTCTCTCTACCACTGACTCTTCTTCCTTCTTGGCAGCAAGAGACTGTTCCTGTTATTATACCCACTTTAAACTTTTAAATCCATTCATTAGGGCACAAGTATGGTTTCTTGGACAGCACACTGAGCTCAGTCTTACATGGAATTCTTCACTTGGTATTTAACTACATAATCACTCTTGCTTAATAAAAACTGACATGTTTACTTCTGTTTCTGCTGAAGTACACTACAGTGATTTTCCTGGAGATTATTTGATTGTAATGTCAATAAATCAGTCATCAGGTTTAAAAAAAACCAGCAACAACAAAAAATCCCCAAAGAAACAATTAATGTGGTCAAGTGTAGGAATTGTAATAAAGGAAGCAAACAAGAACATCAAAAGGCCTGGAAGGTAAGGTGCTGAGCCTTGTTTAGCAATGATTGCATTCTTACCTTCATTTGCTCACCACTAACGTAGCAAACCAACCTCTCCCACTACCAATCAAGATACAAACACATTGGAAAGAGTATTCCCACCATGGGAAAAACTGCAAGACATAAAACACCAAAGATTTGCAGCTGGTGTAAAATTGGAAGTGACATACACTACTTTGCAGACAATTACAGCCAGGAAAGAGGCAGCCCTTTTCCCCCTGTGTTAGCTTGCTGGCTTGCTGAGCTGCAGTTACTATCTTGATGTATCACAGAGAAGATGGATGAAACCCAGTCTTTGAAAGGAAACAAAATGTGTGTGAAGGATGTTGCCCCTTTAGTCAGCAAATGGTTAAGTATCTGTCATTGCAAAGCAGAACAATGAAGTAACCACACAACTCCAGGCTTTCTTCATAGTACAGAGTTACAAGAAGAACTGGGACTTAAAGTCAGTAGTGAGAGAAAGAACTCAGATTTCCTAAACTTGCAGCAAACTGCTCATTGTTTTCTGGAGTGTAATGGGAAATCCTAATAATGTAATCATAGTCTATGCAAAAGAAGTGTTGTTAAGAGGACAAAGAAGAACTAATGATCAGATCTCTGATCTTACATCCTCTAATGAGAAAATGAAGGGCACAGACATGAGTCACCTGCCCTGTCCACATGCTTCTTTGTAGCTTGAAGTATAAACAAGGTCAAAAAATTAAAGACAAGGGAAAGACTTTCACAGAACCCAGTTCTTATTCAATTTCTCTTCAAATGGAAAGTTGTAGCTTTCCATCTAGCAAAGATTAAGTATATTGTTTGTACAAAGGCTTCTCATGCAAAGCTACTCCAAAAAACTTACTTGGTTCCCCAGCACAGCTCGATTTCCATCGACCAAGATTGCAGCAGAGAACTTAAAGAAAACAAGGTCAAGCAGAAGCTGGAAACTCAAAGATGTCAGCGAAAGACTACACAAAGCCTTCTGTCGCCACCTGAGTGTCTTTGTGGTGGGCTACAGATATGATCCAGGCTCACCAATCATTGCCAGTCACACTAAATTCCCTGCAAGGAAGGGAGCTGACTCAGCTGTATTTTGTCTGGTCTAGCACACCACATCCTCCTGGAGTTTTCCAGGTGAAAATGCCACCGCAGTGCTTCTCCACTCTGAGCCTGAAGCCCACCTGGCACCACCTTGCAGTATCTCATCCTGCCCTCATTGATGACACGCTTTAATTCTTATAGTGCAGCTTCAACAACACTGAGTCAAGAAGGCAGCCACTCAAATGGATATTCCCACAGCAGGCACCTTGTTACCCTAAGCTGAGTGGGACAATTGTCTGGGGTTCTACAGCAACATTTCATATAGTCAGGAACATATGCTGTGCTATGTTCAGGTTTGTACTTGTCTGTCAAGAAAGTTTGCTTTGCAAACTTTGCTTTTGCTTAACAGTTATTTTCTTAGCACCGTTGAGATTTCCTCTAGGAACAAACCTGTAGCAGATGCCTCACTCATTTCTTTAACACTGTAGTTTTAGCTTCCTTTTCCTGACAAATTCCAGTTGTGTGGTTTCCCCTCCCAAACATACACAACCAGGTGTATCCACAGTATCACTGGTCTGTCTCAGCTAGAGGAATTTCTTTAAGAAGCATCATCTTACTAACCACTTCATCTAATGAACTTCCCTAGATGTATTGCCTTGATCTTCAGCTGAAACCTCATCATAAAAGGCAACTCCTGCACAGCCTTTACAATATCTTATCTGCCTATTTCCCTTGCAGTAGACAGCAAAATTATATTTTTGACCAAGGGAAATAATAAAAAACCAATTCCTCACTCTTGGATATCCATTTAAACATGAAGGACTGTCATGGTTTGACACTGCCCCAACACTAGGCACCCACAAGAGTCACTTGTTCACCCTCCCCTACCACAGCTGGGCAAAAGGAGGGAAAAGAGGAAAGGGTTAATGGAGGCTTCATGAGTGAGATAAGGAGACCAGGAGAAATATTTCAAGGGCAAACCAGGCTCAACCTTAGTTGCTAAGTAAAAATTATTACTAACAGAATCAGAGGAGGGTAATGAGAAATAAAATAAGCCCTTACAACGCCTTCTCCCCCCCAGTACCTAACAGCATGTGCTCTAGTCACTCACAGCACCACAGGACACTTTCTATACATCTACAGAAACAGCAATCACCCTGCTCTGCAATGATATTTGTTAACAGCTGGCTACTTTTCCTATGTCATCATGATTAACATATTCCCCAGTACCATATGTCAGTAGCTTTCCTTCTGCTGGGTACCTTGCTGCAACAGGGGACTCATTGCAACATCCATTACACTTACAGCATGGAGCTAAGGTTCATCTGCCAAGGATTCTTGGCTATGAATCCCTCCTGCGAGAACTGACTGCTGGCCATTTAGAGCTTGTTTGCAAGGAAATATTGCAAGGACTACAGGAGCCCAAGACATATAGGCCACAAGAAAACACACGGATTGGGAAGGCCTTGCTCAATCAGTACCCTTTATGCAGTCATCCTAAAGGGAAACAGCCAGTTCTGCAATCTATGGTGACAGATAGTAACTAAGCTGTACAACTTTACACCAAACTTATGGGGAAATAACTTCCAGTACAACCCCAAATCTCAGCGATCCTATTTCTTCAGGTTCAACGTTTGTCTAGCAATTTGTTTCTCTGATAATGTGTTGGAACTACCTTTACAGATACATCCATGACATGTCAAGAAAGCTCTCCAGACCTTCTCACAAGCCTGACTGCTGCTCTGCAAACCATATGAATCTCAGAAGCACAGCAGACTATTTCTGTACCCTAGACAATTAACTATCTGTTAGGAGTGTACTTGTGCCAGTTTTGGTTTCAAATCCATCCCTTTTGGTACAAGAGCAACAGTCTCTGAACTGCTTTCCATTGCATAAACAAGCCCTGAAGAGATTTGTCCTCAGGACTTTTTCCAGTTACAGACAGTATTTTAATGACAAAGCCTGAATAATTGGCAAAATGAGGCTGGAAATAATTATGCAGATAAGCCAACAATTTTTCTGAAGAAATTTAACATGCAAGAAGAGATTGACACCAGTGAAGTATAAGGTTGTTTATAACCGAGTAATAGAGGCTTCACACTGTCAGTCCAGTCCCCTGTCCATATGACAGAACTGAGCTGGCAGTCCCTATGACTGGACTGCAATAGCATGCTCTGGATGATCTAGCTGTTTTTCTGTGCAAAAGAGGTATGGCAGCACACACCGAGCTGCATTTCATATGGAAATGACATGGAGCAAAAGATTTGCCTGCCCAAAACTCCTTGTGGAGAAAGACCCTAAGAGCCTCTGTCAAACCTGATAAGCCTCTAAATTTTCCTCAGGAAGAATTTGTATAATTATTTAACTACATCCCTAAGTATGACATCAATGAACCCATAAGAGAAGCAAGATAAATGCAGCTCAACTCTACACTCTTCCTTTGCAAGTTAGGCAATAGTAAATTACCTCACATTTCCTCGTGACCAGGAGTGCATGTACAGAGAGTTGCAGCCCAGTTATAATTCATCTGGTATCTTGAGGTGTAATGGACAGTGTGAGGTGCCCAAGAGCATTACAAGTCCCTGGTCAAAAAGGACATCTCCTTGACTCCTTAGAACTCACTCCATCTCCAGGCAGTTAAGTTTAAAAAAAAAATCCCAAAAAACCCCCAATTTACTGTCTTCAGGAACAGATTTGGTGGCTTGCTCAGCATTATAAGCCTTACCTAAATCATTTGCAAGCAGGAAGTTTAATTCCCAAGCCAGTTGTACTGATGCCATCACTAATATTGGCCAATGTGTGCATGATCACAAGCTAGCTTAAACTATAGCTGTGACAGTTGGAAACATAATCAGGTTAGATGCATTACCAAGTACGCCTTACACTTGGATTTTGCACAAAGGAATGTTAATATATTTCTAAATCTGTAGGGAAAAAAACCAAAACAGAGTACCATGATTTTTCTGTGGTTTTAAGGAGGGGGAAAAAAAAAAAAAAGGAAGCCTTTCTTCAATATTTTTCCTTACTTTCAGCCCTGTAAGATTTTTTTTTTTCAGGCATTAGATTTAGTTCTAAACTACCTCTAATTTTCTTTATGTAAGTGTGAAATAATTATTTCTATTTTATGAACACTCAAGATAAACATATTATAACAATTCATCATGCTGTAGCATATGTTCCATAAATTCCAGGAAACACCATCATCTGAAATGCATGTTTCATTCAAGATCCCAGCTCATTTCCAAAGTAGGAAAAAAAAAGATGAAACCATAAGAACTAATAATCAAAGACACTTTTATGAGTCTCAGTGCTCCTGACTCTCCAAGTTCTGTAACAACAATAGAAACTCACTTAGAGAATAATGATGTTCTCAATATTTTTTTCCTGTGGCTGCCATTTATACAGTCCTAAGGGTGCTGTCTGAGAAAATAACAAGAGATACTACAGAACAGCTTGTTGTCAGCATTGAATATCAGCCTAAGTGAAATAGAGATCAACATGAAGTGCACTTTAAAAAGTTCATCTTCAGACCTCAGGTATATGCCTAATGGCAGAAATTCTTCAAACAGCTGGAGACATCGCATTCTTTCTGCTCCCACACCACCCCCTGCTTTCTGAAAACTGAATTGAGGCAGCTACATTTTAAGCAGGTGCTGCATCTGAACCATTAACACTTTCTTTACCTCTTTCTTTCTGACATATGGAAGATCCAGAATAATTTTTAGAGATACCATGGCTAGAAGAATAAGTGAGTAGTGGACAGCTCTACCAAGAGACATCCCAGGTGAGTGGGAGATGATTATTGTTTTCATATGTCAGATAAGTCAGACAACTTCACGTTATGTCTGCTGCATAGGAAGTTGTTTTGTTGGGCATGTCATGAAATATTCAGTCGCTTCTTTTATTCAGATAAAACAGTTAAGTTTAGGCATACAGTAAAATTGCACCACTGTAAAACAGATATATCTGGGAGGAGAAACATCCAGTATGCTTCCACTGACCTGTTAACCACATGTAGTTAACAGCTATTATCACTATTATTTTGGGATGACCTAATTGCAGCTTTCCAGAATCCTGAAGTGAGCCTACAAGAAAGGCAGAGAGAGACTTCTTACAATAGCATGTATCTCCAGGACAAGGGGGAGTGGATTCAAACTGATAGTAGGTTTAAGTTAGATATTAGGAAGAAATTCTTTACTGTAAGGGTGGTAAGGAACAGGTTGCCCAGAGAAGCTGTGGATGCCCCACCCCTGAAAGGGTTCAAGGCCAGGCTGGATGGGGCTTTGAGCAACCTGGTCTAGTGGAAGCTGTCCCTGCTCAAGGCGGGGGGCTGGAACTAGATGATCTCTAAGGTCCCTTCCAACCCAAACCATTCTATGAGTTCATGATTATTTCACATGTGGTATGCCTTTTTTCTTCCATATTCAACAAATAATTCATTTCCCTGCAGTGAGTATAACTCATCAGGTTTCAGACTTATGGCTGTTTGGACAGTAAATGGGAGAAGCTGCTTTCTACCACCTGGGGTATATTTTGGAGAACAAGCTGTTCTGCTCTTCAGGAAGTGAGGTAAAAACAAAGAAGTCGTTTCACTTAATCCCACCCCACAGCCCTATCTGCACAGAGGCAATGAATTGTTGCACATGCCATAGTTATTCTGATACTGCTCTGGCTTAATCGCTTGGGTACTTTCCAAAACTCTACATTAACCTTCAGGGGTCAGTTCATTTAATGAGTTGGATAAACTGTTTCATCAATTTGCTTTCAATTGATGAAAATACAAAAATAATCTTTGTGACTTCACAAATCCTTCTGTGTTCCTCTTTATAAGCTGTAAAATAGATAATTTATGATGCACTTACAAGTTACAGAATTGTTTAGGTACTGGATTGCTAAAGCACTAAGAAGGGAGGTGGATAAGCATGGAGGAGTGGAGGTGAGTTTATGGACATAAAAGATGCAGAATTTTCCAGGCTGCCTTTTACTGTCTGTTACAACACTGCAATAAGTCAGGAACCAACATTTTTTTTACATTTGTTGATCCACATAAAAAAGCAATGAATCCAAGCAAAGTCGTACACACCAACAGTTGGATACTGGATTCGGACCCCTTTAAGTTGAACACCATTCCTAGTCAATGTGAATTTCCAGGCTTCACCACACATCACACCCCTCATCAGTAGACCTCTTGCAGCTGACTGCTCTGCCCTCCCTGTCTCCTTGCTCCAGGAGATGGGCTCCTTCCCTGCATCCCCGTGTATCCAACTCTGATGCAGCCATCATGTACCACATAGCACTTATATAGTTACAATAAGCATGAGACACAAATGGTACAGTCAGGGTTTAGAGAGCACATAATTTCTGGCAATTAGTGATGTTAAAAGGGTCACAGTTGGACATGTCATTTTCAGGCAGTGCATTTTCCTCACAAAGAAGAAAAGAGAATAAGAAGACATCATCTTTGAAGAGCAATACAGGTAACTCCTACTGGCTTGTCTCCAGGGGAAACAATACCTCTCTTGACTGCAGTGTTTAGTCCTATAATTTGTGATTTAACTTTTCATCATCCAAGTGCTAGATGTTTTCTTAGAATTGTAAACAATTTTGCTTGCATCTCATCTTTTCAAGTCTGTCTTAAGCTGTAATTCTTTCCAGTTTAATAGCACATCATTTTAAAATGTTCTATTTGTGTGCCAGATGTACTCACAGGCATCAGATCAACTAAAACCCTAAAGATGTATATATATATATATATAAATATATGTATATATAAATCACCTTCTCTGCCATTTCCACTTGACCAGAGCTAGCCCACACAGCTTTTTCTCCAGTCCTCAACTATGATGAAATTGAGAAGTTTCCAGACAATTCTCTTCCTTCATCATTAGCAATACAGTGTACATTCAGGTAAAACTATCACAGAGTCACAGAATATGCTGAATTGGAAGGGACCAACAAGGATCATCGAGTCTGACTCCTGGCCCTGCACAGGGCACCCCAACAATCACACCATGTGCCCAAGAGCATTGTCTGAACACTTCTTGAACCCCGTCAGGCTCAGTGCCCTGACCACTTCCCGAGGGAGCCTGTTCAAGTGCCCAACCATCCCCTGACTGAAAAAACTTTTTCTCATAGCCAGCTTAAACCTCCCCTGACACAATTTTAAGCCATACCCTCAGGTCTGTCTTTCCTCCAGGTCTACTGTTTTTGGGTCTCTCAAGTAGACTGAACAAATTTCAGTTGAGTATTTCCAGTACATGCATTTCATGCTTGTCTCAAAATATTGGAATGAGAAATTCCTGTATAACAATGCAACCCTGGAGCTCACTTGAAGTATATATGAATGTGACCTAAGATTCCCTAAAGAACTTTTCCATAAAGAATTTTTTACCTCAAACCTGGGGGCTATCGTCGTATCCCATCTTAAGAGAGGAATGTGGAGCATGCACTGGTCTCATTTATTTATCTGTAAAATCTGTATTTACTGCCAAGCTACTGCCTAGCCAGTCACTGGGCTGCATTAACACTCAGTAAAGAGTTTTATTTATTGCCTGACCAGAAGATGGCCCTATACAGCTATGTCTGGAGGACAAGAGCACTTTTTTTTTTCTTCTTCTTCTTTCAAAATTAAGCAGGGACAAGAAGTACACCTAGGGACAAAAAAGTGCAAGAAACAAGTTTCCCCACTTACCTCCTCCTGGTGCCTTAATCAAACATTGCCTTCATGAATTACAAACTCTGAAAGCTGAAGGCCTCTCCAAGGAGAAAACAGCGGACACTTCTCCCCAAACATGGTCATTGAAAACATAATCTAAAACAATATATGAAGTTTTGCAAGTAACATGGATCCCAACCAGAGTGATGGGTGAAACTAAAGATAACTTGCAGAACCATTTTGCTATCAAGCCTGCTTTTTTCTCATTGGTCTCTGCCTGCAGACCTAAGTTTTGTCAATTTTGCCCTAGAGTAAATGAAATTTATTCTTCTCTAGAGCTGTGATGTTGATCCATTAACATGTTGTTACAAAAGAGCTGGTATCAACCACAGGACCTGGATGGAGGTCCCTGTTCCCAGGAAGGGCAGTCACCATTCACACATGTTTCAGAGCCACCAAGGACATGCCATAGCTCTTTCACTGCGCAGCTGCTGATCAGTTTGTGCACTGAGATGTCTGAAAATTGGTATGGGACTATGTTATTAGCCAGTCATTATTGAGAGCAGAAGGTTAGCATTAGAGTCCTTCAAGCTACTCCTTTGAATTCAGGACCCTTTGAAAAATCCTGGCTTCAGAAGCTGTCTCGGCAAAGGCAGGGAGCTCTAAAAGAAGCACATCTGCAATAAGATCTGCCAAGATTTTTTTTCCTGAAAGCATGTCAGTTGCCACTACACACATGCAAAGTATTTGGGTGGAGTAAAGCTCTAAGCTGGGGCACAAGTGCTACACAACATCTAGGTGGACTAATTCCCTAATTCAGTGCAGCCTTGGGACATCTTCTTCCTTTTGGCTTTTTTATACAGCCATGGCCCAAACAAAAGCTTTCTTGTCCCCACCACATTTCCATTTGACATTAATGTTTTACCTTTATGGCCTTATTTCTCTCCTGCTTCCCGGGAGAAGAGAACAGTAAGAAGCATTGGACGCTCATGGGTCTCAAAATGCAGGACAACCTGTACACACACACCATGTTCCACACAGGTTGAAACAAGCCATTTATTCAACATGTTTTATATGCTTTTCCAAAATGTGGACATCTTTAAGGGGAGAAAGGCTTATATTGAGGAAACCCTGATGCCTGCATTTTTTTATATAACAGAATAACACTGATGAAACCACAGTCATCAACAGGTTTCTAAACTTTATATTTGCTAGTCCACATGAACGCACCATATCTAAGGATAATCTAACTTCTCTTTCCATCATTTTACCATTCTTTACAGAATATTCTTTAAGCTTCTAGAAAGGGTACTTTTCAGACTTGAAGGTAATATTGCTTACAACAGTCAGAAAGAGAGAGGAGGCAGGAGGGCTCACATATTTCTTGAAAGATCATAATAAGAGGGAATAAAAATCCTTCAGCTCCATTAAACACATAGTATATAAAAAAAACTAGCTAAGTTGGAAATGTCTGCCAATTACATGGCCAAATTAAATACACAGATAATTGGTACAAGATAATTGGTACTAAGTTAAACTCCCATCTAAAGAATTGTGAAATCACAGATGGGAGAAGTGAAATGAGGAGGAGCTGTAAAGTTAGCTCTGATTACACCTTGTTTGACTTGACCATTTGAACAGCTAATCCTTTGTTAACATATCTGTTCTCAGAGATATGAACTCATTTTTATAAGGTTAAATCAGTTTTTGTCTAATGTCATATGCAGGATGGTTTTGATTTGATCTCAGGTTTGGGAGGTGGTGGCAGGTTGTTTTACTCTGCTTCAGAATAATGAATCTTTAATCACATTGATGGGGAAAAGTTAATAGAAAAATTAATGAAAACACAACATCAGTGTCTGTGATGTGCAATGAATAATAATAAAGAGAACAACAGATGCAGTCTGGTTGATGGCCCAATTTAAAATACTTCATGCCCAATTACAGACACCCTCATTTTCTATAAGGCAGACAGTTGGATAAGAAATAGACTGTAATTTGCTGCTTTATGACTGCTATATAGAATATCTAAGGTCATAACATGGATGATTTACAGAATACAATAGTTCTTATAGGACAGATGTGTGACAGGGAGCTCCAATTCTCAGCTGGCATGCAAAGGTACAACCAGGAGAACCCCAGGGGAGCCTTGTGAAATAAAAACTGCAAAGGTGAATCTACTTTTCTAAAAATCACCAAAATGAGAGGAGTTTGTCCTTCAATTGCATCACCCAGATACAGATTTCCTGGTTAAGAAAGAACGTTGGGATACAATCACATCCTGCAGAGCAACAAACTCCACCTGTTCCACTCTTTCTTCCCACCCATGTCAATTATATCTGTCCCTGCTTCACCTTCACTGATTTGCTTGCACAAGGAAAATTTATTGCTGCAGAAGAGCCAGCAGAATGGCCCTCATATTGGTGACATCCTCTCTTTGATGTCCTAGATAGCTATTCCCCTCACCTGGGCAGAAAGACAAAACGTAGATCCTGGAGTTGAGTAAGGTAGACTTGTCTCTCCTTCACAAACCCCCTCTGATTTAAATTAGAAAAAAAACCAAACAAACAAAAAAAAAAACAAACAAACAAACAAAAAAAAACCAACCAAAACCCCACGACCTCCTAAGGGTCTATACATGTAGCAAAATCAAAAAAGTAATAAAATTAGTAACAACCAAAAAATCTCAACCATCTCATCATAAAAGGTCCAGACCAAACTGTTCCGTTCAAAATAACTAAGTACAGCTTTGTGATTTCAACTTCCTCAATCATAACCCACTATTTGAAAGTTTCAGGCCACATGTATCTGAAGACAAAATTCTAAGTGTATTCTTTACTCCCGTTTTCAAAGGGCTATGTTCCGGCTTTAGAAGGATGGTTGTGGTGTTTGTTTTGGGGGTTTTATTGATCCAACTCAAACTAGGGCTTAGTTCAACCTCCGATTAATTTTTATTTTTGAATGAGAGAACAATCTGTTGGGAAATTTCTGGCTGGATACACTTCATACAATTATTTAAGTTGGAAAAGACCTTTAGAGGTCATCAGGTTCAACGATTAACCTAACATTGCCAAGTCCACCACCAAACCACATCCCCAAGTGCCACATCTATGCACCTTTTACCTGAGGCCTTTGCACAGCTGAAGTTCAATATTACTTTGGGAAGTGGTTTATGACAGGCTGAGTGCTTTAAAACAAGTCCAAAAAATTACAAAGATCCTACATATTACTTTCATCCAGTACAAACTTATATAAAAGTGACTCTTCAGATTGCTCCTGGTATGTATTCCCTCTGACCATTGCAAGCACAGGGTCAAAATGCCTCAGAGAAACAATTGCTTGACTTATTAAACCCATCTGAATAGCGCTGAAGTGCAAGGTCACTGTTTTAACAGGATCTTGTTTAGTGACTCTCCCTCTTATTGATATGGGTAGAACATAAGGGCTACGATTGAAGTTATAAAAAAGGCAATATGAATTTAAACTAAATTACATTTTCTTGCTACCCAGGGCAAAAATACAGTGAGGTCTGAAATAAATCAAGTCCTGTTTTATCAGCTGCTGCCTTAATCAGCCTGGATGTGTAAAGTTATTAACCATCCCTATGGTTATTTTCTCTAAACTAAATATCCTGTATTATCGGGAGAATAATTTTCAGATTCATGGACTTGTAAGTAAACACTTTTGAAAGGACCTAGTCAGAAATGGGATTTCATATCTTTTTACTAGGTGTCCTACAGGCACAGAAGATAACATTAATAAAGTCTTAAAATTATACATTATCAAAAATAGGAACATATCAAGACTCATATCATATTATCACACCTAGAACAAAGATCTTACTGACAGTTAAACAATAATCTGCAGAGACCAAAGGAGAAAATAGGCTGTAGTGAGTCAGAGCAAAGTCAGTTCAGCACTAAGTTCTGTCTCTGACTGAGCCCAAAAAGCAATATTTTAGAAAGAGTCTAAGAAAGGGAAAAGTTATCCCGTTCCTTCCCAATGATATTTTTCAAGCCTCTCAGGATCTAAGGCTCAGGGGACTTTTCAAACCAGAGACAATGCTGTTGACTAAATATCAAATTTTTCTTCCAGAATTTTGCCTATAAATTTGGCTCATCGATAGCAGCATGTGGCAAAGAAGCCCAGAGTTTCAATTCATATGATTAAAAAAAAAGTTAAAAAAAAATCTTACTGGACCAAACCAGAAATAAAACAAGGAAGGAACCTCCAAAAATTATTCTTAGACATTAAGCTGTATATCATCAACCTCCTACTACATAATAGAGCCATAGAATATTCTGCTGTGTAAAGAAGTTACTAATTACAATATTAGACAGAAAAGACAACATTAACCAAAACATTGCCAAAATACCTCCTATTTGTGGGTACTTGATACATTTTACAGGTACTTGCCTGCATGACACAGTGAAACATGCAGGACTTGCATAATTAATCCATAGATACATGGCAGCAGAACATGCCAGCCCATGCCACAACAGCATATGTGCAAGAAATAAGTGAATATAGATTTGCAGTCTCAATCCTGTAACCCTTCATGCAATCTAATGTACACAGGAAGCAGCCAGCTATCTCAAGCAACATTATTTCTGCTGTTCCTGAACGAGATGTCACCTCTGACTTTAGCTTTGCACTGCTTCACTACACAAGTTTGTGCCCATCAGAAAAAGCTGAGATTCTCCAACAGCAAAGGCATGAGCTAGCAAGGCATAGGTGAGAGGGTGGCACTTGGTATGCCAAAGAGCACAGTTACTGTGAGGTCCCCATCAGTAACAGAAGCAAGGGCAGAGGGTTGATGAAGAGCATCCTACTTTCCTGTGGAAGCAAACTCTTTGGTCATGGACAATACATGAAATAGAAATGATAGAAACACATGATAGAAAACAAACCCATGAGGTTTATTTGACCCAGATAATCGTTCCAACTTTCTCCTATCAGACTGTCATGGGAAGGTTGTACAACCGGCATATAGCCACTGTGGCATTC
>WEIT01019872.1:6152-33141 GCA_013389985.1 Dryoscopus gambensis | reverse complement strand
AGGAACCAGCAGAGAAGACAGTCAATTCCTGAAGCAAACCAGGGGCAGAAATCCAACTGGAAATGTTCTCCTTTTGCCCTGATTTGGGAGCAGGCATCCCCCAAACTACTGCATCACCCGTACTGTGGTAGGTACAGGCAATGGGCATTCAGCGAGGCTTCTCCTCCTCCAAAACACCCAAGGCATTTCTATAGCCTGCTACACAGACATGAATCATAGGATTATCAAGGTTGGAAAAGACCTTTAAGATCATTGAGTCCAGCCATTAATCTAGAAGCACTGTATTCACCACTAAAGCATATTCCTAGTTGCCACTTCCATATGCCTTTGAATACTTTCAGGGATGGTGATTCCCCCACTTCCCTGGGCAGCCTGTTCCAAGGCCTGACTACCCTTTCAGTGAAGAAATTTTTCCTTATATCCAGTCTAAACTTTGGTGCAATTTGAGGCCATTTCCTCTTGTGCTATAGATTGCTACCTTGCAAAAGAGATCGACCCCTGCCTTGCTACAACCTCCTTGATGCTGTGGGATTGCTGTTGAAGCACTACTCTAAGCTTCGCTCAATGTTTGCCCTAAGCTGGCCACTGCCCAAAGTGATGGTGATGCCCTGCACCAGAAATGTGGCTTTAGACAACATGAGCTAAGCAGGTGTTGAAGCTGTGAGCATTTCTGAAGTACAGCCTCTAGGCTTAGCATGAGTGGTATACTTGTAAAGACTAAGGACTAGTCTCCCTTTCCCTTACCAGACAAGAGGAGCTCTGAGGGACAACATGCCAAAATTCCAAGCCTGGACTGGGCATCACCCTCCATCAGAGCCTCTCCATTGAGCATTAAGGCAGAAAACTGGTTTCTCTACAGCTGGCCCCAAGGGGCAACACAGGCCACAACTCACAGTCTAGTGAACGGAGGGGCTGAAAGGACACTGACCCGTGCACATTTCAGGGACACCAAGTGAAACAATTGTACTGAAGCATTCAGTGCCCATGTCAGGAAAGGTCCTCATGCTACAGAGCAGCTAAGAGGGCAGAGAACAAGATGCTTTGGCTATTCTACAGCCCCCCTGCACATTCCCATTCCTTGCTGCTGGGATAATTTGTGCAGTCTTCCTTCAGTACAGGAAGGTTTCCACACAGAGTTAAACAGAAACATAAGGGAATACAGTTTTAGAAGGAAATCACTGACTTCTTGGGCAGCATGAAGGGCAAAACAATAGCAAATGACCTCTGGCTTCTGTTAAGATGTACAGCCTCTGCAAATTACAGCCCAAAAGAATTAGAGCTATCCAAAAGGCTGATCAGTGTCATCTGATGGAGTCAGCTTAATTCAGGATATGCCTCTTTGGTTTCTCAGTGCAATACAAATTAGAAAAAAGAGTGGCAAATTAAATATGTATGGAGCCTTGGCAGAACTTTCCGTCAGCTATAGAATATAAAAAGGAGGAGAAAGCAAAATACAATTAACAAGGCAAGTATGCAGTAGGCAAAGGGAAAATGCAACCATCAGTCCCTAGCACCCCAACAGGGCTGACAGAGCAGCTGCCCTAGTCTGCCAGATTCCAAGGGAGGACTGGAGAAAAACAAGCCCACAGAGCCAGAGAATCCCCACAGGAGAGGCACATGTCCTGTAAATCATTTCACTACTATAAGCTGGACTCTGAACTCGTGGTGACGAGTTACTGAGTTACTAAGTCTGGCCGTGTGAATCCAACAGCACTCCTCTTATGGAGATTACCTACAGATATTTCAAAGGACTGAGGAAAAAGCACTGAGCTTCACCTACCCATTTTTATTATAGGTATTTGCATCACTTATTTTTTCCTCCTCATTCCCTCCTCTTCTGATAATGCGGAAACATCTCTGTTTTAATAGCAGAAAGGTGCTAAGCAATCCAGCTCAGAATATTTTCACTAATGAAAAAATAGGATAAAGACGTGAAAATATAGTATGATTAAAAATTAGAAAAGAATTTTTGTGCTTCACTTGATATAGAAAAATTACTTAATTGTCTTCAAATACAAATTCTTCCAGCATAAAACAAATACACGCACCAGGATGTGAGATGGCTTCCCCATGCATATGATACTGTAATAATTAGGGCATTCTCCACAGATGAGGGAGAACATGTTCAGTTTCCTCATATGCGTCAGGAGATTTGAACTCTTTAGAGAGTGAGACAATCACAGGATGTAGGCCATTTTGGGGTGGGTGGCTGTGACCGCCTACCAAAACTGCTGAATTTTATATAAAAAGTTCAAGCCTCACATCAGCAGGAAGGCACATTAATGTGCAGGTAGGTGCTGCTGCCACAAGGCTGGGAGAAGTCAGTCAGCGGGATCCCTGCTCCCACAGCTAAATAGGTGTTTTCTACCAGCTGGTCATTGTGCTAGCAGACAGGCAAATCATGGCAAAGCATGGCCATGGTCAGGCATGGGATATGCTGTTTGCCAATGGGATGTGATCTGGAGTGGCCTAAGGACGTGAGGATATGAGGAAATTCTGTCTATAGAAGCAAGATTCCTAGGCTTTCCTTTTTGACTCCCTTCCCCATCTCTACTGAAAGCATCTACAACTCAGCTTGCGATCAATCTATGATGCTGAGAGCAGATTTTTTTTTACTAGGCGATTCATTCATTGTTCCCTGACAAGAGGGAAGATTAATAAGGTAACAGTAGTGCTTCAGAGAAGAAATGGGACTTAAATATAGTGATGACCGGAGGGTCTCTTCATTCCAGACACTGGGTGCATAGACATTCCCTCTCCTTCAGCTCCTGGGCACACACAACTTGTCCTGTACCAGGTTACCTGGAGGTAGTTCCTTCCTGCTGGACTGTGGAGCCTTGAGAGAGAAGGACACCCATTCATTCAGCTGTCAGTGATGCCATAGCAGCAAACCCAATTACATGTAATTATAGCCATGCTAGGACAGAAACCTCTGTTGTATATGAAACACTTAAAGGAAATAAGGCATACAATGCAGGGAATCTGAAATGAGAGCTCAGGGTCACAGGCAAAATTCAAATGAAGTATCTTGATTTAAAAAAAGAAGGAAAAAAAAATCAATCAGCAGGCTCTCCCAAGGCATTTCACCTCTAATTGAAGAGTGAATTGTGTTTATTTAACTGCTCATGCTCTTGACTGTCTCTCCACAAATGAATCGTGATTACACTACATAAAATTCAGTGTTTGGCTTTCTTATGATCCCACAGGACTGGATTCCACACTTTAAGACACATATGTAAAAAAAGGACTGAACTGTGAAAGATTATCTGTTCATTGTATAGAAAAGAAAAATGTTTCTTTCAAATACAGATTGTAGACCCTCCAGTTCCTGTTTCCACAGCTGAACTGGAAAGTAAAGGAAAGGCCACATATGCTAAAGCTAAAATTAAAGCTGTTTCACGTTCAGGTTAACACTGGTCAAGGGCCATGTAGGCTGCTGTAATCTTGGGTACCTAAAATCAGATTATGTCACATAAAGATCTTCCACATAAGAAAGAAGGATCTCAGGTTTTTTCATAATGTGTATCCATAATTCTGAAGTCCTCAACTTTAACTATTGTAAAGGTGCTCAAAATTGATTACAAATGAAGTTTAAGTGAAAAATGACTCAGACTTTTGTCTCAAAAGTCGTCATCATTGAAGCAATGTGAGGAACTCCATGCAGCATTTATGAATCAAGAACAATTTATCAGAACAAGCTGGGAATTTCAGTGAAGATGGACATAATAATAAAAAACACCACAGGAACTGAAAAAAGTTCTAAATCTTTCTGGCAAACCACTGTGTTTTAAAAGCCAAACCCCCAAATATATTGTTCATCCCCACTTACTTGAAAATGACAGACTTGATTCTTGGGTCATCTTCTTTTTTCAAAATGGCTTTATAGCTGGAGCTCCAGAAACTGGGTAGAGCATCTCTTTGTAGCAGGATTGCTGGGTTCTGTGGATGCTACATCAGTATTAACTGATCTTCCATCCAGTGAATGGAATATCATGGGACAACAATCATGCACAATTGTTGCATGTTTACTTGAAGAGGTGTGACTTAGTAGAGCCTTGCAGCAATGATGAATTGTGTTTGTGACATTCCTGGTCCTAGGGATTGGAAAAGTGCAAACTCAGTTTAAGGTGAACTGGTACATCATTCACTGAATACCTCCTGGGTGGCTATGCTACACTTCCAAAGTGGTCTTAGCTGTTATGGTATCGCATGCTGAGACACAGCTACGTTGCCTTCTCATCAAACTCCTCTAAGCTCATTAGGCACCACTTCCCCGTTAGTTTCACCAGAAACAAGACCATGAAGAAACAAAAGGAAATTCACTCACTCAGAAACAGAAGAGACCAAGCAGGTGGTAGAAACATGACCTTCCTTCATGAGGTCAGATAGCTTTATTGTGATTAAGCACTACAATACAGTATATATCCATAAAAAAACTCTATAGTGTATATAAATTATTCCTTCCATTCAGTAATTCTCTTTTTGTTTTCAATTTTTTTCATTTCCATTACAGCTTTGGTACAATGTGATTTTATTATATTTTTAAATACTTTTAGCTTCACAAACTCAACACAAAGTACAAAACTAATCCGAATCAGGGATATTACAATCTACACAGTGGTGTTCAGTGGTAGGAAAAAATCTTACCTCAATGAATTCATGTCACTAGCTAAGCTATAAAGGCATATCTAGCAGACATGACAAAAATATGCACCATTAACCAGCAAACATTTTATTTTTTTTCAAAATTTATTTCAGTTCTTTTTTTTTTTACAGATTTTTCCAGCAGCAAATCACTTCAGCATAGTCAGTACTTGTGTCCTCAACTGATTAGTCTGTTGTGTTCCTCTTCGTTTGAAGGCCATGATTTATTTGTCAAATAATGCACCGCTATCCTCATATATCTAAGCCACAGTGTCAGTACTTGACCTGCCACCCTGCATTGTTGATGCTCGCACAGTTTGTCCTGCAGCTGGCAGAAATAACTGGAACGTTATTGGAGGGGCAGTGTGGGGCAATCAACCGGAGGTTGTTCTGTGGGGCAGGAGGTATGACATTACAGTAGACAGGCATTCCAGTGGCTGTAAGTGTTCCTTGACCTGATTGATTAGGTAGCATGATTGGTTGTTGATATGATTGTTGCGGCAATCCTTGAGAACCCTGGGTCATTGGCACCTAGGTAGGAATATGGAAAGACGTAGGGGAAAAAAGACAGCAATTACTAAGCAAGTTAAAGTAGGTTCCCAGTATCCCTATATTCCTTCTAGCTGATTTTGAGTATACTGTATGTTCTGTCAAAATGTGCTATTTTCTGCTGCTCAGAATTGTTCTCATCTCTGAGGATTTTTTTTGTTAGAGAAGGTTTCAAAGAGAATTCCCTCTGCTTTTAGGCCTAGAAAGTGTCTCTGTTGTGACCTACTAGAGTATGAATTACTGGGATCAGTGCAAACAGAAGACTTGACCCTGGTATATCTAGGCCGTCTAAAAGGTCTAAACCTTTAACTTGATCATTAACTTTTAAAACACATTTTCAATATAGTAATTCTGAAGATGTAAGGGGAAAATTTTACCCACAAGCAATTCCCCCATTTCCATCTGTGTCGCTGCAGCGTTTTCAAAGAAGCTGAGGGAAAAGGGGAATGGCTGCTCAATCAGTGCAATCTATTAAAATGACTTAGATGTCGCTTAGTTTCTTAACTTTCCAGAGGGACCAGTAGGTAAACGTAAGAACAGGCCACCTCTCACATGCTCTTGGCATAACTCACAGAAACTAGGTATAAAGGTGGGGAAATAAGTCTGGGTAACTTACGGACTTGGTAAAAATCAAGCCACTGCCTTCCCTCTCCCCAGAACCCAATAAACAATAATCCATCTGGCTACAGCTTGTTATAGAAGACATGGTGAGATCCTTGGCAGGAGTCTCCACAGATGAGTAATTTTTAACTGGATCAGGCAAAGCCCTCAACTTCATTACAGGAAACAGTACTGCACTGGCAAAAAAGAGAAGAAATGAACAATGTTCTTATATTTTTTTAAATTAATTTTCTTCACAGGAAGAAGTCTAATTCCTTCGTTCTTTGTGACATTTTACCCTCACTGCAGGCTGTAATAAATAGTTCATTTGAAGAATTCCGAAATCAGAATGAAAATCAGGAGTACTAAGACCATGTAAACAAGAAGCAAAGAAACCGATCTGACTTAGGAGTGTATTAATCAGAAGGCTTCCTGCCACACACTGTCCAAATGAAGTTATAAGAGAAAAAACTTAATTCAATTAAGCATTCTCCAAGAAAAGCAGTCTTTCCTTACAGCTCCTAAATACCTGATAAGACGACATGGCTGGATACTGCACCATCATGCCTTGCACCTGATTTCCCTGTTGATTATTCATCAGGTTCTGGCTTTGGGGCGGCTGCTGCATTCCCATGAGACCCTGGAACCCCTGCTGCTGGTTCGGCAAGACAGGCTGGTAACCTGGAAGAAGAAAGACGTCTTCAAATACCCTGTTGCTTGTAGGGGCAAAATTACAACTGTTCTAAGGCACAGCAAATGCTCCCATTATTTATCCCCACATTAGTCAAGAAGTTCCTACTCGTTCCTACGGGAAGTGTTACTGGAAACGAAAAGTGAAGTGCAATAAACAAGTGCCGTGAGCTGGCAGCCCTGGTAGGCTGACCAGAGTGGGGCAGCACACTTTTGTTACACTTCTTAACACTGTGGCAGAGAGCACCTGGAGGAATGTCTGACTGCAGCACAGGGCTTTAAAGCCCTAAAGAGACACAGGGTGCTACTGTCCTTCGGCTATTTCCTCAGAGGCAAAACTCCCAACAACTTCAAGAGGACACAAGCATTTGGCCTTCCTGGTCGAACCTGACAGTTTCTTTCAGGCTGTATTTCTTACCTCAGCCTCCTACCTTCCTTGTAAAGCAGCTCCCTAGCATGGTGCAAACAGAGCAGCCTTTATTTAATCAAGAAGAACATCTCTATACAGATTGGCTCTCACTTGCAAGGTTTTTTATGTAATTAGAGCATATTAAAGGTCATATTCCACCCTACTAATTTTGTGTTTGTCAAAGCAGGAAAATCATAAATTAGGGAGTGTCCTCCCCATTACTCGGTAGGAACACTGCTGACACACCAGTGCCTGCACGAGGATGAGAAGCTAATGCTTCTGTTTTAACCCGTAACTAACTTTGTGTTCAAAGTCACCATACTATTGCATGTTTTCTGCTGGGATGGCTCCTCTAGGACTAACGGAGAAATGGGCAAAGACCAGATGATCTAGAGAGCCAGGCTGCTAATGAGGCAGCAGTGTGGATGGGAAGGCAAGCACAAATGGTGCACTGCTTGGCAGCAACATGACTTTGCCTGGGAATGAGCCTAGACAGATGGAACTGAGCTGGCTGGGTGATGCTAATATCTAGCAATTAAGAACTTTGCCGAAAAAGCAGGAGAGGAAAGGAAGATGCAGAAAGATCCTGTCCTTGCAAAATGTGGCCAGACATAGGTATTATAAATCTATGAATAATTTCCCCTTAACACATTCTGTGTTCTTGAGCACTCGTATTTTTAACATGCAGTATATGCAGTGCATTATTAACTCTGCAGTGATGTTCTTACAATAAGCATATTTCAGACAAAGAAGAACTACCAGAAGGAGCAACTCTGTGTCATCTTTGTATGAAAATTTTGTGTCTCGTCTGCTCAATTTATATTCGTGAATACAGTACATGGTTCAATATACTTCACGAAGTCAAAAGCATCATCTGGATATTTCTTCATTATGTAAGAAAAATAAAGTAACAAATGTCTCTGTTTCTGCTGGTCTATTGTCAATTGATAGCTTTCCTTCAAAATCTGTTCTGCTGCCAGGGAAATGTTGAGATTTCTGGTCATGTATTTGGCACTAAAGATGCCATTCCAGAGATTAATGTCTCCAGTCAACTGAGCAAAATAAAAAAAAAAAATTCCATGAGTGATTAACTTGGCTGGGGTATAGCATTAAACATCTCCCAAACTCACCAGATTATTATACATTCCGATTTGCTCTTTTCCTATGCCCAAACACTGTGTCAGCATATTTTTTAGTCATAAAAATTACCAACATCAGAACTGCTGTAACTAGGTTTACAGAAGGCTTATACAGCAATAATAAAATTGCAAGTCCTCTTCTGCTCCAGTCCACCAATTATGGGGCGGGGGCGGGGGGGGAGGGTATAAAGGATGGAAATAAAAAATTTAGCATTACTATTCTGGTATTTGCAGGACTGAAGTTTAAGTACAGGGGTGTCAACTGACAGCAGAAACAGCAACACAAAACTCGTCTCCTGTCACCTACAGTTGTTAAAGTAAGTCCCAGATGCGTAAAGAACGATAGCTGGATAGTGGACCAGGGATCAAGTGACACTTTTGGGGAATGTAATCGAACACTGGATTTGGGCTCACAGAATTGGATTGTGATGCACAGGCACAGGTTGGCAGACTGGTGCTCTGCAGAGACAGACAGGCACCACTGGGTTTAGGTAGAAAGCAGCCCTTCTGTTATCTCTAGTAAATATGATGGCATTAACATTACTTTAGTCAGACTACTGCTAATGGTCTGCTGCATGTTTGAATACACAGCTCTCTCTTCACCTCAGCTTTGTGTTCCATATTCTCCAAATATGACAGATTTATTACCCAGAGCAGACATGACTATCAAACTGAAACAAAAAATTATGGGAAAGTTGAAGTAGCTACCCTTATGATGAACATATAGGCATGATCTCCTGGTGGTATTAAAAAAACACGGAGTCATAAAATGGCTTTGGTTGGAAGGAAACTTGAAGACCATCCAGTTCCAATGACACATGCACACACAAACACCCAGACCTGTAAATCTCCTCTGTACTAGCAAGCAGTGCTTAGTACATGACATAACCACTCCAGGTTTTAGGTGCACGGATATGAAAAGGAGACGGGCTGAAGAGCTGAGGTCCACTAGGCTACGGATTCTTATTCTAACAATCTTATTTATTTTAACACTCTTCAAGGACTTTAGCAATTTCTCCTGCCCATGGGACATGTGCACCCCTCACCCCTGTCCCAACCTGCAGAGTACTGCGTACATCCCTGAAAGTGAGAATAAGACCTTTTTCCTACTCCTTATGTAAGCCCTTTGCAATGCTCTGACCATGCAGAAAAGCCTCAGTACAAGCAGAAAAATACTTCTCATGTATGCTAACATACTTCTAATTTCATTACGTAGGTGCAAAGAGGTTATATCCTGAACCTTGCTAGACTTTAAGGGAAAATAAGTCACTTCTTTAGTCCAGAAGGAAGTACTCTTTAATATCTACTCCCCTGACTTGTGAGTAGAAACAGGAATGTTTAAGAAATTTACTGGCCTGTGTGTATCTTGGCAAAGATGCTGTCTGTCATCTCTTCCTTACTCAATATTCATGGACTTCTTTCTTTTATGATTGATACTCTTTGGAATTAAATGAAGCTATGGATGTCAGACTTTGTCATAGAATCCAGTAGAGCGTTTAGCCAAAATCCAGCGTCTTCTTCAAGGTTCTGCATCTCAAGTAAAGCCACTTCATTTTACCTGATAGCAAAGCCTGAGCCTTTATTATGTTAAATACATGAAGAAAGATGCAGGTTCATCCATTCTATTGAACATAAAAATGTGACAAGGTACAAAACTATATTTCAACATTACAGAGGGGGTACAGAATATTAAAAAGCTAATTAATTTTTTTATCTACAAAAAGCTTTTTAAGCAAGAAAAAAATGCTTTGACAAAACAAAAAAGCCAGTATCTGTTCTGCTAAATGGCTTCTGTTTCAGCACAAATGCAAGTAGAACAACTGGCACTCCAAGTGGCAATCCATTTGGACGAGAAGTTGTTAATATCAGAAACCAGCTGCTCTGAATTTCCTATCACTGCAGCCCAAATTCTCCACGTAATATTTGAAACAGGTCCTCCAGTGTTTACTGTGTGTTGATATCTTTGTATGTTTCTGCACTCCGGCCAGGAAGAAGAATGGAGGTGGGAGAATTGAGACTAATATCAACCTTTTAGCACTGTTTGGGAAACTGTATCTTTTTTTTTCTTTTTCCTCAGGCACAGACTATCAGAGAGCGCCATTCCACCAAAATTACTTAATTTCTACACACACAGCACAATCCTCAACTATGCCATGCTTTTCACATACTATTTACTTTTCAGCGACATGGAAATAATACTGTATTCTCAAAAATCCTGAAAACTGACTGCAGTGCATGAAAAACCAGGCACTACTAGGTCGAGGTAGATGTTTTGGAGCTACACAAGTGTAAGAAAACAAGTGAGAACAGGAAGTGGCAACATGCTTTTGCAGCAATAGTTTTCTTTGCACTTGCTCTTTCGCTCATTAGCTTTCATACTACATAAAGAGTAATCCTTAAAAGCCTCTTTACTGTCCCCTGAGAACATACATACGTGGGTTATTTTCTAATGGCAGTACACATCAGATGAACCATCCTATTACTGCAAGCTCCAGGGCCTCTTTACTGCAATTATATCATCCTGCTCTACGTTATCTCTGCTACAAAGGAGGATTTTTTAAATCAGGGCAAACATGAGAGACATTGTTAAACAACCAGAGGAACAAATCGTGCCCAGAATTTCAATGAATGCCTCAGAGGAAAGATGAGCCTTGGATTCCAGCTGAAATGGAAGAGGCCGTCATACCATCAAGGTAATTCTCTGAACCTTTACAACCTGCATCACCATGCTGGAAGTCATCTATCTTAAACACCCCAGGAGAGAAAGACTGCATGAAAGACCCACAAATGGTTCAATTTCCTAATGAGGCTATGCAGCTCAAAAGACAAAATGCAGCGGTTTTTACACCTCTGCCAGCAGTGTCACCCAGAACTGCAATTAAAGCATGTTTGGTGTTCTCCTGGCCTCAGCATGCATCCTTCATGAGTGGCACATCCATGTTGGGAGGGACTGTTTCACTGCTCATTTCAGACTTGAAGCACGTGTTAGCAGGACACCTTCAGAACATGTGTATCAGCACTGTGGGTAAAGAGTGTCTGACGAGTGCAGGTGAGAGTCCCTGAACTGCAAATCTTTTTGCACCCTTGCCACTTGAAGAGAGTCCTTGCATCCAAGGCCATCCAATGCAAATACACTCATAGTGCTTTTGCTGTAACATGATTTGAGAACTCACCTGCTCCCTTTCTGCTTTACTCAGTGCAGTGCCATCTAAAATTCAGGTACCTTGGCAACACACTGCCATGGCTTAGGCAAGCAAAGTCCAAAAAGGAAGTCAAAAGGGAAACCTTAAGCAGAGGTAACTGGGCTGGATGGAATGCTACACAGATCTGGTCATGCTCCTGCCTGCTCTGCAACTACTGCAGGGCCTTTCTGGTGCCCTGTGCTACCCTCCCTTTTCCTTCCCCCAGTACCTCCCCCAGTATAGACCAGCTCAGCCTCTGCTGCAAGTGCTAGGAGCACTGGGAAGAGATTGAATTTGAGCTCTCGTAGAAAAGCCAAGGGGAACAAGCACCAATGCTTGGTGCAGACACAAAGGAACACTCTTCAAAGTCCTTGAACACATTCTAATAGCAAATTCTGCACACAGAAAGTGCTTACACTTGCAGAAGACTCCCCAAAACTGGTAAGAGCTGAGAAGCAAGCTTAAAACATGATCTAAAGTCAGGAAGTGCACCTCTTTCTGAAAGACCTAATGAGCTCACTCTGTACAACTTATTCAAAAGACAAAGAGGTATCTGCAAATAGATAGTTGTGCTGGTTTTGGCCAGGGTAGAATTAATTTCCTTTTTAGTAGCTAGTACGGAATTAAATTTTGGATTTGTGCTGAAAACAGTGTTGATAATTCAGGGATGTTTTAGTTACTGCTGAGCAATGCTTACTCAGACTTTCTGCTTCTCACACTACCCCACCAGCAAGGAGGCTGGGAGTGAACAAAGAATTTGGGAGGAGACACATCCAGGACAGGTGACTTCAGCTGAGCAAAGGGATATCCCAGACCATATGACAACATGTTCAGCATATAAAGCTGAGGGAAGGAGGAAGTGGGGAATGTTCAGAGTGGGGATTCTTCTTCCTAAGCAGCTCTTAGGTGTGAAGGAGCCCTGCTTTCCTGGGGATGGCTGAACACCTGCCAGACCATGGGAAGTGATGAATGGATCCTTCGTTTTTCTTTGCTTGCACACACGGCTTTTGCTTTCCCTATTAAACTGTCTTTATCTCAACCTGTGAGTTTTCTCGTTTCTAATTTTCTGATTCTTTTCTCTATGCCACTGGGGAGAGTGAGTAAGCAGCTGCATGGGGCTGAGTTGTTGGGTGAGGTTAAAGCACAATAGTTCTTGAACAGACCAGAAAATGGTATAAAATTACATGGCTGGAAGATAAACCTAGAACTTTTCAGATTAGAAGTCAAATCCAAAGTTTCAACAGACCTTATAATTAACAAGAAGGCAATTTACCAAGAGTGGAAGGACATTTCTATCACTTAAAACCTCTAAAATGAGGATGGACATCTTGCTAGAAGATATTCATCATTTTAGTAAGAAGCTCTGGTAATAACAGTATGATCAGAATGTGCTCATTGTCCAGTATTATTCAGACCATGAAATTACATATTCCAGATTTGAAATACTTAGGAAAATGTTGGCCAGTTGGCTCTTAACACTTTTCCTGTCTCCCAAGGAAAAGGACTAATTTTTTGCATATGAGACGGGATCCTCTCCTCAGTCTCTCCTCCCTTTGATCACACGCTGGCAGTGCCACTTAGTTCACTCCACAAGCAGAGTTCACCTGTGTCCAGTGGATATTCTAAGGGATATTTCTGGCCTATTTTAGTTCACTTTTCCCTGGCTGGGGTAGCGCTCAGTAGACTTTGTAGACTGAAGAATATGGTTGGTATTTATTCCCACAATTTTACTAGGCTATGTTCTCCTCTACTTTTTAAAATAAGCTATGGGCAAAGCATTAAAGTGGATGGATATAGCTTTTACTTTATAACAATGTAAATTTACAATGCCCATGATTAAATTATAATCAGAGAAGAAAAAATGTCATTGTAGAACTACAATTCACTCACAGACACATCAGTACATTTGGGGAAGTTTTTGACAGCTTACTTTTTGCCAAAAGCTCTCAGCAAGATCAAACAGTCTGAGAATCACAGAATGGAATAACAGAATTGCTTAGGGTGGAAAAGATCTCTAAACTAATCAAGTCCGCCCATTGCTCTTAAGACTACCAAGTCCACCACTAAGACATGTTCCTAAGCATCCCAAAGAACCTTCTGATTCTCAAACACCCTAAATGTTATCTGTAAAACAGGAGGAAAGCCAGCCTAATTGGAGAACCTTGCACGGGACAGTTGGCCAAGTTGTGGGAGCCACATAATGAGATCCATTCCCAGCAAAAGTGAGAGCAGGAGTTCGAGGCAAAGGTTTTCTGGCAGGTAGAACAAAGCCCTTGTTGTTACAGAGGTCCATCAGAACCTCCTGACTTTGCATGAGGTACTCAAATGCTGGACTGCAACCAGTTGTTTCACCTCCCATGTGGACATCATAACACCATCCCTATGCACTGCTTTCCTCTAGAGGAGTGCTGCTCCAAGGCACTGTGTTCTCACTGGCTTCTCATGTCCAGGTGTTATGTGTTAGAGTTGGGTGCCCAACCGCCTGAGGAAAATGCTTGGGGTTTTTTTCATTATGCAGTTGACCATTATCTGGCAAGTTTCACTGCAAATGATGGACTAAACTCTCATGGAAAATGTAAAATTAATCTATAAATTTAAGCTAATTTTGATTATAGCCTCACCCCAAAGTGAGTTTGGAAGACTCCCACAGAAGACACATTAATTAATGTCTCTGTCCTGGTGTTATTTTCTGTGTGAGTCTGAAGATTTGAACTGCATCTTGTGCAGCTGGAATCCGAATCGCTTTGTAAACAATTTTGTAGTTTAAGCTTGGATCTAAAATCCAAAGCACGCTGCAAAGTAAATCTGCTACAGTTGATCTAGCCATTCCTACTGTGTCTGCTTTCTCTCTGCAATACACATAAAAATGTCTTGACCTAGCAAGACATTTGAGCTTTATATTCTACTTGAAGACATCACAGATAATTTACAGGTGTGAACTGGACACCATGTGAGCTAGAAGGACAAATATATAATACTTGATGCTAAAAATCTATCCCTTTCCCCTCAAAACACAACACCATGCAATTATTTTATTTAGTTTTCACACACACACAAAGTGAAAAAACCAAACAAGAATACCTATGCCTGAAATAAGGGAGTCTTAAGAAGCAAAAGAAAAGGTACGGAGGTATGAGGTAGCGCATAAAACAGCATGTGTCAGAAGCCACAGCAGCAGACAGACTCATTTCCCCCACAGCACTCCACAAGTTCAGACCCTCAAGAAACAAGAAAAGCCTTTTAACACAAGGGACTCACAGTTTGGCTTCTTTCATTTCAGGTAAAAGCACATACCACTCCAGCAGTACAGCTTGCAGGGGAAACCATGGGTTATTACGTTAGTTTTGTTTTCAAAATTTTAAACTAATGGCATTGATTCTTTCAAGTTGTGCAAGATCAAAATAATTTTTAGCTGATGGCACTCCAGCTACTTTCACTGGAAACGTAACACAGCAAATGTATTCCTAAAGTGATTACAATGACAGTGACTCGAATAATTCTCTGCAGAGCTGGGGTTGTAAAACTGCAGGATGTTGAACTTTGAGTCTTGAAACGTAATTGCTGCCAGAATCGTAGCTCCTAGTCCTTAAATTTGCCATAGCTCTGCACAAAACACATTCACGCTTCCCAAACCTGGTAACAGACCAGGTAATAAAAACAAACCTGGTAATAGCCACATTTGTTATAAGACTCGCAGACAAACAACCATATTCAGCTGCATTTAGAAACTTAACAAGATGTATATGCATCAGAGATATGAGTCAGTAAGATTGATTATCACAAAAGAAAGAACAAAAATACTGGATAAAAGAAGGTGGCCTGTCTTCCCCACCCCTCTTTCTCTCTCTGGTTTACAAAGCTACAAATCCCACAAAAGCAATAGTGCAAAAACATCTTCATCCAGCTTCAGAAAGAAGAAGGAATAAAATTGGGAAATTTCCTGCAATTTTGAATTATTCCAGAGCAACCTATTTGTTGGATTTAGTAAAAACTGCTGATGAAAATACTCTGCTACACTAGATTTTTGTTTTGTTTGTTTTTTGTGTAGATAACAGCTCTGAAATCGTCCACGTGGCAAGTTCTTCTAGAGTGCGAGAACAGGATCTGTCTTACCAAGGTGAACTGCCCCTCCTTGTCCTCTTGCTTTATTCTTCCTCAAAAAGCTATTTGAAATCCTGGGTTTACTTGTTTTGCAACCCCCGGGGCTGGAAGAAGCTCAAAGCACAGAGCATCAGAAGCATGGACATTTTCATGTGCTACTTGAGACAATGCTGCCAACTGGGGGCACTTCTCCACTGCTAACAAAATGGAAAAAAAAAAGTTAGGGGAATAACCCAAGTTCCCTAACAAAGCAAACCCTCCTGGTTCAAAAGGTGTGCAGGATCAGAGCCTCAAAAATATATTTTTTAACTCTGCTTTTTCCCTATAAATTAAAATAAGGTACATTTTTACAAAAGACAAGATGGAGTGCTTTGTGCACTGACTTGTCCTGGAGAATAGTCACTGCATAAAACAAATGGGTTCACCTGGGAGGTAGAAAGCCTCCTGTTGGGGTGATTTGGATCACGGCAATGAGAAATGCTGAAAGTAACACCACATATCACAATGTGAGATTTAGCACTTCCTACGTGTCAAAGAAATATCCACTATCTTTTACCCTTCTACCCATTCATTTACCCTTTTTCTATGATGCCAAGTTCCAAGCTGGAAATGAGGAATAGCATTATCTTTTCAAAAGCATTTATATCCACGCTTGCTGTCCCATGGGGGAAAAATGTTTTTGCAAAGAGTGCTGAACATTTATTTAGTGCCTTCTACTTCATCATCCAAGCAACTACGTTTAGGGCAAACATGCAAAATCATGGGTAAAATGAATTTATGAATCATTTAAAGATGCATATCAACCCCTCAGTTACTTTTCCACACCTGAACAGAGCTGGTTTAAAACTCAGTGACTTCACTACCAAGTAAAAAGGTCCAGACAAGCAGGAGGTATGATTAAATACTTTAATTATACATCTAATGAAATCACCTACTGTAACATCTTCTGAGACTAAAATTTTAATTAAGGCAGGCTGGCATTTTGGCTTTTTTTGCCCCCCCTTATGTTCCAGGGGAACAGCAGGTAAGGTCAAACAAAAAGCTTATGTGATAAAATTGCGTGAGAGTGCTCCTGGGAGACCTGGCATTATTAACAAGAACATGAAGAAGGGCACAGTTGAACAGTTCAAAGATAAATTATTGCATTCAGTTTACTTTTTGCTATCAATTGGAGAACCTGAGAGAGCTGTTATTTGACAAGAAATGTATATAAATAGGCATCAAAAAGAGCTTGAATGGATACAAATACAGGACACAAATACGAATCTCAAGGCTGGAGAAATGTTTTTCTTCACTTTAAAATCTGGATCCATTCCTTTACTTCTCTACACAAACAATTTCCAAATTATAGGGACAGCTTTAAGAAGAACTTGCTACTAGTAAGTGGCTTGATGCTGAAAATAAACCTGCTCTTGCTGAGAACCTAAAACCATGTTATTATATGACACTTTAATCACTTGTTTTATTTCCTTTCCAGTACACACTTATGTTTTGAGACCTTTAAACACTCTTCCCGCTCTTCAAAAACTAAGAAAAATATTTCTTGCTCTTCTCCTTGAAGATAAATCTGAAGATAAACAGAGGGGCACCTCTTACAGACATGGTATATAACTCAAAGCTTCTGTAAGATTCTGAAAAGAAAATTCTATTTTTAAGACAAAATCCTTTTATCTCACTTCAGTAAGAAAAATAGAGGGAACAGCCAGCTGCAATCCAAAATAATTGCAACACAATAATGCAGGGCTCCATTACAGCAGCCTAATTCCGGTAAAGCAGCTGATCCAGGATCTTGGCACTTGCCCAGACCCTGGAGCCTGACTTATACGCATTAACCCAAGGCATGTGCAGCTGTTTTTGTAATCTGAGGCATCTGCATTTTATTGGAGACCAAGGAAAAAAAAAAATGTCACCCAGCCAGCAAATGACACAGGTGAAATAAAGAGAGAGAAGGAAAGTATTTTATGCTTTTGAACTAAGTTAATCCATGGAGCCACATGAACAGGCTCAACAGCTTTGGAGACATGAGCTTCAGACAGCACTTCCCTTTGGCCAGTACCATGCACAAGGGTTTACATTGGAGTGTAGCAGATGCCCAAAGCCAGCTGAGGTGCCTGCAGGGAGGGTACTACAGGACCTGGGAAACATTATTCTTAGAGTGGTGAAGCCTTCTTATCCCAACAGAGCTAAGCCACTGAAGACATGTATTGCAAGCTGGTGCACAGTTGTCACAACAGGGAGGTCCAAAATAGTGCTAAGGAACATCCAGGAATAATCCTTCTGCTCTCAGCTCCTGCCCATCAATCCCGACAGTGTTAGGGAGAGTCAACACAGACCCATGGGCAGGCCAATAGATACTTCTGGAGAAACTGTAAGATGGTCTTAAGGGAGATTTACTGCTTAAAGACCAAAACAGATCTAAATCTGGTAGTAGCCCTTACTGTGGCCACAGACTGTTACACTGGTGAGGTCTGCTGCAATTCCTCTTTGGGGGGTTTCTGAATTGCTAATGTAAAACTAAAACACTGATGTAAGAACCTATCAGTGTTGATAATAAGACTCCTTTGGCGTACGACGTGCTCATTAGAGGAGCAGCAGGTACAATACTCCCTATATGTACCTGTGTCTATGTTTGCATTGTTTTATATAAAAGAGTTAATGGCCACAGCATAACTATTACATGCAGTATCTATTGATTTTGCTTGTAAATCCCTAAGGAACTGAGCAATGGGACAGCTAACCACCAAAACAAAAGTCACTGCAATTCAAAAAATACAAAAATACAAAACTAACCGGATCAAATTTTCCATGCAAACTGCAAGAAACAGATTGACTGAATTTCATCAGATTCATTTCCTCTAGTTTGATTTTCTGGATTGACCCCTAATAAATAATGGCAGGTATGAGCAAACAAATTGTTGAGCCCCTGTGTATTGATCTATCTATAACTTTGCTCTTGGTATCAGGTTGATATCTTGGCATCAGCTCTTGATACTGATGAAATATCTATAAGTACAAGCTCAAAGTGAACCTCCATGCCAGATACCGTGCAAACTTCAAGGATTAGCTGCAGTCCCTATAGTAAAAATGATGCATTCCTGAATAGATAACACAGCAGGAGGTATGAAAATAAGCACCCAAGGGAAAGAATTTGCCCAGAGAAAAGTGAAGAATACTTTTCTGGAAAGTACACCAAAATATGCGCGCTGAGTGCTTAGACCCCTATTCTGAGCAGGGACTGCTGAGGCAAGCTGCTGCTCACCAGCACAGTTGTGGAGACACATGGTCCCTGGGCTCTCACTGCTTCTGCCAGGCTGTTTTTTTCCACACAGCTCCAGGTACAGGCTCCTGCCCTGCCCACATCCTGTCTATTGGAAGAAGACAGGATCTGGTTCTGGTGATAGAGTGCAGTAAATTGGAACCATGCTCCATTTTACTGTGGGCAGAGTGGGGTAAATGATTGCTAGTACCATATCACAAACAAACCCTGCTTTTTCACCTTCACAAGCTGGGCTTTGTTTTGTGTCTCAGGCGTAGGAAGAGTTTTCATAAACACAACATCAGCTTTTAATACTACCTACAACAAAGACACAGCCACTGCCTGATGGCACTCCTCCTCCCCACAGCTTCTGCGTACACCTACAGGTACCAAATTACTGAGCAAAAAGCCTTGAGGTTTTTTGTTTACCTATAACAGAAGGACACAGCAAGTTATGGGCTACAGCCCCCAGCTCGATGCAAACAGGCTCAGGGACGATACTGAAGCCAACAGGACTTTGATGGAGCATATGTCTGCCCATATGGGTCCAACCGCAAAAATCTCATCTTTTCCAAGTGCACCCATGCAGAATGCAATCCAAAGACTATTGGGGTTAGCAATCGACCTTAACCGGCTCTGTACGATATTAGAAGCACTCGCTTGCAACACTGTGATTACTCTGGCCCTATACAGCAGAGCCCTTGAGAATTTGCTTAACTTTTAAGCATATAAGTTAATTTCTTGATTTCGGGGCAATGATTTACAGGCTTGAATACACTTCTGGACTGGGGCCAGGGAACTCAACCCCTTGAAGGAGAGGATCTCCAGTGGGAAAGATATAAGCATCTTTATTCACTCTATATTCTTAGCATTGCTTTAAAAGGCTTCTGAGAAACTTGACCAGGCAAGTGGCAATCAAATTAAGGAAAGAGATGTCCCGTTCCAATAAAATTAAGTTCTACAATCTATGAAACAAATTCGTTTCTCAAATCCCTCTGCACAACCACTGCTTAACCCCCAAGAGGAAAAATGGGGCAAGGTGGGACTGAGCCTGCATTCCTGCATGGCCCTTGCACTTGTATGTGCCTTCATGAAAGAGCCATTAGACTAAGCAGTGGCTATGTACCAAGAGATACTGGCAAATAATAAACCAAATGGCAATCAGTTAGTCTACCTTACTTCACTTCTGTGGAACAGACACAGGGAGCTCCCACTCATGTTTGCCTTGTAATTACCAACCATTCTGGTTTACAGTAGACCCTAGTTTACATTTCCTGTCTTTCTTAATTAAAAGTTCCTTAATGAAATTGGGTTAAGCCTTTGCTAAACCAATTGTTATCACTGAGACCCTCCCTTCCCTTTAGCCCTTGAACTACAAGGCAAAAGACCTGTAAAGTGCCTATAAGTACTTTGTATCAGTCTCAGTTCTGGGCATCCACTCCATTCCATATCCCTGCAGAAATGTAAATGCTAATTGCAATTCTGACATAGATACAAAAGCAATACATTTGATTACTGCACTACAGCTGGGCTGTATCTTCCAGCTAAAACTTTTTCTTGGAAGGAGGGGAAGGGTGGAATCTGCAGGTGTGGTCATCCCAGTGCCCAGTTATCTTCCCCTGTGGCCAAACTGCATCTCACAAAAAAGAGAATAAATGAGTAAAAGCAAAAAATTTCTGAAAAATTAAAAATATTCCCCTTTGACATCCCAAATAGAACACTACCCATTTCCAAAACTCTTTTTTTTTTGTTTGATTTATTATCTATAGGCAATTTTGGTTTATATTTTAGTTTGCCTTGGGTGTAGAGCATGTGTGGTGTATGAGTCTCATTTCACAGGAACTTGAGTTTTGGTTTCAATTGGCCAAGGAATGTGCAAAATAACTTGTTCATACAGTTTTACAAACTCTTTTGATGAATTGGACAGCTAAATCTACAAAGCCTGCCTATCTCCACATCACAGGCAAATGCATTTTCAACTCTTGCAGAATAATATGAACATCAAAAAAAAGAAAAAAAAGAAAAAAAAAGAAAAAAGAAAACAGGGAATGGATTGTGGATGTAAACTTTCACCTTTGCCTGTTCTAACAAGGGTTTAGTGTCACTTTTGAAAACAAGAGGATTAACACCTGGACTCACACATTCCTTGTGTTTTCTCAAAAGAAATTAATAGAAATGACATTCAGCAGCAAGCTTTCCTGAACAGCTGTGCCAAGAAATCTTGGCCCAAAGAACGCTGAAGAAAGAGAAAGGGAGAGGGAGGATGAAGTTGACTTCAGAAGACACCACTTATTTTCTGCACTGATTCCCAAGTGACTACCAAGTTGGACAACAGGCTGACAGCAGTGCTTGGGAAATGGGCAGGCATCAGTCCCCCAGACCCTGCCTCATGCTGGGGGCAATCTTTCTGCAGGCTTGAGAAAGCCTGGAATCAGGCCCATGGTCAACAGATGTCAAAATGTCCAGCCAGAACATGGTTTAATTCAGCTACATGAAAGAAAACCTCTCTATGCTCTTACTCCTTCCCAGCTTTCACTGCCCAGCACGTTAGCTGGAAAACTCCCACTACAGCTGGTCCAGTGTTATCACTGCAGAAGAGGATGTTGGTTTACTCATCCAGTGCAACATCCTGAGAAGGCTGATCTGCCAAGCAAGAGCATTTTATGCAGACTTCTTCAAAACCCATAGGATGAGTCCTGATCCTAGTATCTCCCCTCAAAGTATCTGCAACTGTGCAACTGTAAATGATGCAAAATTTACTTTCATTAGCGAAAAACCCCAAAGCATAGCACAAATTTAAATGTAGGAAAGTCATCCGAATATTTGTGCTTTGTCTGATGTGGGTCACTCCAGGGCGATGTCTGCTCTCAGAAATCCTGGGGCAGAGCTGCCACAGAGCATTTGCTGTCACACAGAACACTTAATATTTTGCAACCCCAGCAAGGCTGTGTTTACAATATTCACGGCCAAAAGTAGTTGCAAAGTCTGAATTCCTGATGGATGCCAGCTAAGCAATCAGAGCGATGGAAAATGCAAAATAAAGACCATAAATATATGGAGTCTTCAATTCAGCATAAATACTGAAGATCAGCCTGGGTGTGTTGTCAAGGTAGATTTGAGAGCCAGCAGCAGAACTTTTTCCTTGCATACATCATAAATTTTGATAGCTTTTTGCTTGCCTGGGACCTAGTACACTCTGAGCGCATTACTTCTTCTTTCTGCTTATTAGTTTTCTCATCTGTAAAATAATGTTTTGAGGGGTGGCATCTTCATAAATCATTTTGAAATCCAGCAGTGCTGAGAAGTGCTATATATTCAATTGATAAAGTCAATGGAAAAACAGCTGATCTTCAATAGAATTTATAATAAGAAGAGACCTTTAAGTGCTTAGTTAGCTAAGAGTTACACATAGAGCTTTGCAAAATTTTCAGTTAGATGAAGAATGCTTCTCTGATCCAAAAAAGATGTCTGAGGGTTTTTTTTCTGGCAGTGCCTGCAAGGGTAGGGCCACATTCCCAGAGCTCTAAGTCTGTCAATACTGGCAGGAAGGTGAGGAAGAGGGCATAGTAAGAGTCACTTGCCAGAGCAAAATCTTAACTACAGGTCTCTGCAAATCAGAGATTTGTCAACAAAGCAACATTAACAGACATTTTCAAGTTAAACTGGAAGGGTTTGCAAAGGCTTTACAATGCTTGCTAAAAGGCATCTGTCAGCTCCCCAGGCTCAGCTAAGGTGGGAGAGATGTCTTCTGTGGGAAAAACAGGTTTATTAGTGTTTTTTGGTTTGGTTTTTTTTTTTTTCCCCCCCAAAGAATCAGAAGTATCCTCCATCCTTAGTTCCGCTGATCCTATGAAACGATCTATGTACACGGGCAGAAGTATATATGAATTCCTCTATCTGCAATCACTGAATTTAATGCAGTACCATCCTCCAAGTCATCCTTAGGCTAAAATACTTGCTTCTTGCTTACGTGGTCTGGATGGAGTAACTGATTTCACATACCCTTTCTGGGGCTGCTGAAAGTCAAACCACAAAGCAGCTGCCAAAAATGTCTCTTCATGTAAAATTTACAACATGCATTTCTGAAGTGGTAGCTGATGTGCCTAGCCAATCTGCTGAAAATGTCTGTGTAGCTAAAATTTTTGAAAAGAGAAAATCACGGGATCTGCAAACACATCTGCAGAACATTCTTTAGCAACTACTGCTCATTCTGAGTGCAAATCTTGTGAATAAACACTAACTTCTGTAAAAGGACAAACCTAAGTCAAACCTTTAGACTACTCCTCATGACAAGGAACTTGATCTACACCAAAAAATTTCATTAGAGACACTGCTCAATTTTAAACAATTAGCATATCTTCTTCACATTAAAAAACAGGACTACAATCTTCACATTTTAGCAAATATATCTGCTGCAAATAAATAATTTTCTAATTATAAAACTGACTACTTTATAGACCTTGTTCTCATATTCTGGAATGAGCTATTGAATCAATTAAAAAAAAAATACTTCTTTTTTTCCCATCACAGGAGAAGCCATGGCAAATTGGTTCATAAATATTCACTGGTATTTTAGGCATGGCTGTAAAAAAGGAGATATTTTACTGACTGTTCTGGAAACAGTGCGTTTAATGTCAGAGCATCCCTGAGAAAGAAGAGCTGAAGAGAGTCTCTTGTTGCAGTGAAGTCCTAAAGCAGTCACAGGTCACACTCATAAAAAGATCTACGACTATGGCAGGAGAAGAAAAATATGATGGATGAGCTTATGTCTGTGCAGAGTTTTCAGTGATGTTACCAGGACCCTGCCTGGTGGGGAGGCTGAGCTGGCAGATGGGAACAGCCCCACTCCGCACACCTGGGACAGGGCGGGCCAGCAGTGTGGGCACAGCTGGTCCTTGCCCAGGTGAGTGGCTCTGGCTGCTGAGGCACAAGTGTCCCACTCCCCAGCCCACGCCTGAGCCAGGGCACCACAGCTCTGAGTACTCATGCTGTTCATGCTCCCAGCTGCTTTCTATGATTCACAGGAAGCACTCCCAGATTAAGGCATTAATTAGGCCTTAGGCGCACATAACTACTACTGACTTAGCCTGCTACACTATCCTTGAGTTCTCAGGTAGGATGGCTCACCTGCAAGTGCCTTCTGGATTTCACAGGGCTTTTTATTTTCAATCTACACAACTGATTATTTTGGTGGATATTCTGCACACATAACAAATGAAATCTATGAGGCAAGGAGGATCCTCTTCCCCATCTCCATGGCCCATGACTGCCATGTAGCTGCTCTTCCTGCTACACAGCAGAGTAGGAGAGGAAATGAGCTACAAAAACAAAGCTGCCCCAGCTGCATGAACTTCTTAGAAGAATGAAAACTAACAAATAGAAAGCAAACTGCAAGTGTTCTTAGAGCTAATTACTAATTAAAAAAAAATAATTACAACTATAAAGCATATCCCAGAAAAATGCTCTACTTTACAAAACTAGGCAAAGTTTCCAGGTAAAAATAAAATAATAATAAAAAACCCAGGGCTGCTCAAATTTGTTTGATAAAGTAAGTTATGATGCCTTACAATTTACACAAATAGAAGTTCAGAACAGTACCAAGACTATAAAGCATGAGCATAACATATTGTTCTGGCAAGTGATAAAACTGCTCACAGTGACAGCTATGATTTATGGAAGCAATTCAAATACACTTTGAAAGTATATTAGCTTCGCCTCTGCCCACAAAGGGCGCATATTAGCAGGGAAGGCCACGCTGGTGATAAATTATGTACCAGCAAGAAGTGAAGGCAATTGGCAACATCAGATGCCCAAAGGCCCTGAGTTACTGTGATAATGTGGTTTTCATGATAATACCTCACATGAAATGGCATCTGAGCACCAAAAGAAACACATCAAAGCTATATTTCCATTGGCTCTTTCAAAGATAATGTTATGATGGTGAGAGTGGTTGGGACTTCCCAGCTAAGCTGACAAGCAAAGCATTTACAGATTGGTTCTGGAACAAAGTTTGGCACAGAAGGTCACAGTTTAGATGCCACCTCTTAGGTGGAAGCTGGAAAGTAGCTGCCTCCTGCGTCCAGGCTGTAGGCACTGAAGCAAGCCACAGGCTGTGAACCTACAGCACACCGGCTGCATGGCTTCAGCACGGTGGGCAAACTGACCCAAGGGCTGCTGCGGTTTAGCTCTGCTAACACCCAGAATGGAATGGGGACTTGGCCACATTGCAGTCACCACCTGCAATACCCCTTCTGCGAGGGAATCAAGTTGCTGGGCACACTTGTTCACTGATCACACGAGTTCAATCTCATAGAAAAAGCCACGCTCTTCCCATAGCTCTGAGCAGCACTGGAAAAGGACCACAGAAAAAGCATGATGACAAAGTCTTAACCCACAGCAGGGTTTTACTAATGAAAAGCATTGAAAAATTATTTTAAGACACTTTGGGCTAAATTCTACCCTCTGACGTACTAGCATAGATGAAGACTGACTTCAGAGTCAACCTGTCCTTCAGGGGGTGTCCTTTGAAGAGAACACATCCCTGGGCAGTGCTACGGAGAGCCATGTGCCAGGCTTTTCTCACATTACTAGGGAAAGTTTAATAAATTGTATCTGCCTCCAATTATTAGAGTCCTCCCATTGTGACACATCTTTGTGTCCTAAATAAATGACTAGGCCAAAGCAGTTACATCGTGCTGCGAATCAAAAGAGGTTTATCAGCAGTTATACTGTAATGAGCTCATCTGCAAAAAATAAAGCACATTTAACAAAGACTTTCTGTCTGGTGGGAATTTTTAACTTATTTAATCCAAAACATTCCCTTGGGAAGTGCTAATGAGTATCTACCCTATTTCTATGATACCCATTACTGCATAACCTGAGGACCTCAGGCATATGGCATACTCACAGAATGAGTCTGTGTAACTTTTTAGAAGAAGTTGGCTATTTCTGGAGTTTATGTCAGTAAATGCCTGAGAATTGTGTTTCTGTATTTATATGCTCTAGATGAAAAATGGCCCAGTGACACCGTAACTGAAATGCTAGAAAACACCTATACACAGATTGATACTTTAAAAATAAGTGAGCTAAATGCTTTCTCTACAGATGGGAGCTTGGAGAAAATGCAAAAGTGATAAAACAAATTTTCCAAATTTCCCTACAGCATACAGGAAAGAAGAGCTCAGTACCTATTTGAACCTGCCCGCTTTGCAGCTCTAATCTAATAGCTAGAAGAAAGAACATTTTTTCTTTAACTGAAATTTTGCGTAGTACAGATACTACAGCACATTCCAGGCTATCATGTCCATTTATTTATAGCTCTGCAGCACCATGCTTCTGTAGAAACATTTGCAGGAATTGAACTGATTGTGTGTTAAGTCTTAGTCTTAATAGCTTTTTCATTGCTAGCTAATGGAAATATGGATTCAACATTATTTTAAACTTAATGCAGTGTAGAAGAATTAGTTTCATACACTGTAATTATGATTTTTTTCTACAGCACTTCATAGAAATACAAGACACAAATAGATTACTTCAAGCAAGGGAGAAGATTGAGAGCATTTTTGTTTCTTCAATAACAACAACTTGGATATTAAAAATGTAACAAGGAATTCACTCCTCCCCCTTCTTTTTCTTGTCTCTTCCCTTCAGGTAAACGTTTTTCACTTTAAATAAAGGAATGTTCACAGCATTCCTCAAATTCAGGGGAGGAATTCTCCCCCTCTGGCGCAAATTGGGTAGGAGGCAGCAGTCATTGCCATAGCCCCTTGTCTTTATTTCAAAGAGAAAAGAAACAGGAGTACCCTTATGTGTCCCATCACCTCCTTGTGACTTGTTGTCCTGAAGCAATGAAATAACCCTTACAGCATTCCAGTAGTCACAGTAAAAGTGCCCCAAAAATGTTTGTTTATAATCCTCCCGCATACTCTAGCCCAGAAAACACTCCCTTTATCCCCTATTCCCTGGAAGATTTCACTCCTAAATAGGTTCCAAATCTACCTTCTTCCCAAAAACCCATTTCTATGTTGCAGTCTTTGAAATGTCTTTCAGGACAATTCCCTGGAAGGATAACTTCTCTGTATGGGCACAGATGTTATTTTGCCTAAAGAGCCAAATTTACTGCAAAACTACTGCTCCATCTCCAACTCCTCTTACAGCTTTTCCCAGCCTCTCTGGCCACAGCAGCCAGCCCAGCTGCTGCAGCTGGAGTTCATTTTTCTTCCAAAGGGAGAATAGGAACGGTGTGCTGGGCTTCTGAGATCTCATTACAGAACAAAACCCAGCATCTTTTAACAGTGTGATGGACCTATGGTTTCATTGTTCTCTTTGCAAGGAAAGATTCCACAGAAACCACCATCAAAAGGAAAGGAGAGAAGGTGGTCTCTGAAACTTGCTGAGGTATATTGTCCCCACCAGCCCC
>WEIT01019870.1:31804-60084 GCA_013389985.1 Dryoscopus gambensis | reverse complement strand
AAGGGCCGTGCACAGCCCGAGGAGCTCGGTCGCTCACGGGGCTCCTCGGCTGAGGGACCTCGGGGCGTTCAGCCCCTCGTGGGGGCCTGGAATGAGAGGTCCTGGCCAGCTCTGGGGTCCTCAGCCCCTCCCGCAACTGTTTGGCCGAGGGGGCCCAGCCTGCCCCGGCGTGCTCAGCCCTTCTTGGGGGCCCTGGATTGAGACGTCCTGGCTGGCCCCGGGGTGCTCAGCCCCTCACAAAGGCCTCGGGCTGAAGGGTGCAGCCAGCCCCAGGAGGCTCAGCTGCTCACAGAGGTCCTGGACGGCGGGCCCTCCGCCCCTCTGGGAGCCCTGGGCCCAGGGGTGCCGGGGCTCTGAGGTTCCGACTTGGGGCTGCTGATCCCCTGCAGGACCCCCCTGCATGAGCGGGTTGACACCCAGCCCCGGGCGAGCCGAGCTCCTCCCTTGTCCTCCGAGCCCTGCATGTGCCCTGTTACCCGTGTGGGGTGGCTGAGGGGGGTGGCACAAGGGGCAGCCCCACGGGGCTGTCGCTGGGCTGGCTGTGTGCCCGTGGCAGCACCCACAGCGGGTGGGTGCCCATCACTGAGCTGCTCCGGGCTGGCTCCAGGCTGGCCCTGTCCCTGGTTCGATAAAGCCAGACAGGGATGTGCTCGTGGAACCGGGTGGGGTTTGTGGGCCCTGTGGGATACGATGAGGTCAGAGGGGTTTAGGGACAAGCATCCCTCAGGTATCCCAAAACAAAGCGCTCTGTGGTGAAACACGTGTGGGGAAGTGGATGCTAAAACCACACCTGTGTGAGGTTTTCCCGGGGGGGGTTAAACTGGTTTCATGCTGCTGGTGAGTTAAACTGGTCTGGTTTACAGCACGGCATGGTCCTGGAATAACCAGCTTGGGCCTCCCTGATTCCTGCAGAGATCTTGAGCGAGTGGTTCGCGTCCCCTCTGCAGCATCGCTGCTCCCTGCAAGGCGGGAGTGCAGCCAGTGGCGGGGCTAATTAGTGCTTTTCAGGTAATTATTTCCAGGCAAAAGGAGTTCCAGCTCCATACTGCTGTGGGACGCTCTGCTCCTCACAGAATCACAGGATGGGTGAGGTTGGAAGGCTGGGAGCTCCCTGCCCCTGCTCCAGTGCTGCAGATAATTCCCTGTCTGTCACAGCAGGAGCTTGCTCCCTTTTTGGAACCTGTCCCAAATCTTAGAAAGGTGGGGGTGGCACCTTGTAACAACGCTGCTAAAAATAGGGTGTGAGATTATAATCCTAATCCAGGAGACCTTTCTCAAGGCTCCAGGGAAACTTGTGTTTTAATCTTCTTTTCTTCTTCATAAGGGGGCTTTGCCTTCCTCATAAAGCCTCTCTGCTAATCAGTTTTAATTTGTTTAACTCTTGTGATGTCTGTCCTTTGCTTCGTTGCCACCTACGAGGTAAAATCCAGGGCAAATTTAGCAGCACGGGCAGATCAGGAAACACTCCTTGCCTTGGGGACAACCTTCTGCCTCCTCCTTCAGTGATCACCTTGTCCTTTGGCAGCCCAGAGGGGTTTTTGTGGCTGTTTGTCCTCCGTCCCAGGTGTGGCAGATAATTAATATTGCTAATTAGTCGGGCTGTTCTCTTGCTGGTGGACCCTGCCGTGGTTTTGGTGGGTTAGGCTGGATCCCAACCCATTTTTAGGAAACTGTGCTGAGTGTTTGCAGATTGGCTGCTCTGAAAATGCCAAAATCTGACGAAACGGGAAAAATTGAGCTATTGCCTAAAATAACTCCATCTTTGTGACGCTCCTGCTGCAGCCAGCTTGGAAATGCCATGCACTGATGCATTCCTGGGCTGGGAACCAAGCAGGAGAGAGAACGAGCCCCGTATCCACCAGATTTGGGGTTCTGGGGGTTCTTTTGTTGCTTTCCCTGCGGGACTGCCCTGGGAAGTTGTGGATGCTCCATCCCTGGCAGTGCCCACGGCCAGGCTGGACGGGGCTGGGAGCAGCCTGGGACAGGGGAAGGTGTCCCTGCCCACGGCAGGGGTGGAACTGGGTGAGCTTTAAGGTCCCTTCCAACCCAACTGGGATTCTGTGAAATTCCCAGTTTGCCGCCTTTCCTCCCGTGAGGGCCCAGCCCCATCATCTGGGAGTGGAAGTGGCTTTTGTTCCCTCCCAGTTTTCATCCGCAGGTCTCCAGCGAGAGAAGGGATTCCCGAGGGAGGCGGGAGGAAGCACCTGCCAGTCTGCAGGTTTATTTTTAGGCCAGTTTTGAAGGAAGTGAGGCATGACCACAACCCAGGTGTCTTTTCTCTCAGTTACGAGTATTTTGGGGAAAGAAAAGGGGGTAAACTAAAGGGGAGGGTCCCGCTGTGGAAGCGCTGGGACGTGGTTTGGATCCGTGAGCAGGAGGAGTTTTCCTCTCGCCTTCGTGGTCATGGAGCTGAGGTGAAGCTGCGTGGGCTTGGTCCAGAGGAGGAGGAGGAGCATTGCCTGCAGAAGGAAAGTGCCTGGAAGTTTTCCAGGTTGGACAGGGCTTGGAGCAGCCTGGTCTAGTGGAAATTGTCGTTGCCTGTGGCAGGGGTTTGGAATGAGACGGTCTGGAAGGTCCCTTCCACCCCAAACCATTCCAGGATTCTACCCCGAAAAAATCCTTGTGCCTTTGGTGACTGCAGGGACAGGGACACTTTTGCTGTTTTCCGTAATCCCAGACCAGCAAGGGCTGGCACCCCTCAGCATTTTTGGGGGTGTTGGATGCAGCTTTGCCAGGCAGGAGAGCAGGGAGTGGAGGAGGAAGCGGGAGGGGAGATTAAAGCCCTGCGGGTTTGTTCTCATTGGCCGCCTTAAAACTGCGGCTCATTAATTAAGGCTTTAGCAGCTCACAAATAGCCCGGCTGTGTCCCCAGGAGCCCGTGCTGCTGCCAGGGGCTGGACGGCTTTCCTTGGCTGGAAGGGAGCACAAGGAAAAGGTAAGGATGTGTTGGAGCCCAGCCCATTCCTCTGCCCCCTTCCCAGTTTGTCTGGGGTGGAATGAAATTATCAAAGTAATTTGGGCAGCTTTAAATTCCTGCGCTTCTACTGGTGTGTGCTGAAGGGCAGATAAATTTTGAGGGAGGAGAGAGGAAAGCTCTTTTTCTTCTGGCTGGGATGCAGGGCTGGGATTTATGCATCCAGAGCGGTTCTTGCTGGCACAGCTGGATCGTGGAAGGGTCTGTCCAGGCACACCTGGACAAATCCATGCTGGGGTCCCAATGGCACGTGTGGGGCTTTGGGGGTGCTCGTGGACGCTGCCGTGGGATGAAGGAGCAGTGTCTGAGAGTAGGCGTGGTGTGAAGCCACAGGGATGTCTGAAGGGTGATGGATTTGTGCGGAGTGTTGGCCAAGGGGTGCTCAGGGCTCACCTGACTGAGTTATGTGGGAGAGGAGAACCGTGAGGGGCAGGAGGGAGGGAAGTGCTTTGGGCCACTCCTCAGGGGCTGCTCCGCTTCCTTGCTGCAAGCACCGAGCGGTGTCTCCCTGGCGCTTCCTTCTGGTATGGGATATTTTGGCAAAACCTGTGTTATTTGGAAATTACGGGCTAAAGGAACGATAGGAAGGTCCCCAAAGGGCTCCCTAGGGTTTATTCAGCCTTCACTTTTTGGGAGGATGGCAAAACCTGTGTTCTTTGGAAATTACGGAAGTTTAAGGACTAAAGGAATGGTAGCAAAGTCCCCAGAGGGCTCCCTAGGGTTTGTTCAGCCTTCACTTTTTGGGAGGATGGCAAAACCTGTGTTATTTGGAAATTACGGACTAAAGGAATGGTAGGAAGGTCCCCCCAAGTGTCTCCCTGGCGCTTCCTTCTGGTATGGAATATTTAGGCAAAACCTGTGTTATTTGGAAATTACGGACTAAAGGAATGGTAGGAAGGTCCCCAGAGGGCTCCCTAGGGTTTGTTCAGCCTTCACTTTTTGGGATGATGGCGCTTGATCCGGCAACGTGGTGATGAAACCGGCCCTCATCTGTTGGATCTCTGGGGCTGCAGCACCTGGAGGGCGCTAAGCGGAAGAAAAGAAGGAATAAAGGAATTTCCTTGCGGATGGTTCTTGCCGGTGCGTGGTGTTACCGCCCACGCTGCCGCTGCTGGCACCTCCTCAGCCTCTGCGTATTAATATCCCGTCCCTTCGCAGAGCCTGGGATGAACTCGGCTCAGACGAGGATCCTCAGGGAGCGGAGGGAAAAGTTGTGCAATTCTCGGGCTGCCGCGCTGCCCGAGGGAGGGATTTGGGGCCGAGGAGGTGTCCGGCGCACGCGGGCCGGGTCAGGGAGCGAGCCCGGCTGGATTAGCCCGCGGCTGCTCTGGCGAGACAGCGCTCGGCTTAAGGCCCTTCGAGAAGTGATGTGTGAGGTCAGGGAGACATCGCTGGGAGCTAATCTAAAATGGAAAGGCATTATCTGCCTCTTGGCTGCTGCCTCGCCGGGCCACACCCAGCCCAGGAGGTTAAAAAAGTGCTTTTCCAGGGATTTCAGTGCTTGCTGAAAGTAGTTGTTTATAAATAGGAAGAACTCGTTTGATTTGTCGCGCTCTCACCATCATTCCTGGTTTGGAAGCTGCTGATGGATGAGGGCCCCCAGTGGTGCCCCCTGTACCCTTATACAGCATTTTCTTCTTTTTCCCATGTGGATAATTAACCTTTCTTCCTCCCCAGAGATGCAGGAACATGAAAACACTTTTTATTCTTTTTTTTTTTCTTTCTGGCTGAAGAAAACTGCAGCAAGTTCTGCGTGGCCCCAGGCTGCCTTTCTTTCACCTGTACCAGGAACTGAACCTTCCCCTCTTGCCGTGAAACACCTCCAGATGGAGTTGGTGCTCCAGGAAACACGGGAATAAACCCCAGAGCGTGTTCATGGCAGTGATTACACCCGAGTTCAGATTCTGTTGCAAGAATTTGGGGGTTGGTGATGGAGAACTCCAAAGTCCTACCCTGCAAATGCTCCTTGAAGCTCCTTTTTCCCTGTGAGAGGGAGGGGGCTGGGACTGTACCTCTGTCCCACGATTCCAAATGCCACCAGGCACAAATAGGATTTTGTTCCCGTTAGAGAGAGTTTTCCTTAGGATTTTATTCCCAGTGAGACATGCCCATGGTGATGGAAAACAGCTGGCTTGAGTCATCCCAGTTTAGTGGCAGCTGGAGCTCAGTTTCCTCCCCCTCTGGGTTACATCCTAAGAGTTTAACCTCAGTCTCTTAAGAGTACTCCCAGTACTTTTTATCAGCTCTAGGCCTGTGATTTTGCATCATTTCAGATTTTCCTGCAGAAACTCGTACCCGAGGGTAAAGGATTGGTGCTGTTCTGAGGGGCTGCGCACTCCTGGCAATGCACAGCTGTGTTTCCAAGCAGACACATTTTCCTGTCTCTCCCCAGTCATGCAGGGACCAAGGCCTGTGGTTCTGAGTGGCCCGTCGGGGGCAGGGAAGAGCACTTTGTTAAAGAAATTGCTCAAAGATTATGAGAACGTCTTCGGCTTCAGCGTCTCCCGTGAGTATCCAGGGATGGGCTGTGGAGGAGTTCCGGAGTGCCAGCTCTGAGCCTCTCTCTGGAGCTCTATTTATGCCCCAAATGATGGTTTCTCATGGTTTTTCTAACCTGTCTGTGGGCTCCTGGGGATGTTTAAATAATTCAGGACACTTTTTACTCCTGGTATTGAGTGGCAAGTCTGAGATTGGTCTGGAGTAGCACCTTTGCCTGCCTGGTGACTCCCCACCTCTCTAAGCACAACTCGGAGAGGAAACAAGATTCTTCTGAGTGACTCTTGAGTCTAAAATTAACAAAATCCCCCCACATTTCTGCTTCCCAAGCCGTTTGATTTTTCCATGCAGCTCTGCAAGGTGTTTTTAAGTCCAGTACCAAAATGTGCTTTAATGTCTCAACGCTTTTCTTACTGCAAGTAAAATCTGTGCTCTGAGATCTGGATTCACGCCACCATCAAAGAGCAAATGCTGGATGTTTAAACATTTAATGTTATGGGAGCAGAAAAAAACTTAAAGTTATCTATTCTGTGTGTGTGTGTGTCATCCTATGCTCTTGATTCAACTGAATCTCTCCTCTCACTTCAAACTAAACCTTATTTTTCCTGAATTGCCTCTTGGCAGAGATTTTTTTCCTAGAGATCCACGTGCTGCTTAGACCTTGGGCCGTCTCTGGTCCTGCACCACCCTTGGGTGATGGACAGAACTTACAAGGCTGTTTTTTTTTCTTTTTTTCCCCTGCAGATACCACAAGGCAGCCAAGACCTGGAGAAGTGAATGGCAAAGGTGAGCCTGTCGCAGTCGGGTCTGTCTCGCTGGACTCTCCAAATAATTTTAAGTTTTCAAAGCTGGGCTCTCATTTTAGGTACCCTGCTCTGAACGTGGGTTTTGGGTGATTTGATTTTCCAGAGTTCCGGGGAGATACCTCCAATGGCAGCTGCTTAATGAGAGGGTTTTAGCTGTATTAATAGCTTGTGCCCAGCTGTTTTTTCATTTATTTGCGTGTTTAAGAAACAATCAAACGAGGTTTGTTCTTAGTTTCCAATGGCAGCTTTCCCTCTGAAATAAAGGGAGGAATTTTAACAGAAGAGAAATATTCCTTTTGAGTTAGTTTGGTTTTGATGTTCCCTTTTATCTTCCTCTCTCTCATCCCATTCTGGTCTTTAATTATAAATCCTTTCAAATTAAAGGCCTTGCCAGCCCTGCTGTAATGTAGGCAAGGGGGCAGAGGTTCCCACTGTCCCAGGAGTGGGAAAAGATATAAAAAATGGGGTAGAGGAGCATTTTTGGCCGCACAGAAAACTCCAGAGTGTTCTGAGCAGGCGTTTGGACAGCTGGTGTGGAAGTAGGAAATGAATCTTCACGCGGTCTGCCTGCATTGTCCGAAGCAGGTTTTCAGTGCCTTCTCCCCCAAAAACCCGTGGCTCTCACTTTGACCGTGAACTTCACCTTCAAGACTAATTAACTAGTTAATTTCTGTCTGCTTTCCCCGTTTCCCCTTCTCCAGATTATCACTTTGTGACCAGAGAGGAAATGCAGAAGGAGATTGACGCTGGTGAATTCATCGAGCATGCAGAGTTCTCCGGGAATATGTACGGGACGAGGTGGGTCAGGTGTCCCTGCCTGTGCCACAGGGGCTGGAATTGGATGCTCTTGAAGATCCTTTCCAATCCAAAATATTCTGGGATTCTAGAAGTTTGGGATCAGAAGCCAGACCTGTGCTGTCTGTTGTGTGCTGCTGTGGCAAAGTGTTGGATTATGAGCAGATAAATCTCCTGGCACCCCTGACCAGGATTAAAGAGTTGGGTGAGTTCTAAAATAGCTTTGCCCTCAGCGTTGGAGCTGATGATCAATAAAACATGAGGTGCAATGTTAATTAGGAGTCACATATCTTATATAATTATTGGGAGAAAATTGTGGTGCTTTAGTAAAGAACCTGCTGAGGAGGAGGGTTAAGTGTTTCTTGATGTATTTAATTACTGGCATTAAAGAAATTTGCTTTTCAAGAAGGCTTGAAGAGCTGAGTGTGTGTTTTTGAGGAATTTTTGGAGATGGCAAAGCTTCCTTCTGAGTTAAGAAATGCTTTACTGAGAGGATGATGTTCTTCCCAGAGCAGCTGTGGCTGCCCCTGGATCCTTGGAAGTGTCCAAGGCCAGGCTGGAGCAGCCTGGGACAGTGGAAGGTGTCCCTGCCCATGGCAGGGGGATGGAATGAGATGATCCTTAGGGTCTCTGCCAACCCAAAACATTCCATGATTCCGTGATAGTTTCCTTGTGGGAGTTGCCAGCGTGAGGCCCCCAGACTGGACGTGCTGCAGGCCCTGGCCTTGAAAGGTTTGGTGAGAAAAATCAACCCGAAAGCTGAAAGCTCTTCTCCCACATCCCCAGCTCCAAGGAGAAATGGAGTTCAGGCTCCTTAATCCCCGACTTCATCCTGTGTGGTCCAGGCTTCCTTCCACCTCGTGTGCCCTGCCTAATCCAGCACATGGCTGCTCCCTGATGCCTGCGGTGTGGGTGGAGCTGATTTTGGTGCTGTTTCTTGGGCTGGATGCTGAGAAGACATCTCTCCTCAGCCAATTTCCCTGAAATATGCAGGAATTTGGTACTTTACCAAATTAAATGATTTGTTTGAGTTTGTTTGGGTGCCCTGTGTGTATCCACACTGCCTGTGGTGGTGGCCATGCAGTGTGGGAGGCTGAAATAAACCCCAAAATCCTTGGCGATAAAGACCAGTTTGCAAACAAAATAAATCCAGAATCTCTCCAAACCTGTTTCCTCTCCAACGCCCTGAGGATGTTCCTGATCAGATGTGGGATGAAATGGAGAGTCCCTCGTGCTTAGAAGAATAATTGAAATTCTCACCAATCCCTTCTGCTCACTAAACTTCATCAGTGAATAATAATAAATGATTAAAAAGCTTGAGGCAATTTCCCATGTTGGGAAGAGAGATTGCCTTTAACAGCAAATAAAGGCCACCACTTGGAAATTTAAATGGAGAATTAAGTGCATCTTTTGGCCCAGGTGGAGCACCCATCCAGCATCCTTCAGGAGAGCGTGTGGAGTCAGTGGGTTCTGCAGAAGGGCAGTTCTCAGTGGCTTTGCTCTTTGGTGAAGGTTATTTCTGTGTTTGAATCCCAGAATCCCGGGCTGGTTTGGGTTGGAAGGGACCTGAAAGATCATCGAGTTCCAACCCCCCGCCGCGGGCAGGGAGCTTTCCTCTAGAAGGGGGAGCTCTGCCGGGGCAGGAGTTCACAGACATCCCGCCCATCCTGTGGGTTGGTCGCGCATGATCCATTTCCACACCTTCCAGCACGGCTTTGCCAGCCTTCTGAGCTGGAGACAGCAGCTCCCTGCTCTCCCCAGAGCAGGGACACTTGGAGCAGCTCCTTATCAGGAGCAGAGCAGGCTCTGTCCTGTCCTGCCACTGGGGAGCCCTGTGAGGTTCACCCGCTGCCGGAGGGGGGCACCCCAGCCCCGCTCGGGGCGCTCTGACCCCTTCCCTTTGCGCTGTGTCCCCAGTAAAGGAGCCGTGCAGGCCGTGCAGGCCCAGAACCAGATCTGTGTCCTCGACGTCGACATCCAGGGCGTGAAGAACATCAAGAAGACCGACCTGAACCCCATCTACATCTCGGTGCAGCCGCCGTCCATCGAGATCCTGGTGAGCGCCCGCCTTGCTTTGCCGGTAGCCGTTAGAGGTAATCAGCGCCCGGCTCTGCAGCCGCGGGGCTCCCCCTTCCCTCGGCCCCCTCGGTGTTCTCAGGGCCCTGCTCTAGGTGGGGAGGACATTCCTAAGCATTGCTCTGCCCAGTCCAGCTCCCCAGCCTCCGGCTCTCAGGGATGGATCTTCCTGTGCTGTGTTTTTTGAGTCCTTCGTGGATGTTCTCCACACTTCCATCACAGCGTGGCCGGTCTTTAAACGCATTCGTTGTGCTCCGTGCTGGGGAGAGAAGGGTTTTGCGCTGAGATTTGCTTCCACTGTTAAAATTAGACCCAGGGAGGCTGTTCCTGTGCAGCACCATAAATTCTATGCCACTCTGGCCTTATCCTATGTGAGTGATTGCAGTGGGACTCTTGCAGAAGTGGAATCACTGTCGTGGTTCAGAGAGGGATGAGGACACACGAGGCCAACTCCTGACTCTCCCCTCTTGCTCTCGGTACATCAGGCAGTCTCTGTTTCTCGTTGAGTTTGTGGAGGAGGAAGCCAGCAGCACCAGATGCCAGAGCCCAGCAGAGAGATCTCATTTCCAGCAGTACCTGGAAAAATAAATAAATGAGAGGGAGGTAAAAGAAACCGGGGACCCTGAACTCTGGGTAGATCTCAAGCCCACTGTGGCCACTGGTTTGCACTGGGCTGTAAGCGAGGCCCCTCACCCTTTGCAGGGTGTTCTCACGTGCCCGTGCCCACAGACAGCACCAGCCTGAGGGGTGGGGGATGGTTTCTGCCTGCAGCTTTCAGAACACTCATTTCTTTAATGTCTTTGTCCTTGGCTTTAGGAGAAAAGGCTACGGGACCGAAAGACTGAGACAGAGGAGAGTTTACTGAAGCGTTTGACTGCGGCCCGCGTGGACCTGGAGCTCAGTGAGTCCTGGGAGTGGTGTGTGCAGGGAGAGGGGCTGCCTGGGTGATTTGGGAGCTGGTTTTTGTGGGAACATCTGATTTGTGCTCTCCAGCGGTGCTGGCGGGGCTTGGCATGAGCAGAGTTGGATCGAAGCACTGCTGCATTTCCCACTGCAGTTCCTTAGGGGTGGTTGGCAGAGCAGCTCATTAGCAGCAGCTGAAATAATAATCATAGTACTAAAAATGATATTAAAGTGGCACAGGACTTTGTACACAAGAGGTGCCACAGGGAAGAAACATTCTCCCCTAACTCTGTCCTCGTCTCCTTCCCCAGGTAAAGAGCCTGGGCTGTTCGACCTGGTCATCATTAACGATGATTTAGAAAAGGCCTATTCCGAATTGAAGGAGGTGCTGCTGGAGGTGAGTCCCTGGGGCTTTGTTCCCCCTCATTCCTGGGCCAGGCAGGTGAGGGACTGTCCTCAGGCAGCCACAGAAATGTCACCTCGTGCCACGCTTGGTCTGCTCTGAGCTGCCGAGGGACTGATGGAGTACAAGTGATGATGGATCAGCGGCCTAAGAGTGGGAAATGAATCCAGCACAATCCCGACTTGGGGCGAAATAAACATTCATCCCTGGGTGGCAGAGAAGGGGATTCCTGTTTCTGGAGCTTCCAAGTCAAAGCTTGCCTTGTCCCTCAAGGTGAACTCAGGGCTCGGTCCTGTGATGTGGGGGAGCTGGTCTGAGTTGTTGGTCGCTCCTGGTCTCCTGAGCTGTGAAACCCAGAATTGTTCCCAAAGAGTGGCAGCCCCTCAGTCTCTTTCCTGATCTCCTTGCAGGAAATCAAGAAGACTGAAGAATCCAGGAAGTCCTGAGCTGACCCTGCTTGGGCGTTTCAATTTTGCACATCATTCCCGAAGCACGTTGCACCGTTCTATTCCGAAAGACATTCCCTTTAGGTTGCTCCTCCCCCCACCTTGCCCTAGGATGTTTATATTAAAAGGAAAGAAAAGGAAGCCTGCTCGTGCTTGTGTTTCTATTCACTGCACGCTCAGCTCGTGCTCCCCCAGGTTTGTACCTCGGGATTCTTTGGGAGCTGCCCAAAGGGACAGAAAAAGCTTCCCTTTTTGGAAGGCTGCACATCCCAAGCACTTGGCTTGGGATCCCACTGCTGGATTTGTGGAGGGACACGTCGTGCCAGCAGATGCCACTCTATTTTATCATCCATCCACTGCTGTTCTTTCTGGGGGAAAAAAATCCTGTGAACTTCCCTGGTATTCCACCAGCAATCGGGGAATTCATGTGTTGTTCCACTTGAGATCGGGTGCAGGTAGATCTTTCGATGCTTTTACACCTACACGTTGGGGGAGAAAAGATTTCCCTCCTCAGCTTTGCAGCCTTTTGGGCTGATGTGCTTGAAGGCAGCAATAAATGCCTTTTCCTAGGGGGAATCCACTGCATCCAGTAGCTGCTGCTTGTACAGGTCTCTGTTCTGAGACCTGGAGAGCTTTGCACTCCACTTCCCCCGTTCCCTTTAGCCTTAACATTGATGTTTTCGTGAAACTTCCAAGCCCTTTGGTCCCTCCAGCAGGTCCTGTCCTGAGGGTCCTTGGAGGGGTTGGTTTCTCACACTGTGAAGACTCTGGAGCCAGGCTGGAAGAGCTGGGAATGTTCACCTGGAGAGGAGAAGGCCCTGGGGACACCTCAGAGTCCCTTCCAGGGCCTAAAGGGGCTCCAGGAGAGCTGGAGAGGGACTGGGGACAAGGCCTGGAGGGACAGGACACAGGGAATGGCTTCAAACTGGAAGGAGGCAAGGGTTAGGTGGGATACTGGGAAGGAATTCCTGGCTGTGAGGGTGGTGAGGCCCTGGCACAAATTCCCAGGGAAGCTGTGGCTGCCCCTGGGTCCCTGGCAGTGCCCAAGGCCAGGTTGGATGGGGCTTGGAGCAGCCTGGGACAGTGGAAGGTGTCCCTGCCATGGCAGGGGGGTGGCACTGGATGATCTTTGGGTCTCTTCCAACCCAAACCATTCTGGGATTCCATTTTATGGAATAACCAATCCCTCAGAGCTCCCAGCCCACGGGTGGTGACTTCCAGCTGTTTTCCCCTCAAACCACAGAGCCCATGAGCAGCTGGGCCCTGCAGTGCCAGGCTGGGACATCTTCTCACCCAAACCACATCTTACCAGAGCAGCTTTGTACCTAAACACTCCTTTTCTGGGTTTCATCCTCTTCACATCCCAGCCCTCCCGTTAATCCAGCTGTTCTGCACTACATCTCAATCTGGGCCATATCCAAACCTCCCTCCTCCACCTTATGGAGAGAGCAAGCAGAAACCCCTCCTTGGGCCACTCTTTTAGAACCTTGCATTCACAGCCGTGATTTGATGATTATTTCAATCATTTACCTCTCTTGGGCTGGTTTGATACATCTTTCCCAGATTTCCTAGAAGATATCCCTTTTTTCTGTGGGTTTCCCGTTGCTTGGGCCTGGAATTTGCTAAACGAGCAGGAAACTCCCGCGTGGGTTCGTGGTGTGAACCGCTGCATTCCAGGCCCTTCCTGCGCCATCAAGTGATGGGCTCTGGTTATTTTTCCTTCCGAATCGCGGGATTTTGTTGCAATTTGAGGGACGCGTTTGCAGTGGGAAAAGGTCCCCTCTAGATGGCAGGAACGGCAGCAGGAACGCGCCGGAGTCGCGGAGCAGCCGAGCAGGAGGTGCAGGACACGGCGNCCCGCGGGACAGGTGAGCGCGCCCGGGAACGCCAGCGGTGCTCCGGCCGCGTGGCACCGCTTGGAGAACGGGAAAAACAAATCGTTCGTGTCCCCCTTTCCTGGTGCAGGGAGGGGAGAGGGGAGTCCGGAGTGTCCCGCCCTGGTGGGGTGCCCTGCTGCAGCTGCCGTGTGAGACGGAGCAGCCGGAGAACGCCCGCGATGCCGGCGCTAACGCGAGCTGGCGGGATGGCCGTCGGGATGGCGATGGGAAGCGGAGGGAGCGGGAGTGGGTGGTGGAGCCAGGCTGGTCCCCTAGCGGGTGACACGGCTGTGGAGCACCTCCAGGGGGTCGTTTTGGGTGCTGTCAGCAGTGCCCCTCTCCAGCTCTGGTGTTTTGGAGGGGCCGTGCCGTGCACCGAATCCCAGAGCTGGGTGGGTGAAGGCACTTGTTGAGGCGAGTTAATTCCCGCACCCTCCGAAATGGGGTGTCTTTGCCATTTTGTTAATTGCGTTTGCAGCCATAAATGCGTTTCTGGATCCGTGGGTTTGGTCCTGGCTCGTTGGGGTCTTCCATTCCCACATCCCTGGGGCAGGCAAGGACCTCGCTGAGCGTGGCAGGCGTCAAATGCTGGGTTCTCCACATCTGCAAACATCTGCTCCCAGGGCTCAGTGTGGGGCTGGGATTGAGGGATCAGGCTGGCAGAGTGAGCGTGCAGGAGCCTTTTGGCCCAGGGGTTGTCTGTCATTAAAGATGCTCCTCCTGGAGGACCCTTTTTCCCACCTAGGAGATCTTCCAGGCAGGAAGGTGCAGTTCCCATCTCGGGCTACACTGAGTGAAGGAACAGGCCTGCTCCTGGGTTGCTTCCAGAAATGTCAGAAATAGGGATTTTATGTAACTATACATTCACTGTTCCATCAGGCTGAGATAAATCTGGACAGACTTCAGCTTTTTTCAGCTGAGATGCTTTGGGAAACGTGGCAGCACCTACATCCCTGCAGGAGGAGGATGCTGGGGGAGGAAGAGGAGTGCAGGGGATGGTAAAAGCTGGGATAAAACCTGCCCTGGGAGCTCTCCTGTCTGAGGCTGAGGATATTTTGGAGCCGATGCCAAAAAAATAACAACCCCCTGTAGCACTTTTGCTTCAAAGCTGTTGCTTTGCGGTCATCGCATTGTTTTTTGCTGAATCCAGGCTGACACGCTGCTTTTGGGGCAGGAGCTCATTATTCCCGCCCCTATTTTTCAATTTTCCTGCCTACCCAGGCTCTTTGTCAATAGAAATACCCCTTCAAGGAGTGAATGTGGGGTGTGGACACAGAGGTCACCTCTGCTCTGACCCACCGGCACCGAGACCCTGCCTGGGAAGGACGTTGTGCGGGGATGCAGGAGGGCAGGCGGTCCCCAAAGCCCAAATCATCCAAGGAAAAAGCTGGAGCCACGCCCCAGGACAACTCGAAGCAGCCAAAATTAGCCCCACACCCGTTTGCCCCCATCCTGATGAGCCCACGGTCCAGAGACTTGTCCTTGCCGTGGTTTTCCTTGGCCTCTCAGTGCCTTTGGAGGCAGCTCTGATTTTCAGGCTTCCTTCCATGCCACTGCAGAAAGGCACCGCGGGGCAGAGCCGGCCTGGGAAATAATTGGGCAGCCGGCGTAGAAAATGAGCAACGAGGGGGAAAAGGAGTAGGAATAACCCCGATTTTCCTGCTTGTCCATCAGTGTCCGGCTCGCTCCGCGCGCGTTTCCCACGGCAGCGCCGGGACTGAGCACCCCAGGTATGGAAGTGTGATGGGATGAGCTCGTGCTGGGGCACGGGGAGGGCGTGTCACGGGGGTCCTGAGTGCTGTCAGAAGTTATCCCGGGAGGAAGAACTCCTGGGATCTTCTGGAGAAGGGTGTTCAGCTCTCGGTGGGGGAGGCCACTAATTCCCACTTTTTTTGGCAAAGACAGCTTTCCTGCTCTATCCAGTATGATGGAAGCATCTTCTAGGAAATCCTCCAGCAGCCTGCATGGCTTCTAACAGGCTTCTAACAGGAGAGCAGGGAATTTGGGGGTTCATCCTCATCCCTCCACAGTGGAGCCACCTGCCCGTGTTCCCCAATCCGCCAGGGTGCAAAAACCTCTGGCAGCTCCCGGCTGCTCCAAGGTGGATAACGAGCACTGGAACCTGTGGGAGCAGAGGGAGGTGGGCTTGGGCTGGCTTTCCCCAGCTGAGAATTCCACGTGGATCATGGGCTTTATTTCAGGGGGTTTCAGCTGGGATGGGTGGTGTGATCCATGCCCTGACGTCCCCTGTGCTCTCCCGCAGGACAGGGAGGTGACCACCACGCTCCAGCTGCCGCCGCCTCACGCCGAGACTCCGACCAGCACCACCAACGCTGACCACAGGCAGGTCCCATTATCCCACACCAGCCAATACCCCTCCCTGGGATAACTGATCCAGGTGGGACTCAAATGGATCCGCGCCAGCATCCGTTGCTCCTCCAGGGCTTTCCTCTGGCTGTGCTGCTGCTGGAAAGGAAGTTGTGTGGGAGGATGGAATGTTCTGTCGAGCGTCCCGTGGCTCTGGATGCTCCAGGGTGCTCGTGGGAGTTCTGCCATCCCCATCAGCTCCACGAGGCCGAGAGCGGCCCTGGCAGCTGGACCAGGGGCCGGGCTGTGCCTGCCTTGCTGGGCGCTGTATTTGGGTCAGCCACATCGACTGGATGTGCAACTGTGTCATCCCTGGAGAGCGCGGGACGCCGATCCATAACCGCGGCTCCGGCCGGGATGGCACACGCGGCCCGGCGTCCTCCCCCTGCTCCCTGCTTATCCATCCCGGCCCTGCTCCCAGCCTCCAAAACTCGGGAATCCAGCACAGCCTCAGCTTTTTGCAGCAGCAGCAGCTGTGACTCCGCTTGTCCCGGACATGACTCCAGCCCTGTGAATAACCAGAAGCCATCTGCAATTCCCATTGTGCCGTGGCAACTGGTACGGCCACCGGAACAACCGGATGCTTGAGGAATCGGGGGTGCATCCCCCTCCTGACGCCTGATTCCTCCCTGTCCGGCCACAAAAAGAAGGGAGAACAGGATGTTTTTCCGGATTTTACTTTCCCCATCTCTGGGGAATGCAAGGAGGGGATAAAAAGAAGGGAGGCAGCAAAGGCAAAATTCCGGTATCCAGGTGGAGCTGGGTGAATATAGATAAATATTCCACAGTTTCCACATAGCGGGGATTGTTTTATTGAAGCCATGTGGGAATAAGACCCCTGGGAGCCGGGTCCAATGGGCACAAGGAAAGACAGGGCAGCTGTGCCCCCTCAGTGCCCAAGCTGTCAGCCCAGCATTAATTTGCAGAGTTTCCCTGAAGGATCAGGGCTTGCTGTTCCTGTTTGTATCAAATCCTGATGGAAAACCAAGTGCCTGTGGGGTGGGCATTGAACTTTAGGGTTGGCCTGGCTCCCTAACGTGGAGTCAGCATGGAGGTGATGGAAAAAAGCCCTCAAAAAGCCAGGAGCAATGATCGCATCACCACCAGTGTGCTGACCTGGATGTGCTGGGTATAGGATGAGAAAATAGAGGAGATTTATGGTTTTCCCTAGCTGGAAGTGCAGGATACATGAGCTGCATCCCTTGCTTTGAACATGGTTGAAATCCTCTGGTGCCTCCTGGATGTGGGGGCGTGGAGTGGAGGGAGAAAACAGCACCCCAGTTTGGGTGGAGAGGGGAAACTGGTGCCACACAGCCCACGGCAGAGGGATAATGGGTGAGTGCCTGTCAGAGTGCCTGTCCCCCTGAGCGGGGAGGATGATCTCCAGCGTTCCATAGATTTGGGATCTGACGGCTCCTTCCTGCAGCAGCCTGGCCCACGGAGCCCGGCGAGCCCAGCGCCCACGGGCATCCCGGCCTCAGACCTGGGAGCCTCCCTCTGCTCCCTCCTCCGAGTGCTGCCCGCGCTCCCTGCCCCTGCCCGCAGCCCCAGGAGCAGCCTGGCTCCACCAGCCAGCATTCCCACGTTTAATTTGCCGTTTTATGTATTAATACAGAATGTTTTATTCACCCCGTCTGCCTTCCCGGGCACAGATGCTGCTGCTCCTTGGGGTCATCCCACAGCGTTGCTGTGGTGGCAGCTCTGGGCTCTTTGCTGGTTTTATTGCTGAGATCCAACCCGATTCCCCTTGTCCTAGAGGGAAGACATTTCACTGGTGCTCTTGCAGCAGCTCCTGGTGTTTCCAAAGGCAGGCAGGATCTCCCCTGGCGCGTTCCCACCACTGTGGCTGCCACAGATGTGCTGCCTGTCTGGGCCTCTGAGAATATTTTGGCTCTGTTTTCTCACCACTCTCCCATTTAAGAGTTGTGTTTATCAGCGAAGTCTCCCTGCTGAGCCTCCCCTTGTGCACCCCATCCCCCAGCCCTGCCCGTGCTCCCTCCATGGCCCAGAGCAGCTGGGGCTGCCCCTGGATCCCTGGCAGTGCCCAAGGCCAGGCTGGACGGGGCTTGGAGCACCCTGGGATCATGGAAGGTGTCCCTGCCCATGGTAGGGGGTGCAACTGGGTGGGCTTTAAGGTCCCTTCCCAACCCAAACCATTCCGGGATTCCAAGATTTCTCCAGCACCTCAGTGTGCTCTTCCCCTGGATGCAGCAAACTCCTGCAAGGATCCCAACAAAATCCCCCTGGGAGCCTCCCTCTGTTCTATCAGCGAGCTGTGAACTCCCGTCCTCAACCCAATCCTCCCATCCCCTCTGCACCCGCAATTCATTTCATCCGAGACCCTTCTTCCTCCCTCTCTTGGAGGAGCCTCGCCCCACCGCTGCTGGCAAGGCAGAACCGGGATCCCAAACCAAGCCTCTGCTCCTCTCCAGCGGTGGGACGGAGCCTTTTAGGAGCTCTCTGAGGAGCAGAAGCTTCTCCCTGTGCCACCACCCGCGGGAGCCGCGGCTCCGGAGGGGACAATGGTGCCATTGAGAGGGGCCACTGACACGCTGCCGTATTGTGCCTGGCAGAGAGATGCCCGGGAATAATCGCCTCCTCCTTGGCTTTGTTGCAGGGCTGTGCTGGTGCTGCCGCAGGGCTTCTCCCCACCCAGGGCTCCGGTTATGCGGTGAAGATCCGCAGCGCCACGGGCACCTTTTTTCCTGGCTGTGAAAGGTACGGCTCCGTCGGCACCTCCTAAGCAGGACGGGGCTCTGGGGGGGTTGGGCGCTGACGGGGAGGGATTGTGGATTTGGGAGCAAAAAAGGTGTTCCTCGCCCCAGGAGTCATTGTTTCATTGATCCTTGTAATATGTTGTGTGTTTATTATATTTTATATGTTACAGTGTATTTTTCGTGTATCACATAGATAAAGGCAGCAAGGAGAGCGTGAAGATTATAATTTCTTCCTAAATCTGCAAAATGTTTTGGATCAAATATTTGCACAAGATACAGAAATCCAACCCCGTTTGGGGTCTGGACAATCCCTTAAAATTTGGATCCAGGATCTTGCTCGCAACTCTTTTAAACGAGGCTGAATGAAATTTTGCCCTGAGACTGATACAGGGCAGGGCTGAGATATTTTTAGGAGCACATTTAAGGTTGTTTTCAAGCTGCGTGATTCCAAAAGCAATTTCCCCACACGTTTTCTGGTGAGGGTGTTTTCCTTGCCCAAAATCTGCTTGAAAGCCTCGAATTTGGGCTGAGCTTTGGGCCTGTGACTGTGTCAAGGGCGGCGGCAGCTGCAGGAGCAAGTGCTGTGGTGATGCCTCTCTTCTCCCTCCTCCTCCATCCCTGGGGCATCCTAGGAGCTGATTTCCTCTGGAAAACTCCTTCTGGGAACACAGACCCCCTGCACGGTCAGCCAGGCTTGTTCCCAGCTCGTTCCTCCCCTGAAGCAGCTGCACAGCAGAAACACACTTGAGAAATTAAATAAGAGGATGAGAACTTGGCTGCCCCATCCCAGCTGTGCTGAGGAGCAAGGACATCTCTCGAAATTCCCTCAAAACCAGGCAAAACAAGTTATTTTGAGGAGTTTCACATGGTGGGAGCTGCTTAAGGCATGCTGGGGGGTCACGTAAGTTTAAGAGGTGAAGAGCCATCAGATTTTAAAGGCTCAGGGCCTTCTCCATGCCAAATTTGTTCAGTTTTGGGGTTTTCTTTAACTGCAGCGAGTAAAACATCGCTGATTTGGACTCCTGGAAGCCAAGCCTCTCTTCACAACACGGGGCCTTTAAGGAAAACATCAATTTTTGGGAGGTCAGCCATAAAATCATGCGAGTTGGCAATGGGAAGGAACAGATGAGGACGTGCCAAAGGTTGTGGCCTCTGGACGGGGCAATTATTTAATCCCTGCTCGTGGGTTTGGGTGAGGGGCCACATCCGCCCCTCTGCTGCCAGAGACATGCTCAGGGGAAAAATCCCTGTGGCACAGAGCAGGAGGGGCTGGGGGAGGAGGAAAATGTCCCCTCTGTCCCCTTCCAGCTGGTTTCCCTTCCAGCTGTTCTCCGCAGAGCAGGGAGACGCTTCCAGCTGTTCCCCCAAAATGGGGTTGGGAAGGGGGAATGGGGGTGAAGAGGGGCTGGGATAGGAGCCTCTGGTCAACATAAAACACCAAAAATATGGAATTTCAGCAACAAGCGCTGCTTTGGACAGAAAAACTGGGAGGAAAATGAGGTTTTTTGGTGGCGCTGCAGTGTTTCACTGTAGCTGTAAGGACAGGGAGAGTTTGCAGACAGCTTTCCAACAAGTTTCAAAAAGAAAGGAAAAGAAATCCTAAACAGGAAGGAAGCATTTCTTACCCTGCTGCAGCACCTCTGCTTCCCGCCTCCCTCTCCTGCTCCAAGGAGCTCTTTTTGCTATTTTTAGCCCTAAACCCTTCGGCTCTTTGAATTATTTGATTTCTTTTCCGTAAGCGCCGCTCTTGGCTCTGGAGTTGTTCACCACCGTCTCTTTTTGGTGGAGTTATTTTTATATGCATGCTGGGAAGGAAAAGCAAAAAAAAAATCAAGGGAAACTCAAGGAATCTTTGCTGCTGGGTCTGTATCCCAGGTTCAGAGGAGCTTTCCCGTCTCACGTCAGAGCGCGGCTTTGGCGGGGTGGGAGGGAGCAAAGCGGCGCTGGGAGCGGCGCCCGACCGGGATCCCGGGATCCGCGGCTGCACAGGATGGGGCAGGTTTGGGAAGGACCGAGCCCGGCGCTTCTCCGTATGTTACTTTGGGGTTTGTTTCGTTTTGTTCTCCCTCCACGTCGCTGTTTTGCTGGTGGTCTTTATCTCGGCTGGTTGCCAGCACTTCGCGGATCCCCTCCCTGTGCTGCAACCCCGCCTCTGCTCCCACCCTGCTCTTCCCTGCTCTTCGTTTTCTGCCCTTTCCCTGGTTTTTTTGGGTGGGAAACGCGTTTGCTGAGGCTGAATGTTCGTGCGTTGCCTTTCCTGCCGGGGTGAGAGGCACAACGTCCCTATTTGGCATCAGTTTGTGAACACTTCGCAATGATTTACGCCAGTAAATCATCCCCCGGCACGCAGGGCAGTGCGAATCCGTCTCCGGGGAGTTTGGGATTAAACCAGCGGTGGTTTAGCTTTTTCCTCATGGAAAAAGGAAGGAATTGTTCCCCGTGAGGGTGGGCAGGCCCTGGCACAGGGTGCCCGGAGAAGCTGTGGCTGCCCCTGGATCCCTGGCAGTGCCCAAGGCCAGGCTGGATGGGGTTTGGAGCCACCCAGTCCAGTGGAAGCTGTCCTTGCCCGTGGCAGTTCCTTGCAACGCAGTCCATTCTGGGATTCCATGAAACGCCTCTGTGCCAGTCCCTATCCCAAACCTCCTCCTATCCCAGACCACCGGAGCTGGCTCTGGTTTTCCTGCTGATCCTGTGCTACATTCCTGAGGTTTCTGCAAATGTTGGGATCTGCATCCTCCTGGCTTTGGGACCATCAGCTTAGATCCCCACGCTCCTGCACCATGAGCTGGGCTTTGAGAACACCCACAGGGGCTCATCCCAGCAAGAGATGTGGATTTGCAGCCCGTGTCTCTAATCCACGATAAGTTTATCTTCCCTGTAAGGTGCTTTCGGATTGTTTTTAAAATAAGATCCAAGGCTGTGAGCACACTTTCCCTGCTCACATCCCAAACACCTTGCAAGGGCTGTGTTCCCTCCTCTGCAGCTGGGGAAACTGAGGCACGGGGAGCCCGGCAGCATCACCACCAGCGGGAGCTGGATCTGCTCCTTGGTGGCCTCATCCTCTTGGCCAACCTTCCTTGAGAGAACACTCTCCTTTGGCTCCCAAGCACCCAGGATGCTCCTCCGGGGTGGGATCTCCAACATGGATCCCCCATCCCCACCTCAAGGTCCTGAGATGAACCTCGTGTGGAGATACTGTTGCATTTCCACAGTTTTTAATTGTCCCGTCCATTTAAATCCTTAAAATCTTCCCCGTGGCTGATGGATGACCCTGAGTTACGTCCCTTCTACCTCCAGACCGCTGCAGATTTATTTGCAACCAGCGTTAGTCCTAAGGATTTCCTGGAGAGAGGAGCTGGAAGGAGCTCCTGACCCCTCCCTGTTCACGAGGTGGCCTGGGAAGGCATTCCTCTCTCCATCTCCTCCCATCCCAAAACGCCCTTCCCATCCATCCCGAGCACAGGAGCTCGGCTTAGGGGATTTATTTAAGCTCAGCTTGATGGCAGAGAGCTGTGTCCTCTCCTGGTGGGAGGTGAGCGAACATTCCCACACCCCCGAGGGGAAACCGAGTCCCTCAAGTCCTGGGAGGCCACAGGCAGCTTCTCCTTTCACCCCAAGTACCTTGGAATGCCACAGGAGGGCAACCTGTCCTGTGCCCAAAGCTTCCTTGGAAAGTCAGAGGGCAGAGATCCTGTGCCCAAAGCTTCCTTAGAAAGTCAGAGGGCAGAGATCCTGTGCCCAAAGCTTCCTTAGAAAGTCAGAGCTCAGAAATCCTGTGCCCAAAGCTTCCTTAGGAAGTGAGAGGGTGGAAATCCTGTGCCCAAAGCTTCCTTAGGAAGTCAGAGCACAGAAATCCTGTGCCCAAAGCTTCCTTGGAAAGTCAGAGGGCAGAAATCCTGTGCCTAAAGCTTCCTTGGAAAGTCAGAGGGCAGAGATCCTGTGCCCAAAGCTTCCTTAGGAAGTCAGAGCACAGAAACCCTGTGCCCAAAGCTTCCTTAGAAAGTCAGAGGGCAGAGATCCTGTGCCCAAAGCTTCCTTAGGAAGTCAGAGGGCAGAGATCCTGTGCCCAAAGCTTCCTTAGGAAGTCAGAGCACGGAAATCCCAACATAACCCAGCTCCAGACGGGCGGGAACGGGAAAAGGGCCGCCAGGCAGATGGGGAATCTGCACCTTGTGCTCCTCCCGCGAGCTGGGAGAGCCATTTCTGAGACAATCCTTGGGTCTTGTCCAAGACCAGAATCCCAGGAAGGGTTTTTTTGGCGCGTGTCATCAGGAAACCCCTCCTTCCCCGGCAGTCTGAGAGGGTGTGCACTGTGTTCCTGCAGGATCCCAGCGCTGGGGAGGGCTCTCTCCTCCTGTAATTCATGGAGTTCTTCCAGCCAGGGTTCACCCAGCATCCCAAGGGTCAGTGTTAAGGCTGCACAGCTCCCTTGGACCCGGTCTGCCCCTTGGAGATCGTGGTGACCAGCCATGAAAATCCGCGTGGTTTCTGCTCCTCCCTGCCAGGAGAAGGGAAAATAAAGGAGGTTTTGTGGGATTTCTGCACGTCACTGTTGCAACCTGGGGCTGTAGCAGTAGAAGACAGGGAGAATGGATAGAAAAGGAGGAGCCCCATCCTATGAATTAATTAAGGCACACGAGGATAAACTTTGCTGAAGCAGTTTGTTGATCTCCCTGTCCCTCCCGTTTTTTGGTGCTGTGGGTTGTCCCACTGTTTCTCTGGCTGCGTCCTCAGAAGGTGAGGATCCCATGTCCCACCCTCAGGTGTCCTGAGCTGTCCCCAAGGGATGAGGTGACTTTACCTCGAGCAGGTCAGAACTGCTCCTCTGACAGCTGCACGCTCTCTCCTGCAGTTTGACTTCTTGCTCCTTTTCCATCCTCCTGGGGAGGATTCCAGCTTTCCCTGGCCACCAGTGGGTGCGGGAATGCTGAGCAAGGTGGGGATCTGGGGGTGAGCTGTGCAGTCACAGACAGCAGAGGCTGAAGGGCCCTCAGGGGGTGCAGATCCTACCAGCTCCCCGTGCCAGTGTTTGCCAGGGACACTTTAATTTCCTACCCAGCTGAAATTGTTCTGGCTGCATCTTGTCCTTCCCTGGTGTATTTTTGGGATGTCTGTGAGGACCCCCAGCAGAGCAGCACTGCTCCCCCCACCTGGGTCTGGCCCCAAACTCGGTCCCATCACCCTGATCATTAATGACACCCAGCAGCCTCATCCCTGGGAGATGCCACCACCAGCTGGGACCTGTCAGCCCCGGGGGGGTGGCAGGGTGGCACCAGCTGCTCCACAACAGCCGGGACGGTGGGGAGGCCACCAGACCCCATTTCCTGAGGGGTTTACACCCAGCACCCCCATTTCCTCAGAGATCAGGTCCATGTGGCAGAGCAAGGGCTGGGGCAGCTCGGCACCTCCCGAGGCTGCGTTTCTGCTTTGCTTTGTCATTTCCCACCCTTTTTAACACCCTCTTAAACCGGCTTGGCCCGGAGCTGTGCGAGTGTCTGCTTGGTGCGAAGCAAACACAGAGCGGGGGCCAGCGAGGCAGCGAGCCCCTGACGGCGCCACCAGTGGGGTGTAAATGGGCAAAATCACGGGAAAGCAGCCCAGAAAAGGGGCTCGTCCCCCACTGGGGCGGGGCATCACTTCCAGACCAGCCTTGAGCATCTCTGAGTGCTTCAATCCCTTCTCTGTCGCTTCCTCCGGATCGAGGCAGAGTTAATCCAACCCACGACCCCAAATACCGTTCCCCACCGGCTCCAGCCCCAGAGAACACCCGCCGCGCATCCGGAAGCTTCTGCTTCGGAAACCTGAAGCCGGTTCAAACATGAACCCGAGCCAAATTCCTCCAGGCACGTTTTTATCATCCTTTTTTTTTTTTTTTTTTTTTTTNNCAAAATCCCCCCGGCGCTTTTTTTTTTTTTTTTTTTTTTTTTTTTTTTTTTTTTTTTTTTTTTTTTTTTTCCTGCCGGGGACAATGGATTTGCTCAGGGCTCTGCCCAGCCCTTTCCTCTGCGCTGCCGGACAGAAATAGTTAACCAGGTTCGCTAAGACACGAATGTCCTCGTTTCCTTTCCCGGGCAGGCAGGCGGCTCCCGCTGCCTCCCGCTGCCTCCCGCTGCCTCCCCCTGCCCGTGTCTCCGCCCGGAGCCCCGGGGAGGAGCCGCTCTCCGGTGACACGATGCGAGAGCAGGCGACGTCTCCCCGGCTCGGGCCGTGTTTGGTGACCCGCTGGCCTGTGCGAGCGCTGCCAGGTGCCCCGCGGGGTTTCTGCGGCTCGAGAGCCGCCCTTTGCTCGCTCTCCCCTTGCGATCGGGGCGGTGCGAGCACCTCGTGGCTCCGGGGCACGGGAGCCAGCGCCGGCTCCGCGGAGCTCCAAGTCAAAGCAGATCAAGCTAATAATAAAGAGCGGTGCTGGAGAAGAGGAGGGAGGAGAGAGAGAGAAAGAGAAAAGATGAGGCCACGGGCGTTGCAAAGCCATCCCTGCTGTAGGCACAGCCTCGTTTGACAGCGTGGCCTCTCCTGGGAGTTGTGGTTGGATCCCCCGGGGAAGGGGAGACCACCAGGGCCAGGACCCTGTGCTGGCCCCAGAGCCCACGGGCAGTGTCAGGGACAGCCCGGGCTGGTTTGGGTAGGTGTTTAGGGTCATCCCAGATGCCACAGCCCGTTAGTCCTGCCGGGGCTCCGGGCAGGGCTGATGGCTCCTGGGACGCTCCGGCTGCCGGAGCAGCGATGCGGCGCTCGGGAGGAGCCGCTCGCCGCTCCTGCAGCCTCTTCTCCGAGGGCATCCAGAGGAAGGCCGCCTCTCACGGGGTTTTGTTGCATGCTTGGCTTGGCTTGGTGGGAGGTGGTCGCTCTCGGGCTTGCAGAATCCCCGGACAAAGCATTTTCCACGCTGCGGGGCCGCAGGGAGACGCAGGGTGAGATCAGCCGCGGCTTCAGCGCCTGCTTGAATGGAGCCGGAGGTTCGCAGAGGACGGAGGCGGCGTGCGCGGGGCAGCGCTGGCCTGGCGCAGCGTGAGACATCCCTGCCCGGGGCACGGAGAGCCGCCCGGCATCCCCGTGCGAGCGCGGAGGTGAGCAGCGGCGGCCGGGGAGCGAAGCTCCGCCGGGAAGCCCCGGGGCGGGCACACGGACCGCGTGCCGCCGGGATTTTGGGAGAAGGGAGAACTTCTGCGCCCTCTCCTCCGGCGCCAGCCTGGGAGACGACCTGGGGCTGGTCTTTCTGAGGGTGGGACCCACAGCAAAATGAGCAGAGCTGGGGCCGGTCCCTGCCCGGGGGATGCTCCAGACCTGCCCCTGCTCGGCTCTCGGGGCTGCCGAAGGGTTTGGCCAAGGCTGTTTCTGCCTGGAGATCAGGGAAAACTGGTGGCGAATGCGGGGTTTGATCTCCCGTGTCCGTCCCCAAGCTCAGCGTGAGCTGCGGGGGCTCCTGAGGCTGCTGCGTGCGGATAACCTCGCTCCCGGTTGTTACAGCAGAGAGGGATACCCTGGAAAGCAGAAGGAGAGGGATGTGGCCAGCTCAGAGGAGCAGCTTCCTGCAAGAATTTCTGTGTCTAAGGGCAAACACGCGCGAGGTTTCGTGTGCTGGCCAGGACGCGTGTGGGCGTGGAGCTGCTTTATTTATTCCTCCATGAGCGGAGCTCTCCCGGAGATCCCGAGGTGGGAGGATGAGGAGGAAGCTCTGCTCCGGGCAGCCGCTTTCTCGCAAGCTTTCGCCCTGCTTGTCTCCCTGCCTCCCAAATCCCGCGGCTGCAGAGCCTCCAGGCAGCCCCGCGGCGCGTTTTTAGCCATTCCGGAGAATTGGAATAGTTCTGATTTACAGGGAGTGTTTTTACGGTGTTTATGTTGGCAGGCTGGAGCTCATGAACGGTTTGAAATGTTCGCTGGAGCCTTTTATCGCCGGAGCTGAAAAACAACAGAGCGCTGATGAAAGCCCTGTGCTAATTGGAGAGGGGCTTGATTTAGGGCTGGGGCTGCAAAATGCCTGGCTCCCGCTCGGCTCCGAGGGGCTGCTGCTGCCGGCAGCCCTCATGGGGAAGGAGAGATGATTTCATCCGTCAGCGGGGCGGGATCCATCCAGGTTGAGCCGTTTTGCCAGTGAAGGTCACATCTGGCACGGAGAGGGACAGGTCGTGGTGCCTCGGGCTCCTGTCCCTGCTCACAGCCCAGCCCGACAAGATGATCAGCAGATGCAAGAGGTTTCAGCTTGGGAAAAAAATGCAGTTGCTTAAATGTGGGGTTTTTATAACCCAAACCACACTCGGATGTGGGGCAATGCCTTGTGCTGGCGTTGGAAATGGAACTCGCTTCCATCCCATCGCTCCTCTCCCCGTGTCTTTGTAGGATCCCAGTGTCCCAGCTCAGGTTTTAGCGAAATCAGTGACTTGGTGAGATCCCACCATCATCTCTGGGGTTTGGAGTGACTGAACCTCACGAGCACCTCACAGGAAACACCCTCCTGCTCTTCCTTTGCCACTGGATTATCCCTCTCCCATGAGTCCTGCAGAATTAGTCTGAGAGTAGGAAACTTTTCCAGGTGCCAGCAATGGGTCATCTTGGAGCTCAGGGAAGGAATTTATCCATCCTACAGTCGGCTCCTGATCCCTCCAGCGTTGTCCACCTTCCCTTCTCCAGCATCACAGGTGCTGAGGAGAAGCGGGTGATCCACAGGGTGCGAGCAGCACCTTGGTGTGGGATGGGAACTCTTAAGGGCAGCTTAAAATGTAAAATAGCAGGAAAGGGAACTCTTAAGGGCAGTTTAAAATGTAAAAGAGCAGGAAAGGGTTGCAGGGGGATACCACATCTTGGGCAGGGTGTGCTTCGGGTCTCCTGGTTCCTGAGAGCAGACAGTGAAATTTAGAGGAGTGGAGAGGAGAGCTGGAAACTGAGATGAGTCCCAGACCTGTCCTTGGATGTCAGGCAGGCCACAGAATCCCAGAATGGTTTGGGTTGGAAGGGACCTTGTTGTTCCAGCCCCTGCCATGGGCAGGGACACCTTCCACTATCCCAGGGTGCTCCAAGCCCCATCCAACCTGGCCTTGGGCACTGCCAGGGATGGAGCAGCCACAGCTTCTCTGGGAACTTCTCTGTGCCAGGGCCTCCCCACCCTCACAGGGAAGATGTTGAGCTCAGCTCCAAGGAGGGTTGACCCCCCCAAGTTTAGGCAATGAAATCCCACCCAAGGGCCTTAAAACCAGTCTTGGAGGAGGCCACAGAGATTTTGTCCTTTTGAGGAGTCCGTGGCGCACGGTCCTGCCTCCACATCACCCCACAGTTGCTCCATACCCCTGCAACCCTTTTCCCAGAAACATCTACTGGGACTCCCCTGCCAGGCAAAAGGGCACTTTATTCCAGGCCAGTTGTTTAGGAAAAGTCCTGGCTGGCATTAGGCACCTCAGCAGATGTGTCCTGCTGGATGTATCCTAATAAGAAGGGAGGGAGAGAAAGGCACAGCATTGCAAAACAGATCTACGTGCCTCTAGTCTAGTCACACATACGAGAAAATCCAAGGAATTTGGTTCAAAGTGGTTTAGTGAAGCAGAGAACCTTCTGTTTTAAGAGATTTCTGATCTTTCTCAGCCTGCACCACACCACACAGATTCTAAAAGAGGAAAAAAAAAAAAACTCCCACAAAACCAACAAATCCCCCACTTCTGCTACCGGCAGTAAAATTTTGGCTGACACATGTGAGCCTCCATTAACCCGTGGCCCTGCGAACGTGCCGGTCAGGGACAAACCTTACAGTAGGAGAGCCCATCCTGCTGTTATTCCTTGTAATGGGAAGCTTCCAACAAACCAGCCAAAACAAATATTTGGAGGAAAGGCAGGGGCTGCCTGGCAGGAGCGACGCGGGCAGGAACGCTCCTGCCACGGGCAGGAGGTGACATCATCCGGATTCCTTCGCTGAGGAATGCAGGGTTTGGTCTTCCCTGCCAGTAATTGCTTTTCAAAAACAGACCTGCCCAGGGAAGCAGATTTCACCCAGCCCCTTCCATTGCACGGCAGAGTTCATTGGGGCTGAGTATTCCCAAATCCCCTTCTTTGCCCTGGCTTAACGGGGGCCTTGTATGGACAGGCAGGGTACAACTGGTCATTCCCCAAAGCGCAAGTGAAAGCACCCGGAATTCCAAAAGTGGGAGCTGGACAGAAATCTGGGCACGGAGAGCTGGTGGGGGAGCAGTGACTCCTTGGGGCTGGCCAGGATGGGGCGGGTGACGGGCTGAGTGTGTCTGTGTGGACTTCTGTGCTGGGCAGAATTCGCTGAGAGCTGCAGGAGGAGCCCATGGTGACCTCCACGGTGACCTCCACTGTGACCTCCGTGGTGACCTCCACTGTGACCTCCATGGTGACCTCCACGGTGACCTCCATGGCGACCTCTGTGGTGACCTCCGTGGTGACCTCCGTGGTGACCTCCATGGTGACCTTC
>WEIT01019870.1:326-24934 GCA_013389985.1 Dryoscopus gambensis | reverse complement strand
GCTGGTGTGGGTTTGGGGGTTTTGGGTGGTTTTTCATGGTGCTGGTGTGGGTTTGGTGGTGCTGGTGTGGGTTTGGTGCTGCCGGTGTAGGTTTGGTGGTGTAGAATAGATTTTTGTGGTGCTGATGTTGGGCTTGGTGGCGTGGTGTAGGTTTTTGTGGTGCTGGTGTAGATTTGGTGGCACTGGTGCAGGGTTTGGTGCTGCTGGCATAGGGCTGGTGGTGCCAGTGCAGGGTTTGGTGCTGTGCTGTAGGGTTTGGATGGCCTGGCAGACAGGCAGCTGTGGCTCATGCCCAGTGTGGAGGAGGGGGTGGAGAAGGGGCTGCCCAATGCCCAGAGGACTCCAGCGCTGCAGATCTCAGAGTCAGCCTTTGCTTCGAGCAGCAGCGTGGCCCAGGGCCAGCTGGCACCGGCTCCATTTCCACCTGGATGCCAGCCTAGGGGCACCTTCTCCATGCCACTATCCCACCCCAGAGGGGACGGGGGGACCCTGGTCCAACACCCCTCCAGTCCTGCGAGCTTTGGGGATGGACAGACACGTGGTGTCCCTTCTTGGCACGGGGGACCCGGAGCTGTCCAGATGTGAGGCAGGAGCCGCTGACCTCTGCGGCGTCAGCGGGTGGGGGCCACCTATGTAAACACGTCCAGGAAGGTTCCCGTCCCTTTCCCACCCCGTGCTCGCCTTCGGATCAGACCCTCGGCGGATCAGGACCGTCAGCACTCGCCGATGCTCCATCCCGGAGCTCCGGGAAGGTACCGTGCTGCTCGCCCAGCCCTGGGCTCTCCTCTGGGTGTTTCTCTCTCATCCTCCTCTTCTCTGCATGTAAACCTGGCCGTGTAATTAGGTCTGTGTGTAATTACCTAAGGGGTTTTATTTAAATATTTGCTGGTGATATCGGTGTAATGAAATATCTCGGTAGGAACCTGCCCCGGTCGTGCTGGGATCCCGGCCAGAAGGGTAGGAAAGCACTTGTGGAAATAATGTTTCCTTTTTTCCTTATTTTCTGTTTTGTCTGTGATCTAAGAACAGTTGGCAAGAGCACGTCCAAGCCGTTTGCTGCCTTATTTTTCACGCTTGAGCCTCTGTCTTCCCTTTTAACTCTGTTTAGGTCTAATTAGTAATGGGGAAATGGGCCACAAAGTCACATCTAAGTGTCTGGGACTTTTGATTTGGCATTCTCCTTCTTGTCTTCATAGAATCCCAGAACGGTTTGGGTTGGAAGGGACCTTAAAGATCATCTCATTCCACCCCCCTGCCACGGGCAGGGACACCTCCCACTAGACCAGGTTGCTCCAAACCCCATCCAGCTTGGTCTGGAGCAGCTCCAGTGATGGGGAGGGCACAACCTCTCTGGGCAACTTCTTGTTGTCTTCAATACCCTTTTAAAGCTGATGTTTGATTTCTTTACCATAAAGATTTCATTACCACAAAGAAAATCTGGTGTCCAGGTGTCCAGGGCTGAGCTCAGGAGGACATTTCGGTGATTTGGGGTGGCAAGTCTGCAGCAGATTTATTTGGGGAGGGCACAGGGATGGGTTTATATGGTGGAGAGAAGGGTTTGACAGCTGTTCCCAGCCCTCGTTCCCATTTGCACAACACTTGGATCACGGAGCGGCCTCACTGTCACGGCTCTGTCTGACCTGGCAATTCAGAGGCTTCTCCAAAGCCAAAAGATTGGGAAATAGATAAAACAGATATCCCAGCAATGAGTGTTGGAATCTGCAGGAAGATTTCAGACATTACGGTTCAGATGAAATTTGGTCTCCTCTCACAAGTTCTGCTGCCTGAGCTTCACCTCAGCTCCGGCAAGCAGAACCCTTGTGCTGGGCGATGGGTTTGGGACACCAGAGGAGGGTCACCAGGGTGACCAGAGGGATGGAGAACCTCTCCTGTGGGGAAAGGCTGAGAGAACTGGGATTGTTCAGCCTGGAGAAGAGAAGGCTTCAGGGTGACCTCGGAGCCCTTTCTTGTGACTAAAGGGGCTCCAAGAGAGCTGGAGGGAGATTTTGGATAAGGGATGGAGGGACAGGACAAGGGGGAATAGCTTTAAACTGATACAGAGTAGCTTTAGATGAGATATTAGGAATAAATCCTTCCCCATGAGGGTGGGGAGGTCCTGGCACAGGGTGCCCAGAGAAGCTGTGGTTGCCCCTGGATCCCTGGAAGTGTCCAAGGCCAGGTTGAACGGGGCTTGGAGCACCCTGGGACAGTGGGAGGTATCCCTGCCTGTGTCAGAGGTGGAACTGGATGAGCTTTAAGGTCCCCTCCCACCCAAACCATTCCGGGATTCTGTGATTGCATTCCTGGCAGAGCAGAGTGCAGAGTGTGACCCAGCCCCCTGAGAAGATGCCACACCAAAGCAGGACCTTGAAGCTGCTCCCAAGCTCAGCAGCTCTTCCGAAGGACCCACGCGTGGTCTTCAGCCATGTCAGAGTCGTTAAGGTTGTTTAAAGAGTAGCACATGAGCTCTGCCCCACAGATGGTGCAGGACAGGGCAGCCCCCAGTGGTGCCGGGGTATGGCCAGGGCAGTACGAGGGAACATCCTGAGAACCAGGCAGAGCATGGACCTGATGCAGGGACCTGGGCTGGACGCTGTGGGTCCTGTTCCTGGACCAATTTATGGGGCACTTGCTCACTGCAAGCTCCTGGCTTTGTTAGGGTTGAGAGGTTTCTTTAATATCAACTTTGGCTGGCAAATTACAGATACTTTTGGGTTTGTAAAAAATTAGAATCATAGAAGTGTTTAAGATCGTCACCAGTCAGCCCAGCACCATCACAGCCACCCCCAAACCATGTCCCCAGGCGCCACATCCCCACAGTTTTTTGAACACTTCCAGTGATGGCGACTCCACCACTGCCCTGGGCAGTCTGTTCCAGTGTTTTACAACTCTTTCTAGGAAGAATTTTTCCCTAATATCCAATCTAAACTTGCCCTGGTGCGACTTGAGGCCATTTATTCTTGTCCTGTCACTTGTTCTCTGAGAGAAGACAAAAACAAGAGATAACTTTGGGCCGTTTCTCGTGGCTGTCCTGGCACTTGCTGAACAGGCTGCAGTGGCTGTCCCCGTGTCTGACACGGATGAGGTGTGTGATGACAGAAATGCCACCATCATTTTTTCCACTGGAACCACTGGAAAAAAAAAAATAGAGTCAAACTCTCGGGGTCAGCAGCCTGACTGTGACATTGCAAAGCATTTTCCACACACAAAAAAACCGACGAGTATTGCAGGTGTTTGCAAGGGGGGATTGGTGAGGACAGCTGGAGGAGGTGTTGGGCGTGTCCTGCTTTCAGAACTGTGGAATCATGGAATGGTTTGGGTTGGGAGGGACCTTAAAGATCATCCTGTTCCAAACCCTGCCATGGGCAGGGACACCTCCCACTGTCTCAGGGTGCTCCCAGCCCCGTCCAACCTGGCCTTGGGCACTTCCAGGGATCCAGGGGCAGCCACAGCTGCTCTGGGCACCCTGTGCCAGGGCCTCCCCACCCTCCCAGCCAGGAATTCCTTCCCAATATCCCATCCATCCCTGCCCTCTGGCAGTGGGAAGCCATTCCCTGTGTCCTGTCCCTCCATCCCTTGTCCCCAGTCCCTCTCCAGCTCTCCTGGAGCCCCTTTAGGCCCTGCAAGGGGCTCTGAGCTCTCCCTGGAGCCTTCTCTTGTCCAGGTGAACGCCCCCAGCTCTCCCAGCCTGGCTCCAGAGCAGAGGGGCTCCAGCCTTGGGGGCATCTCTGTGGCTTCCTCTGGACTTGCTCCAACAGCTCCTTGCCTTTCTTGTGCTTTCCTTGTGTGGATCCCAAGGACAGAACTGCTCCACCTCCACTCTGGGGGCTGCTGTCTTTACCCTCAAGATGTGTCTGTGGTGTTGCTGCTCCCATCCCCTTCCCTCTTCCCACTCTGCCACTGGGAATGTGGCTTTCGTGCAGCCGAAAAATCAGGGAAAATGTTCCTTTTATCCGCTTGGCACCAGTCAGGGACCTCACCCAGCAGCTCTTGAAGGGAGCTCAGAAGCTGGGGCTGAGCTTCCAACCTCTCCTGACCCCTTTTCCTGGGGCTCTTCCAAGCTCCCTCCTAACGCTCCACCTCTGCCCATCCACAGGTGTCAGGGAAAGAAAACACCAAACCCACACCTTTCTGCAGCAGCCAAAAATGTGTCCGTTTGCCTTTTTTTTTTTCCCCAGCATTCCCTAACCCTTCCCACACACCCTGACCCTTTTCCTCTGCCCCCACCTGCATTTAAGGCACCGCTGTGGGGTGAACTGTGGATGGAGGAAGGTCCACACGGACAACAGCGGGAGGAGGAGATGAGCCGTGAACTTTTGCACGGCCCGTTTCGCCGGGGGATGGATTTCCTCTGACTTTAATTGAATTGTTTCAAGGGGTTTTTTTCGCTCTTTTGTACAAGTTCAGGAAGGTCTAGAGCAAGTCAAGCCTGGCTTGGCTTCACAGGGCTGGCAACACCAACTGGAAAGTTTATTGCTTCCTGTTATGAGAGCTCAGGGAGCCACGATGGGATTTCAGGAGAAACACGGGCAGCTCTAACTCCAGGGATGACCCCGGCGGGTGGGGTTGGAGACGGCCTTTCATTCCCATTGCTCCTCCAGCTACTTCAGGAAAGGGAAGCAAATAGAGGAGGGAATAATGGCTCGATTTGGCCTCTGGCTATCGAGGCAGATGTTTTCTTTGGAGCAGGAATAGACGCCGCCGGGGAAAATGCTATAAAGGGCTCTGCTGAGCCGTGACCCGGGGCTCCACCTGAATCCCCTCTTGCCACCTCTCCCCTGTGTCATCTCACCACCTCGGACACTTCAGCAGAAGGGTTCCCCTCAGAAAAATTAGTGTGTTTTTTTTCTCAGCACTGAAATTTATCTCAAGAATGTGCCCATCGCAGCGAAATTTTCGGCTGGGAAGGGCTGGAATAAATCGCTTCTGCTCTCCAGCCCGAGCTTAAACATTTCCTCTGGGCTTTTGTACTCTGGAATTTAAATCTTATTGTTATCTAACCATATCAGATTAGTTTTTAGGTCATTTTCAAAGTGAAGTGATTTTACCTTTCCGCACTCAGCCAGCGATATCTGAAGGAAACTTCTCTGTTTCTCAGCAGAAATGATATTTATTCTGCTAACAGCACTGGCTTTTTGCTCCAGGCACAAACCAATGCAAACTTCTCAGAAATTCCATTTTCTGACCTATCTTCTGTGCTAACTGAGGCATAGCTGTGGTCCAAATGTCATGGCAGCTCAGAGCCAGAGTTTACATTTTCTGAGCGCATGAAGGAAAACATCCCTCACCTCGTTTTCAAACAGTCCTACATTATTCAGCCAAAATCCCCACGGGCTTTGCAAAAATGTGTAAGACCAGATTTTCTCTGTTTCATCCTTGCGAAGAGCCAGAGACCAGGCACATAATTCTTTTCCAGATCAAAACATTTTTAGGTTGATCCAACAAGCAGAGCTGGACGCAGGATAAAAATCAACCTGATGATGAATAAGTAGAAATCTTGTCTTTCTGTCCTTCAAACGACACGTTTGCATTGAGGTTGTCGTCACCACTGCCCTGAAAAGTCCACACAGAGGTTTGTGGAGAAGCAGATTTTAGCAACAGACCCTGGCACAGCTTTTTGTGCTGCTTGTAAATTGGGGTTTTTTTTACGAGAGTTAAGGTTCTGGCTGAGTTCTTAGGATGTGAGTCCTGATTAACCCCAAATCTTGGAGAGCACCCAAAGCTCTGCATGGAGGAGGAAAGAAGTTTGCACAACTGGGATGGTTTTGGTGTTAAGTCAGGGAGTGTGGTGGGACTGAAAGGGAGCCTGGAGGCCCTGGGCTGGCGTGGCTGAGTCGAGCAGCACCGGCGCCATTCCCACCTGCTCCTTCCTGACTCTACTTCCCAGATCCTGAACGGCTCCCTGGGACATCCACGCTTGTCCCTGATCCCGTCACCCATGAAACTGTTGGTTTGGTTTCTGTTTCATGAGGGAACGGGCTGTTTCTGTCCCCAGGCGTGGCCCCTCCACCCCTAAACCCAAGTTCTGTCCCCGTGTGTTGCTTCCATCCCTGCCGGGAGGTGCTGGCCCGTCCCAAACCACACAAGAGATGTGGCCCAGCCCCGGCCCAGCCACCACCACGTCCCCGAGGCAAGGACACAACTTGGGTCCTTGGGGACACAACTTGGGGCCTGGGGCTGCTGGAGGCTCTGGAGACTCCAGGCATGAAGAAGGGGCTCCCACTGGAGCTGGTGGCCCCTTTCCCACCAGGAAATCCAAATGGAGATGTCTCAGTGGGACACACGCTTGGGCCTCGGGGCCAAGGAACCTGCTCCAGTGGAAGGTGTCCCCACTCATGGCAAGGGGGTGGAACTGGGGGATCTTTAAGGTTCCCTCCAACCCAAACCATTCTGGGATTCTCCACAGTGCTCCCTTTACCTGGTCCTCTCAGCCGGGCACGTGCCGGTAGAAACGTCACATTTGCAGTGGTGGCTTGAACCAAACTGGTTGAAAATGAGCCCGAATCCTCTTCCAAACCCACGGATCCCCCCACAGCTGTGTGCCCGTGGGACAGCAGCTGTGGAAGCAGAGGAGGGGCTGGAGGAAAGGAGGACACAGGGAGGAAGGGGGCTCTCCATCCCTGAAGCCCATCTTGAAGGGGATAAAACCTCAGTGTGCCTCCCTTGTGACTCTGTCACTCATTGACAGAGTTGGAACCCTCAGATCCCTTTTTCTCCATTACTGCCCCCAAATTACTGGCAAATAAGAATAATGACACAGTTGGGTGGGTTTTTAGTCTATGCAAAAGGGGAAAGGATATTTTCCAAGTCCGATATTCCTTTTTAGCAGTGCCTTTGCCACGCTTTCCATCACAAATCCCTGTCAGAGTGGATGGTGGCCACAGACACCAAAGGTGAGGGTGAGTCCTGCATCCCACGTCCAAAAGCACAGGAAAAAATTCTAGTGAAGTTAATCCAAGAGGAAAAAGATAAGCACCAAAACTGCTGCTTCACGTTTTGCTCTCACTTGCGGTGTTCAAACATTTTTGCATCTCAGATGGGAAATTCCATCCAACAATATCAATAAGGTAACAAATCCAGCAATAATCAATAAGGTAAAAAGCTGGCATTTTAAATTTATTTTAATTTTGTCACATTTGACTCAACACAGTGGGTCTTTTTTTAAAAAGGGCCTGTTTTAAAAACAGGCCTATCATTTGCACAAAGAGGCATATCTTCATTTCATTTAGTTTAAAAACTGACCAAATGGATATCCAAAAGAGGAAAATTAGAGAAAAAAATGACCTGTCAGCACAATCCAGCACAGAGCTTTGTAGGTTTGTGCTCGGAGTGGGTAATTATGGTCACTCCTCATCCCCGACACAGCAGGGAGCTGTTACACCAGGTCTCATTACCACTGGTGACAGCACTTATTTATTTCAACAGGACATTTAAATAAATACGTATAGATCACTGCTCTGAAACACAAACGGTGCCTGAGGGAGAGGTGGCTTGGAGAGGTGACTCCCAGCAGCAGCCAGAATTATACAAAGCTCCATCACATCCTTTCCCCTCTGTCTCCTCTCCTTTATTCCTGTTTCTCATCGCCGGGCACTGAACTGAGGACATGGGATGCTGCAGGGGTGGGTGCACTCATTTAGGCTCTGCCTCCTGCCTCCTTCCCTGGGTGATGGTTTGGTGATGGGAAGCCCTCAGTGCCTGCCAGTGTGATGGCTGGAGCTGCTGGGGACGAGGCTGGGGCAGGAGCAGGTGTTGCCTGGCCTGCCTGAAGCACAGATGCCCCCAAAATCTTCACCTGGACGTGTGTAAATAACCCTCACGGTTAGAAAGCAAAGAGCCTGGAAAATCTGCGTGACCCACGGGACCAGGACCACGCTGAGCTGCCTCTGCTCTCTGAGCTGCTGCCCACAGTCCCGCCGAGCCCGCGAGTTGTTCTCAGCTGGATATTGTTAAATAACCCACAACGCTCCCCCGCAGCTCCATCCCGCACCGGCGGCGCCGGGTGGGACTTTCACCACAGGTCTCGGGTGGGAATGTTTCAAGGGGGGCCATCCCTCAGCCCTGGTGGATGTCACGGGGTGTGGTTTTCAGGTGTGATGTGTGCTGGAGGGTCCCTGCTCGCGGGGAATGCACCCAAAGAACATTCAGTGGCCTCTTTGGAGTGACCGCGAGGTGACCCACTGCTGTCTCCAGAGCTGAAGGACCTCGAGGGGAAGGAGGTCACTGCCCCAGCGTGCTGGAGGCCAAACCCTACGCCAGGGATAACGCAGCCTCAGCCTGCTGCAAATCCTCACCCTCTCAGTGGGAGATTTCCAGGGAGGCTGGGGTGGTTTTGGAGATCTCCAGCCCTGGTGCTCTCCTCTGGAACCTCCCTGTGTCCTTTGAGAGAGCAGCTTGTCGTTGCGCCGTGTGCTGAGGCTGAAACATGAAGCCAGGGTTGTGATAATTTAACTTTTTTAGAGGTTTCTTCCCCAAAAACGCCCCCCAAACCCTGGTTTTCCTGGTGTGGCGTATTCCCACAAAGGGTTGTTCATCTCACTTAGCTGATAAGGCTTTTCCACCTGCCTATCTTAGGTGACTAATCCCAAACAGGGAATTAATTTAACCAGCCACAATAAGTGAGTAATTAGCTCACAACAGAAAACCTTGAGGAATGTCACTGCAACAAAGGTGCAGTGCAGATGCTGCTCCTTGCAAGCGCATCCACACAACGAGCTCCAGTGAGGAGGAGCTGCCCTTCCACGTCCACTCAGGCTCTTTGGGAAACCAGAGGTGTGACAGCAGGGTGAGCACCTGGCTTCGTCAGCACCAGGGATGAAGGCTCCTGATAAACCAAATGGTTTCCAACACCCCCCTTAATCCCAGTGCAGATCTCCCCATGCTTTCTGCCCTCAGAGATCTGATCCTTTCCATGACCTGGCTGCTGCTGTTGCTTCCTTCTGCTTTGCTGGCCCTTGGGCGGCCTTTCTGCCTTGAGTCTCCATTTCCACCTCAGCAGACACCCAGAGCCCTGATTCTGCTGGAAAGGCAATGCCAAAGCTCCCCGTGGATGGAGCAGGTGATCCTTGGACCATCGGGGTGGAGGTTTCCTTCTGGAAAACCACTTGCCTCAGCCTTCGTGCGCACCCCCATCCTACCAACTCCTTCTTGCAGCTGCGAAGAAGCCAGAAAGCCCCTGCTGGTGCTCAACCCCCCTTCCCCATCCCTCACCTGCCCCCTGCTGCCTCCACCAGCCTGGAGAGAGAGGAACCGCCTCTTCCAGGGACAGCTTTTCCCGGGAGTGCAGCAAAGCAGGAGCTTCAGGGCAGTTTTTCCCACTAGTGAACTTTCCCTCCTTTTTTATTACTCCCCCCCCACCAACAGCCAAGGAACTTTGCCAAAATCTGTTTTCCACATGTTCCCCATTAGTCACGCTCCCAGCCTTACAGATCCGTTCCCAGTGCCACAAGCCGGTGCTGTTAATTCACTCCCGACCGACACAAGCAAAATTCCAGGCAGCGTTCCTGAAACCAGACCCGGCGGCTTGTTTGGATTTCAAACCAGTGCCCCTCTCTCGCCTGGTGCGTCTGTAGAGCACCTTCCCAGCTTCTCCCGAGGCTTGGCGAGGCCAGGAGGGTCGGGACAGGCGGCAGGACCGGCCCCGGGGGTCGGGCAGGGCTGCCCCGCAAAGGCGGGGTCTGACAGCGCCTTAAATACTTCGCTGGAGCTCCGCTTCCCAACCTCTGGAGCGCGGCTGGACCGAGCCGGCCGGGGTTTATCCAGGGCAAGGCGGAGGGGTTGGAGGCACAGGAATGTCGGTGGAGGAGGGAAAGCCACCGCGAGAAGCACCATGTCTCTGTAAGTAGATTTTTTTCCCCCTTCCCCGTTGTTTTCCCCGCAGTTCGGGCAGCGGTGCGAGAACCGCGCAGAACGGAAGGGCTTCCAGCGAGCACGGATTTATACTCTTTTTTTTTTTTTTTCATTCTTTGGCATATTTTAGACTCAGGTTTTAAAGTTTTCCCAGCTCCTGCAGCTGTGCCTGTGATTGTGCGGAGGGGCCAGCGGGTTTTGGGAAGTCACCGTGGTGAGGACGTGGAGCCACCAGCTCATTCCTGTGCTGGCTGCACACAGTTCTGACTGCTTTAGGTGTCGGTGGTGGTTTGAGCAGTCCAGTCGCTCCTTTGTGGCTGTTCTGAGGTGAAACTTGTACCGTGTGTGTGTTTCATGCGCTGTGTGTCACCTCCGGAGGTGGCACGTGATGAGGTGAATGAATGGATTTCAAAGCCAGAGGGATGAGGAGCCCTTTCTTGGGGAGATACCTGAGCTACGTGAACCACCTCATCTCATCCATCCACCTGCTGCAGATCCACACAGATGGGGTATTCCCCCCCTAGACTGCACAACTTTCACACAGCACAGAGGAATTGGGTCTGTGGCAGGTGGAAAGCTGCAAAAATCCACGTTCTGTGCTCGGATGGTTGGGATGGTGAGGGGAGGAGACACAGCCTATTGCTGGTGCCAATCTATTCCTCAGCACTGTGAACAAATCTTGGAAGAGTGTTTGATTCATAATTGATTCCAAAACGCCATGGTGCACTAAGCCCCCACCCATGCAATTAAAAGCATTCAAATCCCACAGTTAAGTCTTCACAGCCAGTGAGTCCTAAAACCCACTGGAACTTTAACCAGACTGACTTGCAGGGAGGGGTTTTCACCTCGTTCCCTTCGGCTCCTGCTCTCAAATACGATGCCAGGAGGGCAGGTGGACACAGAGGGGTGCAGCATCAAGGTGTGACCCCTCACAGTGGGGTCCCAGGAACAGCTCCGGGCTGTTTCCTGCAGATGTTCCTGCAGATCCAGATGTGCACAGAGGGCTGAGTCGCAGGGCCAGTGGCAGGAGCCACAGCCCAGGGTGGTGGCTGGCAGCCAGGGAAGGTCTTCTCAAAGCAGCAACCCGTCACTTCTGTTAATTTGCAATTCCTGTCCTTTTCCTTGACTCAGGAGGTTTGGGAGCATTTTATTGGTTGCTCCTTCCTAAAATGTGTCTCCCAGAGGAGCCAGTGGGTGCTTTGCTTACAACCCTGACAAATACCAGTTCAGAACTTGATTATTTACTCCAAAAGCTGTCACAACCCTAGTCAGAGCCTCCCTGTCCCAGCAAATGGCTCCTGGGAGGTGAGTTGGAGCTCTGGGAACTGTGTCCATGAGCAACACTGGCAAAATGGTGAATTATCCTCGGTGAAGCTTCAGAAACCCTTTAGGGGGGCACTGAATTTTGAATTAACTGCTCTACAGGACACTAAAAGTGTGGTTTTTAAGGACAATTTGGGGCTTGCAGCTAATTTGGGGTGCAGATGGGAGCTGCTGGGGGGCTGGACACCTGCATGGGGCCAGCCACGGTGGGGCTGGATCCAACCCTGCCTCGTCCAGGCCCGGATGCTCCACAGACAGATGCACCGTGCCCCACACCCAGCAGGGTCTTCCCTTCCCAGCCCCCCGTCAGCTGGAGCTTGGCCGAGTGCCTGGATTAATCCCACAAATCATTTAACGCCCCAATTTGCCCAGATCTGAATGTGAGCACAACGGAGGAAGGGTTAAAGACCCCTCAGGGTGCACTCACTGTAAGGAAGCAAAAAAAAGGCACTCAAAGAGGGAACTTCCCCATCTGACCCCTGAATAAACCAAATTTCCTCAATAAATAAAGAATATCTCAGTGGGCATCACTCTCCCTGTCCTGCAGTGGCCGAACTGTCCCACCTGCACAGTTGTACGGACCAAGGCATCACTTTTGGGGCAGGATAGGGGGATTCTGGTCCCAGCAGCTGTGAGAGTTGTTGCTCTTCACTGGTATGTTGAGGCCACAGAGGAGAACTTCCCCACCTCTCCTTCTGGTTTAAATAAACCCTCCCTGCCTCAGTTTCCCCAGCCCCAGGACAAGAATAGCACCATCTGCAGAGCGCTCCCACAGGCTCGGCCTGGCGTGTGAAGACGCGGGGGTTTGTGTTCGCAGGGGATTTGTTTGATCTGGAAATAGCAGGGTTAGAAAATTCCATCTGCCTGCTCTCGAGAGCCCTCGACAGGGGCAGCGCGAAGGCGAGCGCCGAGCAAACCAGCGCCGAGCAAACTGGCTCCGCTTGGCTCCTGTCCTGGGAAGCAGCAGGAGCAAAACCGCATTTCAGAAGGGCTGGATGTGCAGAACAGAGCGGGGCACGTTCCCCTTCCTGCTCCCGTGTGGCTGCTCCCACCACGGAAACCCTACAGCACAATTTTGTGTCTCCAGTGGTGCAGAGCCAAGTTAGGTCCAGGCTTGTATCTCACGGCATCACCGAGCCAGGTTGGGTAAGCCTTGGAGCAGACTGGTCTAGAGGAGAGTGTCCCTGCCCATGGAACAAGATGATCTTTAAGGTCCCTTCCAACCCCCCAAAATTACAGGAGTCTGGGATTTTATGATCATTTCCCCCACTGGATCTTCACCCCTACTCAGCTGTGCTCGCCTAGCATGGAGAGTCAGGGTTGATGTCCATACTCCTTCCACATAAGAACACAGCTCCTTTCTCTTCTCTTTTTTCTTCCTCCACTGTTCCTTGGGTCCAGGTGCTTTTCCTATCGCTCTCATCTCCAGGTATCTGTCAGGATACAGATACCTGATTCCAGTCAAGCCTGGAAATTGCCTCCTGCCTTTAGTGCTGCCTAAGGTCACCCAAGGAACTTGGGCTGAGGCCCCACTGCAAGTTAAGCTAAACACTAAATGCTTATTACAAGCTCTTCCTCCCCAGCTGTCCAGGTCTCCTAATAAATGCATGGTTTTCTCTTGAAAGCTTCTCAAGGTTTATTTTTGAAACAGTCTGTATTTGATTAAAGTTTTGTTTTGTTTTGCTTTGTTTCAAGAGGAACTTAAAAGGGCCATCAGCCTGTAAACATAAATATTCCCATTCTTTCGCTGATTCTTTGCATTTTTCTGGGCTTGCTAGTGAAAGACGTTTCAGCAAGGCAAGTCTCTGTGATGTGGGAGCATCCTCCACTGCTCCAGCCCTGACCACCCTTTCAGGGGAGAAATCTTCCCTAATATCCAATCTAAACCTCCCCTGGTGCTAATTGAGGCCGTTCCCTCTCCTCCTGTCCCTGTTCCCTGGGAGCAGAGCCTGACCCCCCTGGCTGCCCCCTCCTCTCAGGGAGTTGTGCAGAGCCACAAGGTCCCCCTGAGCCTCCTTTTCTTCAGCCCGAGCCCCTTTCCCAGCTCCCTCAGCCTCTCCTGGGGCTCCAGACCCTTCCCCAGCTCCTTCTCTGGACACGCTCCAGCCCCTCAATGTCGTTCTTGTCATGAGGGGCCCAAGATTTACCCCAGGATTGGAGGTGTGGCCTCACCAGTGCCCAGCACAGGGGATGGTCACTTCTCTGGTCCTCCTGCTGACACAAGATGAGACCTCACAGCTCTGGTGTTTTATTTCCCCCTCCTCCTGCAGGTTATAACTGAGTAGCCCTTATGACCAACATGAGCTGGAGCTTCCTCACCCGCCTGCTAGAAGAGATTCACAATCACTCCACCTTCGTGGGGAAGGTCTGGCTCACCGTGCTCATCGTCTTCCGCATCGTCCTGACGGCGGTGGGGGGCGAGTCCATCTACTCCGATGAGCAGAGCAAGTTCACCTGCAACACGAAGCAGCCGGGCTGCGACAACGTCTGCTACGATGCCTTTGCGCCACTGTCGCACGTCAGGTTCTGGGTCTTCCAGATCATCATGATCTCCACGCCCTCAGTCATGTACCTGGGCTACGCCATCCACAGGATCGCCCGCTCGGCCGAGGAGGAGAAGAAGTTCAAGGGGTTCAAGAAGAAGAAGCAGTTTGCCCTGAACTGGCAGGCCGTGCGCAACATGGAGGACGCCATGGAGGCCGACGAGGAGGAGCCCATGATCTCCGACGACGCGGCCGAGCACGAGAAAGCCAAGCCCAAGCCCAAGTGCAAGGAGCAGCAGAAGCACGACGGGAGGAGGCGCATCCAGCAGGAGGGACTGATGAAAATCTACGTCTTCCAGCTCCTCACCAGGGCTTCCTTCGAGGTTTGCTTCTTGATAGGGCAGTATTTGCTCTACGGTTTCGAGGTGGAAGCTTATTATGTCTGCAACAGGGTCCCTTGTCCCCACACCGTGGACTGCTTTGTGTCCCGGCCCACGGAGAAGACCATCTTCCTCCTGGTGATGTACGTGGTGAGCTGCCTGTGCCTGCTGCTGAACATGTGCGAGATGTTCCACCTGGGATTCGGGACCATCCGCGACGCCATCCGCAACCGGAAGATCAACAGCTTCCGGCAGCCCCCCTACAACTACGCCTACCCCAAGAACATCTCCTGCCCTCCCGAGTACAACCTGGTCGTCAAATCCGAGAAGCCCACCAAGATCCCCAACAGCCTGATGGCCCACGAGCAGAACTTGGCCAACGTGGCTCAGGAGCAGCAGTGCACCAGCCCGGACGAGAACCTGCCGGCGGATCTGTCCACCCTGCACAAGCACCTGCGGGTGGCCCAGGAGCAGCTGGACATCGCCTTCCAGAGCTACAGCAGCACCCAGGCCAACACGCAGCCCTCTCGGACCAGCAGCCCCGCCTCGGGGGGCACCGTGGTGGAGCAGAACAGGGCCAACACCGCCCAGGAGAAACAAGGTGCTAAACCCAAGGCCTCCTTGGAGAAAGGAAGCTCCAGCAGTAAAGATGGGAAGACGTCTGTGTGGATATAACTCTTGTCAGGAAGGTGAGAGGGCAGCGTGAGCGGGGTTTTATTTTGGTTTCTTTCTGGTTTTTGGTGTTACCTCGAGTTTGTTTCGCAAGGCACAAGTTCTGCATGGAAGTCAAGAGAGTAAAAGGAGTTTTGGACCAATTTAGTGCTGTCTTCCAGTGCGTTAACAAAAGACATTTCTTCCTTGTTTCCAACATGTCCTCCAGCTGGGAATCTCCAGTGAGTGACAGGAACCTCCAGTGAGTAACAGCAAACGCCCCACACCTCCCAGCCCTTGGGTCGCCACCAGAGCCCCCAGCAGAGACTGGACAATGTGCTGTGGTGGGAAGAGGAGCTGCTGGTGGCTCAGGAGGGAAGTCAGGCTGACAGGGATCAGCCGCCCTCCTGCGTGGCAAGGCTTGAGTGCTGCAGGCCAGGCAGTGTTTCATTACTAAATACCCTTAATCAAATTAATTTCTGACACTTTGATAAGGAAACCACTGACATATTGCGCGGACCTTCATGGCGGGCTCACAGCTGATGGCCTGCCCGGGCTGGCAGATGCCAGCGAAGGCCTCGTTGGATGCTGTGAGCCAGGAGCTGGCACCCACACCAGGTCTGGGGCAGGAACACAGCGACTGCCTCGCACAGGGAGACCTAAAACCAGCACAGGGCTGAAGGTTTCATCTTTTCTTCCTCTGCTTCGAAGCAAAAAAGCAAATCTGCTCCAAACCCTCCGGAGCAGGAGCGAGCAGTGACATTGTGTCCTACTGGTGCCTGTGTAGCACTCGCTACAGATGTGATGGGAACTGTCACAGTTACAGAGTTTTTAACAAACTGCTGCTTCACATCATCAGAAAGTGCCTTTATGCAACCAGGAAAACAAAAAGCGTGAAGGGTTTAGGCTCCTTTACTTGCTGAATTTTAGCAGAGTTCGGACGATCGGCGCCGGCAAATTTGTTTTTTTCCGATGAATCGAGGAAAAGCACTGTTGGCAGATTTGTTTTTCTGATTAATCAAGCCCTTATAAATAGTGGCAGGCGGCAGATCTATGCATGGCGTGTCCCTGGAGTGTGGGTGTGTGTCCTTGTGTAGATACAGACACGTACAAACATGAACATAGACATAGCAAGGTAGGTGTAAATGTAATATCAGCCCTCTGCTCCTTCCACAGCCTTCCACCTCCCCTGGGAAAACCCAGCTGCTCCAGGAGCAGGGCTGATCTCATCCTGGAGCAGTCCTGGGGCTTTTAGCCTCCAGCCCCACCCGGGGAACTGGGAGGATTCCCACACTTGCTTGGGGGGGGCTTTGCAGAAGGTCTGGCTTCAGCGGGGACAGGACCAGGACAGCAGCAGGAAGTTTTTCCCGAGTTTATGGGGAGTTTTTTTTGAGCTGGGCTTGGCTTTAGGGTGGTTTTCATGCACTTACAGTCCTTTGGGTGCATGTTAAAATCGAGCTGCTGAGCTCCAAGGCTCCCACTGGGCTTTGTCAGGGTGGATCCATCACCACCACAGGGAACCCAAACAGGCAGAGCCTTCAAGATCAAACCTATTGCAAAAGAAGCGAATTCTCCCTGAACACAGCGCTGTTCCCAGGGGCTGTGCCAATATTTCTGACCCATGGGATATTCATGACTTCTCGCTGGACATCATTCTCATGTCCTTGAGACCAGCCCCTAAAAGCCCTGAGGATGCCTGTTCCTCGAGTGCACAGCCCTTTGGCCATTCTTGGGAACAGGCAGAGGATTTGGATATGCCCTTCACCTCCCGGGAACCTCGGCTGAGCTCGGCTGAACAGTCCCAGAAGCTAAAATGTAGAATTAAAAGGAAAGCAGAGAGACATCCTACGAGGTACCCAGCAGCAAATACTCAGCTCTGTGGCTTTGTGTGACAGTCTGGGGAACGCTTCCAGGCTTGCTCCTGGTCCTGCTGGAGGCACTGGTAAAATGCCTGGAATGCTGTTTGCTCTTGCAGCTTGAGATCTTCTCCTCACAAATGGATAACTGGATCCACGAGGAGGAGCAGCACAGCAGCAGTCAGTAGGAACATCCATCCATCCCCCTTCTGCTGGGAATTTTGCAGGAAAGGCTCAAAAAGGTCACAGCACGGCGGTGGGGAGGCAAACATATCCGACCATGCTGTTTGTCCTTGTCCCATGTGTGGGAATGTGCTCTCTGCTGGCTGGGGCTGTGCTGGGCAGAGCAGGAGAGGCTGGGCGCTCACAGAGCTGCTGTCACCCGGCAAAAATGCCTGCAGGGCCACAGCCCAGGCTGCTGGGGAGGAGAGAGAGGTGATCTTGGATGGAAATTCGCTCCCTGGTCACTGCAGCTGTCCAGGGCACGAGCTTGTCCTCTGCATCAGTGGGATTTCTCTTGTGTCCCACGGGGAAACGTGTGTATTTTGAGTCGTGATCCCAAGGGAAGGATGGAAGCTCTGAGGATAACCGTGGTTGGATGGTGCCTGGGTTCTTCTGATTCCTATTCCATGAGCAACAACACCACAGCCCCGGATCCACTCGTGCTTCCCACACGATGCTGGAAGGCCCCATCCCATGCAGGAGTCGGGATCTGGGGTTTCTCCTGCCCCTACCAGCGACACCTCCCTCAGCACCAGACATGGCCTGAGCACTTCCTGGTGACTCAGATCTGCCTCCCAGCTCCTGCTGACCTGCAAATCCCCCCTCCGTGAGTCACCACACCAGGGATAGGAATGCGACTCCCTTGCTCTTGCTCCGGGAAACAATCTTGGCAAACGCCTCGCCGTGGGGAAAGCAGGGGGCAGATTTTAAGCCAACCCCCCGCTCCCCAAACCTGGTCACAGAGACCTGATCAACTCATTAAACCCAGCCCCAGGCAGAGACCAAGGGAGGAGATTCTAGGTTCAGAGCACAAGGGTGGGAAAAGACCATGGATCTCCCTGCCAACTTGCTACCATCAAATGACTCCTTAAAGGGTGACGTGAACCCCCTCTCTGCCCCCACGGAGACATGGAGAAGTCTCACGCCTTTAACCTCGGTATATTTTGGGTGTTTGGAGACTGCTTTCACCCTCAAATCTGCTTTAAGCTAAACACCTCCAGTCTCATCGACCTTTCTCCAAGGGCTGCTTTCCTAGCGTGGTTTTCCCTGGTGTCTTTGAACCAACACCAGCCACTCCACATCTTCCCAGCAGTGTGGCAGTGCTGGTCCTTGTGCCACCTTCCCTCCCTTCTCCTCTTCCCGCACTCTGGTCCTCCCCCAAACCCCATCTCCTGCAGGCCTGGGGGTTGCTCCCCTCTCCGGATGTGTGGCCGTACAGCCAGGATCTCCCTGCCGTCCCTCAAACCCCCTTTTTATTGTCACATAGTGAGCCGAGGGGGCTCTGAGTGACCCGTGGGTCCCGCAGAGGGTTTGGAGCCTCTTCCCAGCTGGTGTCACCCTCACATCTCATACGCACACGCTGTTTTCCACAGGGAGAGTCAATAACTGCGATATTGACGAGTACCAGACCCAGGGCAGACTCCTGGGGGATCAATAACCCCCTCGTCGGGCAGGGACACGGGGTAACCACTCCCAGCCCCGCTCACCCCTCAGGCCTGGAGTGCTTCCCTGCCTAACATCCCTTCCCAAAGGGAGCTGATCCTGCTTTCCCACGTTTTCCAAGCGTTTCCACAGGGACTCAAGCACAAGGGTGTATTTCCAACAGGAATGCTCTGGTGTCATGGGTGCCTGGCAGGGATGCAACGTTGTCTGTGAGGTCCCAGCCAGCCTGGAGGACACTGCTGATCCCCTGAGCCTGGGGAGGAGGGATCCCGGTTCTCCCAGATCCCATCTGGGCCACACACTGCAGCCAGCATGGGTCAGACAGCCCCACGACCAGAAAAGATTATTATTATTATTCTTTATCTATATACTGATTTGCTCACTTCCCCCCTTCCTCCTCCACTCGGTGACCTCTAAACCCTTTAGGATGTTGGGTTTCTCCACTGAGTCACTGCCACAAAGGTGACCAAATGCAACGATGACTCTGCAGGAATGACTCCTTTTGGGGCAGGAGCAACAACAGTCCCTTCTTTTATCCTGCCAGCTGGGGCAGGAAAAGGATAGAGCAGCAAAATATTCATAGCCACAAGCAAAAATCCCCACCACGACTGTTCCTAACTCAACCAGCAGCTCGAGGAAATTCATTTAGAGGGCGGAGCATCAGCCACGGAAGAAATGCCAATGATATAATTAATGCTTTGCTTTTTTTTTTCATTTTCTCCAGGTAGCAGTTTTGTCCACACACAGGACAGGTTTAGCTTTGTGGCTGAACTAACCACAAATGTTGATTCTCTCGCTAAACTCGGTCAGATAAAGTGCCCACACTTATATTTCTCTTCTTACCATTCAGGGCCAGGAATGTCCCACAAAAGCCAGATTACCTTCTTGCTTGCATTGCATTCCACTGGGAAATACTTGAACTTAACTCAAGGCCATAACCAGTCTGTGCTGTTACAAAGCGTCTGGGATTGTTTTTTGGGGTTGGTTTTTTTTTTTGGCTGTTATTTTTTTTTTAATGTACTAACTGTATTTGTACTAGAAATTTTTGGAGTATGAGGTTGAACCTGTAAGTATTTTTCAGTGTAATTGTTGCATCTGGGCTGTAGTTAGAATATGAAACACTGGTCAAAAGGGGAAGGGACATCAGTCCAACTCAACTGTGGCCATTCCACATCCATTACTAATGATATGGAATAAAACTTACATTTTGTTACAGTATGTAAAGCGTGTGGTGCTTGCTTGAGAAGGGCTCTGAGTGATGAGAAGAAATCCTCCTCCATCTACGATTTGCCTGTTTTAGCCATGTTGGAGCTCTATTTTCCCTGATATGGCTACAAATCATGACAAAATAGTTTTGCCTTAAGAAGCATTTGACCTTCGCGTTGTTTGGGATGTGTTGTCTCCCTGATGAATCACTGCCTGCAGATCCCTCGGGCACAGAGCTCCAGCTGCTGAGGGAAGCCTGGGCTCTCAGAAGCAGCAAAACTTCAGGGGATCTGAGAGAAACTGATGATTCAGGCTGAGCAAACGGTGGGAAAGCACTTTGTGAGAGAGCCTGGCTTTCCAAACACCTCGGCCTCGACTCCTCCCGTCAAATCTCAGGCACTGTTCGCTCACAACCCCTCTCCAAATGCCCTCAGGAAAAAAATTCTGGGCTCAAACACGCATTTTTTTCTGTTTCTCTGGAAGCTGAGTGTGAAAAACGAGGTTCAGTCTCCTGTGAGGATTTAAAGGTTTTAATAAAAAGACAATAAGGGACATGAACAATCAAGCTGGGTACCCTTGGCTCCCAGCCAATGCACACCTGCTATTTCGGAGACACCCTTTACGTACATCAGCCTAATGCATATTCATAAACAATCATACATATTCAAATTTTCCCCCCAAACGAGTTTACATTTTCTAAGAACTGTTTAGCATGGCTCCTCCTCGGGTCTGCCTTTTTAGAGCATGCACATTTCTCGGCTGTGGTTTTGGTCAGTTTTTATTATCACGTTTTTATTATCAGCTTGGACCTTGGTCTATGATGTTCACAGGCAGTAGGTGCTGATAGTTGATAAGTCACTAGCAGTGGTTTTNCATATTCATAAACAATCATACATATTCAAATTTTCCCCCCAAACGAGTTTACATTTTCTAAGAACTGTTTAGCATGGCTCCTCCTCGGGTCTGCCTTTTTAGAGCATGCACATTTCTCGGCTGTGGTTTTGGTCAGTTTTTATTATCACGTTTTTATTATCAGCTTGGACCTTGGTCTATAATGTTCACAGGCAGTAGATGCTGATAGTTGATAAGTCACTAGCAGGGGTTTTCATTTTACATTCACTGGATGTTATCCCACCAAGCAGCAGTTCAGTTACCACAAGCATAACTATATCGGCTATTTTACTACAGAAATAAAGGCATTGGTTATTGCTACAAAAACCCCTATATCTTTATAGCAAAGCTACTTTAACATACAGCATTCACTTTAATATTTGCGAAAAGCCAATATTATAATATGTATTTATAACACTGAGCTAAGCTGACAACTTTTATGGCATGAGCAGGACCTGGTCCCACCAAGACACAGGGAGGAGCCAAGGCCAGGTTGGATGGGGCTTGGAGCAACCCGGGATAATGGGAGGCGTCCCTGCCCTGGGGGTTGATCCCGACTCATAGAAGGAGGAATGGCAAAAGCAGCCCCCATCCAGCAGTGTTTTGGGAACAGGCAGAGTAATTGCAACCCCTCCCATTTCTCGGCCAAGCCAGGCTAAAATTGCCAGTGCCTCTCCAGCTCTCCCTGGGATTGCAACACCCATCGTTTTCACTGGCTGCTCCTCACTGCAGACAGAATTCCAGTCACAGCATCTCGCTGCCTCCTAATCCCTCCTCCCAGGGAAAAGCACTAACACCCTTACCTTCCCCTCAGTCCCACCAGCAGGAGTCCCGGAGTCCTTAAGGCTGGAAAAGCCCTCGAAGTTCATCGAGTCCAACCATTAACCCAGCACCGCGACCACCAAACCCCGTCCCCAAGTGCCACATCCACATGGTTTATAAACATTTCCAGGGATGGTGAGCCCACCACTACCCTGGGCAGCCTGTTCCAATGCCTGGCCACTCTTTCAGTGAAGAAATCTTCCCTAATATCCAATCTAAACCTCATCCAGTGCAGCTTCAGGCCGTTTCCTCTGTCACTTGTTCCCTGAGAGAAAAGATTGATGCCCACCCTCCTTCCAGAACAGCCCCTTGGGTGCACAAACTCACTCCCTGCAAACTCGGCTGCCACTTTGCTCTATTCCTGCATCCTGCCCGTCATCCTTGCAATTTCCCCCCATCATCACTGATTTTGCACTGCCCAGGCCAACCACAATCCATGTTTTCCTCTCTGAGACTGTGGGATATGGTCCCAGAAGTGCAGCTATGGCTTACCACAGCTCCGTGTCCCAGCTGCCTGTGACTGACCTCCCAGGGCACCGCTCGCGGGATATTTAATGCACAGGGTTTGGGATGAATAATTGCAGCTCACGTGGGTTTGTGGATGAGGGTTTGTGCTTAACACCCCGAGAAAAAGCTGCAGAAAATGAGTTTATTATGCCAGCATTAACCTGCAGGGCTGGCTGCAGAGGTTATCCCTGGTGAGGACGAGTTATGGACAAATCAGTGCCAAGGATGAGCCCTCACGGGTGGGAGCCTCGGGCTGCCCAAGGTTTTGGGCAGTGGGAGAGCAGAGAACGGAAAGCTGATGGAGCAGGAGGCTGCTGGCAGCTTGTGCAACCACCCAGGGGCTGCTGAGGGATGGGGGGAATCTCTGTCCTTTGTCAGCATCTTCTGAGCAGGGGGAAGGGAGCCCGAGCCGCCCTGACACATCTCACTGGGTGAGAGGTGTTCCGAGGAGCGAGTTTTCCCTTTGGGATAGGCTTAGCCAAGGATGTTGTGTCTTGTCACCCCACGCTCTCCATCCAAAACCAGCCCTAGAAATTATAAAGCTGGTGGGGGAAGATCCATCGGGGCAATATCAGAATCCCAGAATGGTTTGGGTTGGAAGGGACCTTAAAGATCACCTCGTTCCAACCCCCTGCCACAGGCAGGGACACCTTCCACTAGAATTCCACACCTTCCCCTAGAAATTAATGCCATGGAAGCTTTGGGAATTGTGTTGTCCCTCCAACCAGGGTTTGACTCCCCCGATTTTAGTGAAGGCAGGCACACACTCACTGAGGGCTGGCACAAACCTTCCCAGGGCTGCTGGTATTGCAGGTCTCAGTCACTCTATGGATTGTCTAAAACCATCCCCTGCGCTGATTGAAGGCACTAAACTGGCGGAGCTGTAGTTTCGGACACTGAAATGTTTAAATATGACTTTACTGGCTGCATAACTTTGTGATAAAAGAGAAGTAAACCCAGAGGAAAGGGAATAAAAGCGGTAGGAAGTGGAAAAGCAAAGAAAAGCCCGAAATGCTGCCTGAATGTTTTCCATTTTCACTTTTATTTCTCTTGCTGCCCTCTCAAATATCTCTGTGGGGTTTCATGGAACACCTGTGGTGGCTGGGGATGCAGGGAGGTGGCAAAGGGCAGCCTGTGGGATGGCCACTAATGATGCCCACAGCTTGGCGGGTGAAGAAGGGTTGTGGAAGAGGCAAAAACCCCACAAAATTGGATCCAGATGCGGGTCGGCGGTGCCTGTTGGACTCTGGAGTTCCTGCCCAGCTGTGCTTCCAGATTTGTGACTTTTCCACTTCTCCTCAGAGAGCGAACCCAGCTCCTGCTCCTGGCACATTCCCGCATCCAGGGAGAGAAAAGAACCATCCTGGGCATCGGCCCTCTGCTCCTTCAGCTGCCTCAGAGCCAGGCAGGTTTCCTCAGCCCCGTTTTTGACACACAACTCGTGCCAAGCTCACCTCGAGTCACCTCTGCCCACATCTTTATTTCTCCACCTGCCCTGAACTCCAGGGTGAACCCTCCCCATCTCTCAGCACTGCCGGCAGCTGATCTGCCGCCGGGACAAGGGGATGTGTGATAAGCTTATCACTGCCGCGGCACAAGGGGAGAGCCCAGCCCTGCCCAGGGCCAGCCGGATGAGCACACAGCGCATTTCCAGCTCCTGGAAAACGAGTCCCTTCTCTCGGGGTTTTTAGGAGCGGTGGGTTTGTGCTGGTGCTGCCTCTCCTGGAGACTTCAGCGGGGTCATTCGGGGCCAGGCGGCTCCCCCTCCCCGGGGAGCCCGGCCCTTGTGCCGGTGTGGGCAGCGGGAAGGGGCGGGATGGCCCCGAGCCGGGCTGCAGCCGCTGGAGAAGGGGAATCGCAGGTGGCAGGGGCTGCTCCTTGGGCTGCGGGATGGATGCCAGCGGAGCGAGCCGCAGCACTGGCGGGGGCTCCGCGGGCCCTTCAGGCGCCGCTTCCCGGAGCGCCCCAGAACGCCCCGGAGGGAGGCGAGCAGCGCTCCGGCTCCATGGCTTTAACGGGGGGGGTTTAACACAGGGATCCCCCATCCCTGGAAACGATCGAGGTCGGGTTGGGCTGAGGCTCTGAGCGCCCTGATGGATGGAACGTGTCCCTGCTCCTCGCAGGGGGGTTGGACTGAATGACCTTTAAAGGTCCCTTCCGACCCAAGCCATTCCAAGATGCCATGATTTTATTCAGGTACAATGCTTAGCAGACATTCCCACTGGCAAACATCGTAATTTACTCCAACATGGACCCACTGGCAATTATTTCTAAGAGCCTTAAAAGAGGATGGGGGGCAGCTGGTGAGTGCTGCAGAAATAAGAGTGGAAGAGAGAAGCCTTTGGAGTCTGTTTTCCACTCTTTTAACCCAAATGTGCCTAGAGGAGCAGAATGGCTCTGTACCCTCTCTGTCTGCAGCACCAAGGGGATTTTAGGCTCGGCAGGGGAAGGAATGGAACTGTTTAAGGAATGACTGGACAAGTCACTTTGAACTATGTTCCAGTTGACGCGGTGCTGTTCGGTCACAGGCTGGACTCGATGACCTCGGAGCTCTTTGCCAGCCTGATTAATTCTCTAATTAAATGGGAAGCAGCCGACACAGGGAGAGCTGGGCTGGGCAGCCCCCGACGGCGCCCACAACCAACCCGCGGGACGCGGGAGCGCTTCGGGCTGCTCCGGCCGGGGAAGCCGGGGAAGGTCGAGGGAGGATTCCCAAATTCCTTCCTCAGGATCACGGGGAGCGCCGGGCCCCCTCAGCACGGGGGGGGGGCGTGGCCAGAGGGGCGTGACCGGAGCCGGAGGGGGCGTGACGAAGATAAGGGGGCGTGGTCATTGAAGCATTGAAGCCAAACGGAGGGGCGTGGCTAAAGAATACGGGCGTGGCCTACACGAAGGGGGCGGTCCCCGCGGCGCCCCGTCCCTGCCAGCAGGTGTCGCTCTCCTGGCGGACACACACAAGATGGCGGCGGTGGCGG
>WEIT01019864.1:170562-233545 GCA_013389985.1 Dryoscopus gambensis | reverse complement strand
CAGGTCAGGTTCTTTAGAGAATATGAGTTCTTGGACATCTTCAATTCTGTCCAAAATCTGCAGTGGAGTAAATAGGAGAAAGAAATAAATTTTCACTTTGCAATGCCCACGCATGACTGGAAAAATTCAGAATGCCAAAGCTTTACACACCCAAAAATGCAATTCAGTGTTTAAGCCAGGAGTCCATAAAGCCACCTTCCTCTCCTCCCCATCCCACAGATTTATCACATAGCAACTTTCAATTTCATACTTAATTTTTCAGGAACTGATTGATCTGTTTTCCTTTTTTGAAGGCTACAGGCTAAATTCATAGCTCTCCTGTGAACCAAAAGCCCTAGATCTTAAAGTAGGTGTGAATCTGACCCTAAGCATGTTAGATTAAAGCTCTCAGCACTGTGTAAATATTAATGGGATCTTCATGCAGTTTTCAGTTGTTAATAGACTGTGGAAACTGAATAGCATTTCCATAATTAATCTTATGCCATTTTCTGATTACAAGTTTGATCACAGATTAAACTGATGTCTCTTCCCAAAAGGAAACTGTAGCAGCAAACAAAGTACATTGACTGGGTAAACATGCTGTTTTCTGAGCTAGTTTTCTCCAAACTGTGTGGCCGGTTTCTGGCTCTTGTGGATCTATCTGTGCCTTTACACAATTGACTCCAAAGATTTTTTTTTTTTCCCAATATGTTCTGCTAAGGTTTATAAACCAGTCATGGAAACAGGCAGGAGAGAGAAGAATTCATTTACACAGGTACTAAGTATCTGGTGGAAGCCCATGTTAGAGAAATTTTCAAATTATTTCATCGAGCAAGCTCTGCCTTACATGCCTAAGTGCTCATATGTGTTAGAGCTCCCCTTTATTCTTACACAGATCTAAACAGCCAGGTCAATATGTTTTTGTTTTGCAATCTTTCTCCATAAAGCCTCAGCAGTCATTGTGCAGCCCAGTAAATAGTCCCACAACCTGCACATCCGAAGAGATTAGCATAACAAGTTCCCAATAAACACGAGGATAAAAGCCACACACAATTAAAATAACCACCTGAAGATGCAAACTCCCTGAATTCACCAACTCTTATGGCACATTTGTCACTGTGAAAAACACATCACTGAAATGACTCTTACATTAAGTTAATTTCTACTGCAATTGAAGCACAATTTATTGCAGCCTGCTATTTACAGCATATGTTTAGATTGTGAAAACATTGAGCAGAAACCAAGCCATCAAGCTGTCGGACCACACAAACGACAACCTTTGCTTCAACAGACTAGGCTGAGTATTAACAGTAATTCCACAAAAGAGCGTCCTGCTGTTCTGCCTTACCCAATCCTTCCAAGAACATCCTTGAAATAAGAAAGAAGATCCTTTTGCCTTTTCAGTTGGAGGCTTAGACATCTGGGAAGCTGAATATGAGTGAAATTCCTTTATGTAGATATTTAACTATTACAGAGCAGTTGTTAATGTCTTTTCTCACCTCTTTTTACATTCACATACCATTCTGCACAACTTCCTGCTCCTTCTCCCATGGGAACAGTCTATCCTATCTCTACACTGGTTTGGGTTTTTTTGGTCCACTGGTCTTTAGCACTTTTCTATAAATGCTGTGTATTCAATGGGATAGCTGGGGTTTTTTTGGGAAATGAAGGGCCTGAAAGAAGCACTTAAAATGGAGTACTGAAAGCCTGAGACCACAACATTCTTAGATTCAATCCTGTCCAAACTTGGTGTCCAGCCTCCTGGAGTCCTGCTTAGACACAAAGAATAAAGGGCTATGCACCTACCAGGACTGGAACAGGACTTTTCCTTTGTCCTCTTGAAAGAGAGAAAAATGTCAACAGCCCTAGGCCCTGCCATCTGGAGAGCTCTTAAATAATTAAGGCAAAATAATTATTCCCAAAACACTAACAGCATCTTTAAGACTCTTCTGTAATAGAGAAGGTCTACAGAGTAAAAGACAACCAAACTGTATGTTCAGTGAGGTCATGAACCTCTGCTTTAGAGGTAAAAGCATCTATAATTGTCAAAACACTATTGTATGTGCATGTATATATGTATATACACACACATTTGGCCAGCAGGTTGAGGGAGGCGATTCTACCCCTCTATTCCTTTTGGTGAGACCCCAACTGGAATGCTGTATCCAGCTCTGGGGTCCCCAGCACAGGAAACACATGGACCTGTTGGGACAAGTTCAGAGGAGATCCACCACAATTAGAGAGATGGAGCACCTCTTCTGTGAGGAAAGGCTGAGAGAACTCTGTTCAGCCTAGAAAAGGAAGGGCTTCAGAGTAACCTAATTTCTGCCTTTCAGGACCTGAAGGGAGACTACAAGAATGATGGAGAGGGACTTCTTACAAGAGCATGGAGTGACAGGATAAGGTGGAAATTGATTCAAACTGGAAGAGAGTATGTTTAGATTAGATATGAGGAAAGAATTATTAATTGTGGTGGTGGTGAGGTACTTGAAAAGGTTGCCCCAAGGAAGTGGATGCCCCATTCCTGAAAGTGTTCACAAGCAGGCTGGATGGAGCTCTGAGCAACTTGGTCTAGTGAAAGGTGTCTTTTCCTAAGGCAGCAGGATTGAAACTAGATGACCTTTAAGATCCCTTCCAACTCAAACCATTTTATAATTTCTTTACTCACCCTCTCTACATATACATGCAAACTTATGGTACTGCACTCTTCAGTGTTTCTTTCAGAGCCTCACACAGGGCTGTCTCAGGTCACTGCCACCCTTAAAGGTAGCACTGAAGAGGAACATGAATTGGGAATATCTTGGGTGGAGCATCCAACCAGGGATGTCAGAGCTGCCAGATTACCAAGGCTGGTGTGAGTGCAAGGAGATCTGTAAGAGCAGAATTGAGAGAGAAAGAAGAAAAGGAAAAAGAGGGGAAGGACATTCACAGGGCTGCACAGATTGTGGTCCCAGGCCATATATTAAGACACTCAAATCTCATTAAAATAGCAGAATAAATTAGGCATTCATGACCCTTCAATCTGTTCCGTGATCTCATTCCTCAAATGGCAGGAAACTTTCCAGTTTCCAACTTAGATTTATTCTTTGCCCACTTCATACCCATTTGTTCATCTGCCAACATTGTCTTCAGCTTACACAGTTATTTTCCCTTCCTGGCATTTATCTCCCTGATGTGCTCTGCACTTTTGTTCACCTCTCAAAAGCCAGTCACATGTAGGAATCACTAAAGTTATATGAGGCCATCCTCCAGATAACCTTCGAAGATGATTCTACTCAAGACAAAGCCAGAGCAAATAATTGCCTACCAAGAGGAAGGCACCTTTGACATCTCCCTCTAACACATACACAAGTGTTTTTACACTTAACTAAGGTAAAAACAAAAACTCAGAAGCCTGCCAAAGAAAGCTACTGTACTGCAACTGCTTGTCACACTGGAGGAAGAAAAAAAGGAAAAATTCTGTACAATAGATACATCAATCCTACTTAATTATTGCCTTTCAGCAGCATAAATAGTCATGCCAGATACTGCATGAAAGCTTAAGCTAGGGGGAAAAAAGGAATCAAGTTACCTATTGCAAGAAACAATATGCATTTGGTTCATTGGAAAATGCACCATAAACTACTAGCAGAAGCTGATAGTAGAATGTTGTATTTTCACTCTGTTCATACAAGCTAATATTCGGGATTTGCCTTTTACATTTGCTTTATAGGAAAAGATACCAAGATACATATATATTATAAATGTTAATAATTTACACAATTTTTATACTGTTTCTACATTCTGCCCATGCTAGTTGGACACAGTAGTTTCTGATTCAAATTAAGACTTTCCCCTACCTATCTTTGTCAGGTAGAATAGTCTGCTTATTGTCTTGGCATCTCAAGGCTTTTCTTTCTCTTCATGATATTTTTGAGTGCATAGTCACCTGCTGCCCCTACGTAAAGGGCATGGGACATGTCCCACCTCACAGTGCTGCTGTTCCACAATGCTGGAACAGAATCCCTTCCAAGCCCCCTTGGGATAACAGCAGGTACTGGGTCAAAGTGAGAGGCTCTGTCTGCTTTTGCATACCTTGAGCAGCTGCAAACAAAACATTGCCATCCGCAGGTCACAGTTGTCTATGAAATGCTAAAGGGTAAAAAACCTGTCCATAAAGGTACTGACCATGCTCTTTGGAAATGAGACATTCCATATCCTTTCAGAAAGTTTTGTGTGAGCTTCAAAACTCATAGTAGCAGAATGGGAATAAGTAGTTCTTCAAGGTGAACCAGTACCTTCCCACTTTCTTTAAAAGTACAGAGTTGTGCAGAAGTTATGTAAGATTCATTTGAAACCCCTAACTAGTAAATAAAGTGTGAAATCTGTCTCTCCAGCTATTGTATCATTTTTGGAATTTACTTCCCTGGACCATAAGACAGGGCCTGTAGTAGCCAAGCCCTGGAAGACTGTATTGACATATTTCAGAAGCAGCATTTACTGTGGTAACTGGAATGCTTTAGGTCCCGCACAAAGCCTCTAGAAGAAAATATTTCTATTTGTATTTCCACTGTTTGCTGCACTTTGGTTTAACAGTATGGAGGTGAAATGACCTGTTGCTTTTTCCAACACTGCTTAAACATGGGAGTCACAGAACACGGCATACCTCAAAATACCAGCATACAGACTCCACACATGGGTTCTTGAAATTAACTGTCTACCTGGGATGTCAGGGTAAGTTTTTCAGAAAAAAAGACAGAAGAGAAAACAGATCAATTCTCTATAATCTTCTGCAGAAGAAAAGGAAATTTTCATTCTCCATTGTGAACTTCAGTGGAAAAGGAGATGAACAAACAAATCAATACCCTTGCACTAAATACAGCCCTAAGAAAATGTAGGATGGGACAACACAAGATGATGAAAGCCAGGTGTCTTATTTGAAAAAAGATTACAGAATAGGAGATATTATTGATGAGAGACAACATCTCAGACCCTATAGAAAGGGCAGTGGCAATCCTGAAAGTGACTTTTTTCCTAGCAGCAGTGGAAACGTGGATGTGTATAAATACAGCTCTATCTACAAAAACAAAGCCCAGCACATACAAGGGCTGCTATGTGGAAGTTAACTCCATCCCAGACCCAACAGAGTACTGCAGGTAAGAGAGCAGAATTTGATCACTCTTGCCTTGTTAACAGGCCTTGCAATCAAGATAAGAAATTAAGCCTAATTTTAAAGTTAAATTTTTTAATAAAATAACTACTTCAAAGTACCTGATCATCAGTTATTGGAATAGCAACAAAATAATTTGGAGCCTCTCTTGGACGTCTCTTAGACAGTTCTTGTCCTAGGTCTTCTTTCTGGTCTTGCACCATCCCCCTGGGCCCTTCTCGGCTATCACCTAGCTCCTGTCTCATCTCTGTACTTCTTTGGCCTTCCCCTTGTGGAGGCAGGTCTGCTTTTAGCTGTTCCTGCTCTTGGCTCTGGTCCTGCAGCTGCTCCTCTGTCACCATCCCATTCAGGTCAGCTTTGTCTCCAGCCTGCATGTCATGCAACTCCACCACTTCTACTCTTTCCTCTTGGCTCTGGTCCTCCTGGGGCTTTGCCACATTTTCTTGATCCGGCTTTTGGCTCAGAACAGCCTGTGGCACCAGCTGCACCACAGCAAGCTCTCTCTCTCCTTCAGACCTTGTCATTGTCTCTCCCTGATTTTGTTTTGGGGTCCACTGTTCTCCATCATCTAATACTTCCTCGCAATGGTTCCGGAGGCAGGCCATCTCTTTTGAGTCACAGCCCAACTGTAGCTGCACCATGACCTTGATGCCAGCAGTGCCTTGTCTGCACTCCTGGGGCTCTACCTGTACAGTTACTTGTGGGAGAGATGGCCCTGAGCCCCGCTGCTGTAACTGCACCTGCACAGTCACTGCTGGGGCCTCCCATCTTGGGCTTGGCTTCTGAGGCTGCACCTGCACAGTCACCTCTGGGGACTCCCACCCCTGGCTCATGTTCTGGGGCTGCACCTTCACGGTCACTTTTGGGATCTCCCACATTGGGTCTGTTTGTTGTGGTGCCATGTTTGGGGCCATGCCTCCTTGTGCTGGCTGCCCATGGATACCATCCCCTCCCTGGGGCTCTTGAGCAGAGGGCAGTAGCTGTGCTGCTGGGGGATGGTCTCCTGGCTCCAGCCAGTGAGAGAGTTCCTGAGTTCCTTCTGGGCTTTCATCCCCATAAACCTGTTCCTTGACCATTTCTTGAGGCTGAGTTCTCTCTGGACTTCCATCCACCTGAACCACCTCTTGATGCCGACTCCTGCACAACTCCCGTTTCATCACCTTTATTCCATAACACCAAAGCTTTCTTCTTCTGAGCTGGGGATTCTCCAAGATCTTCCTCCTCTTTCTTTGGGGCTTGAAGTACTTTTTAAAAAGAACTGGGAAAAAAAAAAAAAAAAAAAAAAGAAAAAAAAACACACCAGGAGTTATCAAAAAAGATATTTCTTACAATAGTTCAGTCCACCTTCAGCTCTGCAGTTGGACTCACTATGGGGAGCTTCAACCTGGTCAAACAGCTAAGTCTAGAAACCTGTGGAGAGCCTGACTGAAGATTGAACTACTTCTTCTAGTCACTACACTGCAGTCTTGACTTTTGCTCTTGCACTGATTAGGTCTCCCATGCTTTAAAGCATGAGTACACCATTTCACAGCATGCAGCAGTAGAGAGACAGAAGCCTTATCAAGGGACTGCAGGTGTGTTGCCTAGAGGTAGTTACTCACAGAGATTCAGATTCAGAGAATAGCCTGAGCCAGACTCAGAAGCTGAATACATATAGAAACAAGATTGCCAGTGAAGCTCAGGTCTCCTGTAACTGCAGGATGTTACCATCTAATCAGACCTGCACACACTTTTTTCCTTCCCATGTATACATTAGTTTTTTCTACAGCAAACTTCTGCCACATCCTCATTTCTCTTAACATCTCCCATTCACCCTGTCACATTCTCTTCTCCTCTTCAGCAAAGTCACAGAGGGAGATGTTTTTCTCATCCATACTATTTGGATACAAGCAGTGAAGGCACTGAAAGAGCAATGGGAATTTTTTTTCCTCTTTGACTGAGAGGCAAATGTCCTGGGTTACACTATTCTATTTACATCTTCATGAGCTGTTGAAACCAGGTGTGGCAATGTTCCCTGCCTTCTCCCTCTGGGCTATTTTCTGTTAATAGCCCCATCAATGCCTTGCCTCGTAACTCACAGATAACTCCTCCTGGACCCTCTCCTGTTAATGGCCCATCAGTGCCTTATCTCCTGGCTCACCATCCCATTGTGAGATGCTCCGCCCAGGGGGAGGAGCCAGGCATTCCCACCTGGATAAAAGATTGAGAGTTTCGCAACAGAGACAGAGCCTTTCCCACTGGATTTCCCAGAGGACAAGAGCTACACAACCACCACTGGCCTTTCTGAGGAAGACCAGACCTTTTCTACCAGATCACTGCTTCAACAGAACTACATCTGCCAATTCAGGAGGACTGCAGCCACTGTTTAATCGGACTGCTACCAACACCCTGTGACAACAGGGTGTCAGGTTGTATTTCTGACTCTGTCAGTAGTTTGTTTTGTTTTTTACTCTTGCATTTGTTCTTTTTTCTTTTTTTCAATTTTCCTAGTAAAGAACTGTTATTCCTATTCCCATGTCTTTGCCTGAGAGCCCCTTAATTTCAAAATTCTAATAATTCGGAGGGAGGGGGTTTACATTTTCCATTTCAAGGGAGGCTCCTGCCTTCCTTAAGCTGACACCTGTCTTTTTCAAACCAAGACAGCAAATTCCACAGAAGCCCCAAAAACCAAGAATATTTCTTCGTTAATGCAGCTCAATTACACTCAACAGAAACAGCACTTTTTAAAGGAGATTTCTAAGCAAATAGATTCTACAGATCAAACAGGATTCATCTGTATAAGAAAAATATTTCCGACCCCAGATTATGACCTGCCTTGACTAAGTCCTTCCAAGTCATGGCACCACTGAGGGCTTTTTCCCCCTGAAGCTATAAGAGGTAGGCAGATATAAGTTTTATAAATCTGCTCTCCAAGACAACCAAAATGTATGTTCAAATTTTGCAGGAAAACTAGATCCCTTCCCACCCCCACAAAACCCACAACCATGAAAAAAGTCAAAACTAAGTAGAAAAAGTGTGAAAAAATTTACACACAACCTACATATTTTAATGTTGGGCAATCCAAGACAGAGGTACTACAGTTATCGCCTTATTGGGAAAAAAAACAAAAACACAACAAAAAAACCCACAAAACAAAAGAAAAAACCCCCAACAAAACAACAACAAAAAAAACAAGACCAAGAAACAACAAAATCAAATTATTTTTGTAGTGGGCTAAAGATGAAAAGCTTAAGAAACTCATACTGAATTCACATGAAGGCTATTATATGTTCTATCCTAAATCCAGATGCTGGCACATCGTTCCATAGAAGAGACTTGTTTCAAAAAGGAGATTTTAATGCTTGCTTGTATTTCACGTGTATTTTCACTAATCAGATAGGTATATTACTTATATTCTATTATGCTTTAAGAATTTTGTTGACTGCATGTCAAATCTAAAGACTTAAAGAGACTATCAAAGATTTTAGAAATGTAAGAGGCCAAATGCTTATGGAAGTAGACCAGTCTTACCTCTCTGGAGGCAGAGCACTGTGGTCATAAACTAGCTATAAAATCAGCTATTACCCATGATATTTATGCCTGGACTCCAAAAGAAGATTTTGTCCTTCTAGAAGAGTGTTTAATCAGGGATATGAAGAACTGTTGTTCAGCTCAATGATCCTTAATAAAAGACACAATCTAACAGTACTTCATCCTGAAACAGCATGAAACTTACTTTCAAACATCCCTCTGACATCAGCTTTGACAAAAACAAGCTCTGTCACTGCTTTCATGTCTTCACTGTCCAAGTGAGAAACTGGAAGGGAAGAACAATATTGAAGTCTCCCAGAGAACCCCATTCAACCATGTAAATGCTGTAGAACATGTACATTTTTTAACTACTTGCAATGGGACAGAAGCTCCTGAGACACTATTACACTCCTCTGCCCTCCTCACAGTCAAGGTACTTGAGAAAGCAAGCCCTTTTCCTCTTTCAGAAGTCATTATGCAAATTAAGCCTCAAAGCTGAGCAAAACCTTGGTAGGTACCTGTTAAATAGTTCAGTCAGATTCAGAGACTGCAGCATCTCAATTCGCTGTAAACAAGTATTTAGATGCATGTAGGTGAGTCAGAAAGTTTCACGCATATAGAGTGACAGGATTCATGCCACTGAAACCCCACTGGAGTCTTTGTCTTACTAGCAATGTACAGCTGAGGCACAACAAGTTTAAACAAACCCTTTCTTCCACACAGCCTAAGCTGCTCTGTGAAAAATCATTAAAACAGGTAACAACTTGTAACAAGCTGCCATGGTGGTGCACATTTGCTGTTGGATTTGTTAGGCTTTGCCCCCCTCGAAGTAACTCTTAAAACCATGTTGTCTCTCTTGCAGTTGTGCCTGCACAGTAACCTCCAGTAGGGATTTCACAGACTGTCATCAACACGGTGAAGGCAGAAATGCAACAGCTCAGGTTGAGTATAGAAGAATCACATAGAAGCATCAGTGCCCTTTACAAGACCATGGACTATTTTTAAGGTATTCAATACATAGCATCAAGGTAGTCTCATCAGTTTTACACAGTTGTTTCCCCACACTATTTTGCTCTGAAGCCTGTATTGCTTCATATGTGCTCATCTCCCACAAAATTTTCATTTGATAATCCCACCACCTAAAAAGAGTTAGAGTTGCAACTGTTATCCAGCCCTCCCTACACTATTTGCAGGTTCTTACAGCCATTGTGTGGCTGTCATCAAGTTGAGAATTAAGGGCTCAGGATTTATCTGCCTTAACTTAGTACAACCTAAACTCAGAGTTTAATGAAGTGGCAGCATCTTGGTTCTTCAAACACTTCAGCACCTGTGTAAAATAAAAAGTGGCTGGACATCCTGAGTGCTAGAAGCATCCCGAGAGCCCCAGGGTTTCCCCAAGTCCTCCCTCCAACTGTTACTCTGAGCCCTGCCAAGCCATTTAGCCCAGGTGACAACACCAAATACTTGTCCACCCGCAGCAAGGTCCAGTGCAAGACAGGCAGCCAAGAGCTAAAGACTGCAGTCTGTACAAATAGGAAAGGTTCCTGCCCCTATAGCACTGAAGTATGCCCTTAGGAGGTCCTGAAAAAAGCAGTGAGACCACCCACCTGCATCCAAAACATTTAAACCACGAATAAAGCTCTTTCTTCAAATAAATAATTTGTTCCATTTTCAGCCTTTTGACAGACAGAGCTCACGCAGACACTTGTATCCCAGCCAGCAGCTCTGAAACAACAAGCAAACAAGCTCCAAAGGCAAGCTCCCCCCACCCTCAGTTCCGTGCCAAAGGCTGGAAACAGATACTAACTGTGCCTAACCCTTGGTCAAAAGGGTCTAGGAACATCCAGAAGGAGAGCTAACCTGTCTCATGAAGATATCGGCAGCATTTGGCCAAAGACTTGTCTTTGCTGCTTCAGACCTCAGTCTGGTACTTCTCACCTCCTTAATATCAGAATTCCAATGTGGATGAAAATAGAAAATTCAGCTCTGCTGCTCTAAACTTTAATTCTAGTGCAAAGCAATTCCCCTTTGCCCAGCTGACTGCATTGCCAGTATTAAGCTCCCATACCCTACAGAAACCTTGGAAGCCAGGCAACATTTGCTTTTACCCGGAAATAGATTTTGTGCTCCATAGAACTGCCACGGGAAACTGATGGCTGGGTACTCTGACTGGTGTCTCTGAAAGTCTGCTACAGCCACTCTGCACAGAAAATAAGCCATGAGAACAGCTTTTACACAGTTCTGCTTCATCAGATAAGTCAGAAACTCCTCAGCTGTAATAGTGACATGCAGGTTTGCTGGCACTGGTCTGGGAAGCCCAAAAATGGGCCTTGCTTTCTGCACAAGTCTCTCCCTTGCTACTCAGTTGCAGGAGAGCAGGATGCAGATGCGGTTCAGTAACTGAGGGGCAGACTTCCATCCCAGGTCCGGTGAGGCTTCTTAGAATGCTGGAGATAAAGGGAAGATTTACCAGGTCCTGGTCGAGCGTAGACACACCTACTGTAATAGCTCACTTCTTGTGTTTTGCCTAAGACCGGAATGGCTTCCTGGGCCTTTGGTACTCCCCTAGTTCCTCATCCCAGTAAAGCTAACAATTTACTGAAGTAACCTGATGTACATGAAGCAAAAGGCATTTGAGGCAAACAACCTTTCCTGCAGCACCCAGGTTTTTCTCTGAGCAATACTGCCCTCTGGCAACCCATGCCTAAAACATCCTGCCATGCTAGAAGGCTGTAGTTATACTAATTACTTCCCTCAGTCTTATGGTATGATATATTTGTATGGTCATCAGGTCTTATTTCTCCCACCTCCCCAAAATAACTGCATTCTTTGCAGATTGGACATCTCAGATACCTGTTTTTCCTGCTAAGATACCTTTTCAGCATTCAGCTACCAAAATGTTAGAGGAGAAGAGGAAGAAACAGATCAAGGAACCTTCCACAAATACTCTTAGAAATAACACTTCTATATGAAGTTGCATCATCTAAGTCATCACAGCATGCCACAATCTCTGCTCATTTTATCCCCTATCAATTAAAACTAAATTAAGTTAGATTAGGGAACATAGCACATAGAAATTATTGGGCCTGAGCTTCTCCCTCTTACCAGTTTATTGCACTTCCATATGTGTGTAATTTTGTTGGAGTTGATGAGAAATGGTAGCAAGAAGAGAGGAAACAAATTTAAATACAATTAGAAATCATCTGTACAGTATAGTTTCAGCTAGAGAATTCTTTTGCTGAGATGTATTTGGCCCTGTCTCATTGTACCATTTGTTAAAGGTTTAATACAGGGATAGGAGGAAGGGTGAAGGTAGGAGGGAATACAGAGCCACAGTTAATTAACGTGTAATAGAGAACGAGTGATAAAAAACATCAGTGTTCCATGGTCTGTACCTACACATTTCTTCAGTCTAAACCTAAACCCTTTAGACTGCAGTAAATCTTTCAGTTGCCTTATTTGGGTGTAACATTACCTCTTAAGAAGCACAGAAGTTCCAGAGTCTCTTGACATATTCATTTATTAGCTCCATTTTTCCCAGTATAAAAGTGTTAAAATGAAGCAGCTCGCACCTCTCAAAACTGATACAGTATTTGGTGATGTCGATTTTTCTCTGACTAGTCACCAAAGTCACCAAGTAACTTCTTCCAAAAGAAGTATTCCAAACTGCTGTTTAACAGTAGGCCACTAATCCTTTACCAAGACTAAATTTAAAGGGTTTGTTCACCTACAGAGGTAAAGCCAAGGAAAAGGGGTGGAGGGTGAAAATAGGGGATACAGGAGCTCTGAAATGAGCAATATTTATGTTTGGCAGCAAGACGTTAGAGGCAGAAACAGCACCCTTCATAGGAGCAACACACACTTTACAAGGCTACTTTTTCCTTAGTGGCTCATTAGGATTCCACACTTTGTCAGACCACACTGAATGAATTGTTCCCAGAGTACAGATGAAAGATAAAAAAGGCTCGACTTGTGTTTAATGATCCACTATTACCATATCTGTATGTGGATAGAGTTTCAGCATTTAGCATGCGGTATGCATACAATAGTGCCTGTAGTGTCTCAGAGACCACCACTGCCCAGTGGAGAAGGAAAGTTGACACCACCATTCCTCTGAAGAGGAATGCAGTTATTAGCTTTTCAATGATGGTGTGTAGCTTGCTTTATTAGCCATTGTTTAAAGGACCATAATTAGAAAAAGTGTTAGCTATGCAAGATAAACCATCCTCCCTCGAATAATACGTGCTCCCCTGCGAGTTATAGTCATTATACATCGCGTTAAAGAGGCTTTGTAGAAGTTTCTTTACACTGACTAGAACCATACAATCACTGTGCCACTTTCACATTGCAGCAAAAAACCAATGCATCCATAAAATGTGCCCCAGTCATTGCTTTTCTTTATGACGACCTCTGAGCAGCTATTAAACAGCAATTATCTTGGATGCGGTACTAATCTTTTAGGTGTAACAGAGGCAGATATTCTGTACTTTGTCAGCTGGTTCAGTTGTAGTCCCTGCTGCCCCTCTTCCCCTTAGCCCCAAGTGAAGCAGAACTCAGTTAAGGTGTAGTTCACCTGGCCACATTAGTCTGCATTTCAAAGTGCATCTTTATGCTCCCTAGAATGAAACAAGAGCGTTACCCAAGATAAGCTTAAAATGATTTGCATAAGATAATCAGCACACACTTGAGATTACTTTGATTTTTGGTAGGCATATCATTTATGCAAGCAAACATCATTCTTTAAAAAGGTAAGATTCATCACTTCTGATACATGAGGAACTAAAATACCGAGACTGAAGTTATAATTAAAAATGATGATGTTACAAACAATTAGCTTCTCTCCAGCACACTTTGTAGGAATGTCCTGACTTCATTTTTCCTTCACAAAGGCAGCACTAAAGCCCCCATTAAACTGACAAGTGGGAGGGCTAAACTCAAGACTGATTTGAAAAAAAAAAAAACACTGTTCTGGTAACCCCCCACTCAGGCAGAATCCTCAGGTCAAGTCCTCCACACCTAGACACCCTCAGCTCCACCAGTTCAGCCCGCCCTGCCACTCCCATCACCCTTTGGCACCAGCACTTCTGAAGCACCCATGGACTAAGTGAACACCACACAGGAGGGACATCTCTTGCACAAGTGCTTCTGCCTTTATTTGAAAGCAATTTTTGTGTGCAAAGGTAGGGTTTAACACTACCAGGTTTACAAAGCCTACAGCTGCGGGTTTGCAACAGCAAAGTCCAGGTATTGCCCCCTTACTCTATCACAATTTCTCATTGCACTTACACAGGTTCCATTTTCTCAGCAATACTTCACAAGTCAGAACAGTTTAAGTGTCTGCTTTCCAGCTATCAATTGAGGAGATAATCTTTAATCCGAAATACAGTGCATTACATCACCTCAGCCTCTGCTTATGATGGTCTCCTGCAGTATCCAGCCACAGTGGCTGTCTGCAGTCTAAAGGATTTACTCAGTAAATTAATGACTCTTCTAAGTACCTCATAGCCACTTAGAAAAGCAAATATAGATTATTTGTCCCTTTAAAAAATTCATTCTACAAGCATACAAGTCTCCATCTTAAGTGACTTAGTAGCTAGCCTTGGAGAGAGAGAAAATACTGTGTCTGAACAGCTAAGCCCTCAAAAGTTTTAATTTGTATACATATTTCCAAACCTGAGCATCCAAGCCACTTGCTGTCAGATCCTTAGTTCACAACTGCCTGAAGCCTTGCTAATCAGACAATTATACAAACACTAGTCCGACAAGAAGAGAGAAAGGACTCAGTCTCAGACATTCATTAGGCTCAAAGGGTCCAGGCAGAACACAGTGTATACTGGGTATCTGTCAGCTGTGCAGAAAGTGCTGCAAGAGAATATTTGACCAGCACAGATCATCCAGTCCTCCTTCACCCACAGCAGCCTGGGCTGCAAGCAGGGCTAGGGGCAGGCACAGAGCTGCTAAAGCTCAGCATGTTCCTCTCCAGAGGAGCATACCTGAAGGACCAGAGAAATCATCTCTCAAGACCATAAAAAAAAAAAATCACCTCAACTTATTTCTTTTTACTTGCTTGGAGACTGGAGGTCACTTGAGGGAAAGAAAATTGCAAATATCCTTTAAAAAAAATCTGCTCTTTAAATAAAGAATAAGAAATTATTTTAATCTTGAATTCAGTTCCTGGACCTAAAACTTCCCAAAAAAACAGCAGGCCGCTGATTTTAATACTATACATAAGGTCTTGTTTGTATCTATGGTATAAACAGAAACATATTAGTTGGAAGTTTATTTATTTTAGTTATGCAGAATTCACGTTATTGTGAAAATTACACTTTTGCTATATAAAAAAAGAGTTTTAAGTTGGTATCTTAGATAGTTAATTTGCAAAGTATCTTTCACCTCTTTACTGAAGTGTTTCAAACTGAGCTTTCCATTCTTCCGTTCAAGAAACATAATATGTACCTGACTGCAAACATGAATATTTTTCAATAAGAACCTGTATTACACACACACCTCCTTAGGAAATTTTTAAGCATGCTAAATAAAAATGAGCTTGTGTACTGGTGTATATAAAAAAGAATGAACCATTGAGTCACAACGGGGATGATTTTTCTGCCACGTAAACACACTTCTGCAGAGTCATGCTCCTCTTGTAGTTCACCCTGCACTGAGGGACTGCGGATCTAGTCAGACATGAAAAGGTAATGTGTTTCAGGTTTTTTTTTCCCCAGCCTCCCTACCTGTACCCTCAAAGGAGAGCTCAGGAAAAATCATTATCTATGTACAGTCCAAGAAACTGCTTCTATTTCAATAAGTGGCTCACATTATGCATGCCTTCTGTCAGATGAACACAGATCCTTCTTCCAAAAGTGATATAAAAGCATCTGAGCAGGGGGATGGAAACTGTGACGTAAGAGGCAGCCAGTGGAAAGACATATGGAGGCAGAGAAATCAGAAAGATATCAGCAGTTGGCAAATCTCCTCTTACATTTCACATTCATATGCTCACCACATTTAGACACAAAGACAGTACCTAATACTCCAGCACAAGAGGAGAGGCTGTTTCCAGCATTCTCCAAAGAAGCACATGCCATTATAGACATATCCATGTACAGCACAATAATCCTACGTTGCTCATCTGAATTTTGTATTTAAGCCAGACATAGAGACAACACACTGGACTGTAGAGAAATCACACAACACATTACTATTACACCACCATGCAAGTATGAATTGTCAACTTATATTTGTACACTGCCTTTGTGTCCTGGAAATTAGCACAGCAAGAAGTGTTAGTGATACTTGACATTGAGAAATTTTCTCCTCAAATTGAAAAATAATTGCTGGGTATAAAGAAAATTGTTATCCCTGAAGCATCTTCCTGCATTCACTCTAGTAAGATGATACTAATGAAGTTGTCAAAGTTTTCCCTGTGTTTTAGTCTGGTTTGGTTTAGGGTTTGTCTTAGGTGCTTTGGGGGATTTTTGTTGTTGTTGTTTTTGTGGTTCTGGGGGGTTTTTTTTTGAGGGGGGATGGAGGATTTTTGCTTAGGGTTTTTTGGTGGGGTAGGAAAGGTGTGTACAGGGGTGGGTAACAGGACATATTTTCACCTGCATTACTGAAATATGCCAAATGGAGAATCAAGAACTACTGCTTTTATGCCACACAACACATACTGTAATATACTTCTACCAAACCAAACCCCCTTTGTGGTGCTTATGCCCTTTTGCCTAGGGGACAAATAAAAGTCGTTTTCTCCAATGACAACAAAAGAGCTGAGAGCAACCTACTCCCAGCTACCACTATCAAAGCTGTACTTAGACTGGTAATCTAAAAGAAAAAAAAAAACAAACCTATTTTGTCCTGGTTTCTCTTTTAGCAGGATGTATTGGACTGTAATGATCCCTCCATGTATACTGGGAAGTGCCTACCCACAGCATCTGCACCAGCAGTCTTGGGATGGGTTAGAGAGCTCGCAGCAGGACAGTGCAGAAGGTTACCTCTGACTGCCCCCCAAGAGGCTGCCACAAGGAAATGAAAGTTTGCCACACAAATTTAATCTGCTACTTCACCAAGTTTTATTAAACCACACAATCTACCCAGTGTTACAAGTTATAGGATCAAACATTATTTTGGACAGAGTTCAGTTCTGTACTTAGTTACCCAGCTTAACGTGATCTACTGCTGCTGAAGGTTAGTAAACGCAGAGCTTTTCTCCCTTCCATCCCTCAACATTTTTTTTTTAAAGCGGCACATCAGTACAGCCCAGGTAACATATCTTTGACAATGAATTCTCAAATGTGACAGCAAAAGAAGACCTCTCACGGCAGCCTATTAACCCTATTAACTAAACTCATGGGTAATTATCAGCCGTAATAGGTTGAGAGCTCTCTGCTTGTTGGACACAGACGGAATTTCTTAAGCATCCATTAAGAAGCTATTAAGATACACACAGGCACTTGAGTACAGCAGGAACAAATTAAGTGCTTTGATATATTTTGTGATTGTTGTTGGGTCTTCAAAGAAATGGCAAAATGTTATTTGAAAGATTACTTTTCCATGATGAAATCTTAATTTGCTTGGATCCTCTTGGGGAGGAACAACAGCTCTAGGTATGTATTATGCAAACACTTCTTACATGCTGTGCTTGTGCAGCATGTCAGAATTATTGTAAGCACTTACCACCCTCATATTCAAGCAAAATTAACATGGCATAAATATCTTAGAGATATTGTAATTTTCTGTGGCTGAAGTGCTCTTGTGCACTTTCAGGCAGGTCAGAGATGCCCAAGAAGAGGCAGGTTTTTTGCAGGTCAGTTATCTCCACTTCAAATTTGATGCCAACATACAAGAGGATGGCAGGAGCAGAAAAGGAAATGCAGAGCACTTGCTAGATGAGATACTCCAGGGAACAAAGTAATGGGGATTTTTGAAATGTCAAGCTTGTTTCTGTAGGAGTTCTAACAAGGCTATTACTTGGAAGCATTCACAGGAAAAGAAAATATTACCTAATGCAACAAGATAAGTAATTGTAATATATTTGTGGAATGCACATTCATATGTATAGGCTCACACTTTCTTTAGAACTCTGAGTTTCATTCAGTCACTGAAAAAAGAAACCATGCTATACTTAATTAACTGCTCAAATGAACTATAAGGAAAGTATTTGCAGGAGTTATTTTGTCTTTATTATGGATTCTTAGGAAGCAGTAATTCACCTTTCTATATCAAGGAGGAGGCAGAAGAGAGAGTACATAAGGCTATAAATACTATTAATTGCAGAGTGAGGCACAATATCATTAAGAGTTATGGAAACTGTCCTATCCCCTCTATTCCTTTTGCATCTGACTATCAAGTTTGAGAAAGAGTAATTGAACCATTCCATCAAAATCCTGGTGTGGATTAAATCCTTGCCAAGAATGAGTTAGCAATGATTACTTATAAAAGCTAGCAGTTTTAGAGCCCATTTAGAGGCATAGAATAAACCCAGAACCTCAGAAGCTGGGCCTTGAATAAGCAGACAGCTGTGCCACCAGCGTGAAGGAGACAAAAGCATATGATCAGTAGCTTCAGAAGCAATTCAAATAGATCAAGAAGAGACATCAACTGTAGTTGATCTATTTAAATTCATGAGATCATATTTGGAAACACAGAAGAGAGCTGCAGGAATAATACATCTCTTTGAATTAAGTCTTACAGAAAATTTATCTTTTGATAGTCTGTCTTAACGTCTCAAGGCAGACTGACACCATTACATACAACATCAATAAAAGGAATAAGGAACACCACAAAACCTAATGATTAATAAAGGAGCTCTGAAAAAATGCTCTGCTTTGGGAGAGGACTGGTTTTTTTAGAATTAAACACTATGGCAACAAGAATCTTTAGTTACAGCTTGTATACGTATATATACACACACTGTGTATATACATACATTTTTGTAACCTAAACATGCATTTTACTTATACAGATTGCTGGTATGTGTCAACATAAGAGTATGAATCAGATAGATCTTGCCTTAACTGTGGATACCCTTCACACTGCATATCTATAAGTTCCTTTCTGCACTAAAAGGATCCCAAAAGCAAGGAAAGATTATCTAACAGAGAACATCAAGGACTTATCCCTGTTAGCAGTCTGCAGAGGACCTACAAATCCACCCTGCAGATCAGAGCAAGCAACTTAAGGGAGCAATTTTCCTCTCACAATATCCCCCTTTTGGCTTCCCAGATTAAGATATCTCCCAAGGCCATACTCTTCATTAAAGCAGTTAGAAAGCCTAAAGAAAGTCACAGCAGACTTACTGCATAGCTAAGTGGAAGAGAGGCAAATTGGACTTAAGACAGTTATTCCATAGGTGAAAAGGCACAACAGCCATAGACAGGCTCTTGGGGCAGCAAGACAGAACAAGCAGACAGCAGTCAGCAGTCAGCAAGGGGCAAAGGCATCACCCCTTCTCATTGCACCTTACCCAAGCAGAGCTCCCCAGCCCCTCAGCAGTGTTGTACAGCCACAAGACATCCCTCCAGAGGTGATGAAATGCTCTCAGCTCAGGCTACCATCCCTCAGGCACACTACTAAGTACTCCCAGGGCAAGGTAGACCTGCATTACCAGGGCTCATCTGCACTTCTTGGGCAAACAAAACAGGAGATTTACACTTCAAAGCTACTGACCTGGCATTGATCCAATAAACGCCAAGTTCTTATTCAAGCTGTCATCAAAATCACATGCCAGACCCCAAGGACAACCTTAAGGCTGAGAGAAACTTTACTGTCCCGTTTCTCTGAAGAGCATCATGACAGCAAATGCTAAAGCATAAACAAAAATAACATACACAAGTTACAAAGAAGTGGGACGCTTTTGTCATTAACTATTCCCAGTGGTGGCAGCTGATTAGGCCTATAGACGCTTGCTAACAACCTTAGATTTAGGTTATTATTCAAGCTCCGTGTCTTTGAAGGCCTATTAAGGGCAACAACAGACTACCTCAGCCCACTAAATAGCTATATCTTAGAGGGTCAGGTATCACAAACATACATTTACTGACAATTTGATGCCTCTGGTCAGTTTGCTCCAAGGGCAGACATCAGTTAAATAAAATTTTAAAAAATCTAATAAAAGGAAAAAAGAAGTTTTATCATAATTTTCCCCCTGCTAAGGAATGGGATACGGATTCAGTTCAAAGAGACTTGGGTTTTGCTCCCTTTCAGTTTTCCAATCACTTTAGCATCACAAATAGACACAGCCAAAAAAAAAAAACCCTGAGAACAGAGATTTAAAATAGGATATGTATAAACAATTCATAACTCAAATTATAGCCAACTGCTGCCTCCTGCTATATAAGCCAGCACTAATGGACAACAGTACAATAAGTTTTATACCTCAAGGAGCACATTTCAAAGGGAGATCCCTTCAGAAGTAAAAACAGGGTCATAAGGCACAGTACAGAACCATCATAAAAAGCCACAAGGCAAACATGCTGAGCAACTAGATTTTTCTGCCTATAATAGCTACATTTTTACCCTCACTAATAGCAAATTAGCTCAGACCACACCATCCCCTCTCCTCTCTCCCAGCCCATAAAGTCCTATTATTCTAAACTACTTGCAAGTACATCAGCAGAAGCCATAACTTGCCATTTCTCTGTGCACAGCACATTTGCTTAATCAACTATAGCTCTTCAAACTACACCCCTATAACCATGAAAAGGGTTTCAAAGTAAAATTTAGCCATCTATTAATTTACCTACCTGCTGATAACAATACCAACAGCTTACACAGAAGTCCTTTAAAGCACTTTGGTCAGCAACAACTATGACACTAGACATAAGTCTTTTGACTAAAACTTTCTCTACCTGTAGGCAGAATATAGATGGTGCTGGGATGAGTTTTTATACCAAATCCAATTCACATGACTGAGGCGTTCTCATGAGTGTGACCCATCTGCACCTGTGGTGAATAAAGTGCTTTAAACTGAAGCTGAACTACTACAAGTTGCTGCTTATTGGATGGAATTGGGAAGGCAGCAGGGCAAACATTGATACAGCAGAAATACCAAATATTTCCTCAATAGATTTACTGATTTGGCCTGTTTTCTTACACAGAACACCTGAGGATCTTGGACACTCTCAAGTAATTGTTAATGAATAAATGACTAGGGTTGGTTGTGACCTACTTGTATAAAAGCCTCTCCTTCAGCATGCTTGCTTTCTGTTTTATTGTTGCTCTGCATGTGCTTTGAAATTTGCTGAGAAGACACTCTTGGTAGCATTTAGAGGTGAAGTTAAGGTGTGTGTGATAAAGCTTTGTAGGCTATGTGGGTTCTTTAGCAGGTTGCTTTTAAAGGAAAGGATCCAACTTATTTGAGCCGAGGCATTTCCAGCATTTTTAAATTAATAAATTGGCTAGTATTAAATATGTGCCCCTAAGCAAGTAATACAATTAGATGAACAGTCAGTGTTTAGATAAAAATTCTTAGAAGAATAGTCTGACCTTTGAGAAGGCAAGAAACCTAAAGCAGGCAGTGCACAACTTGCTGGTACTACCAAATGTAGTTTTCCTGACTTATGCTTCAAAGGGAGAATGCAGATTATGTTGCAGACCCTACTGATTCCTCTACTAAAATCTCTATGGATAACTCTCTCCCTAGTATGTTGGGGCATCTGCAATTTTTTAATCATAAAAAATTAGGCTGCATGTCACTGGATCACAATAACCAATGTCTTTATACAGTGCTGACAAGCATTTTGTGAAAAACATTTTATTTGAGGTTTGCTATGGGTCAGCCGAAAGATGGATTGACCAGTAAAGCAAGAAGATACTGAAATCTTCTTACACAATATATCCAGAAAACAAGGCTATTTTCTTTTCCTAGGAAAGTCCAGTTACTAACAGAATTTATCTGTAGTTGTGGGCCCAGCTGGTTTATGCGATCACAGCTGGGTTGTGTTCTTTTTATCCTGATCCCTTCACCAGCTTTCCCTCTGGTTGTGGAGGAGTCTGTACCACCATCCCTCAGCACCCTACTCCTTGCCAGAGACAAGGGGCAAGGACTGGATGACCCACGTAATGTTCAGCACGGGGACTGGTGGTATAAACCCTACATGGTGACCTAAATCTTGTGGTAGTAGCTCCTCGTGGAAGGAAACACTGGACCCTCATTGCTGGACCTAAGATGAAGCTCCTGCTGTTTGCCAGCTGTGTGGCTGGCATGACCTTATCCCTACCACTGCCTTAAGCCAGGGCACCCTCCCTTGGTTCCCCATTGGGGCAGAGTGGGGGATCCTGACCGCCCTGGGTTGTAGCTGTAATGGCTTACTGTATCAAGGATTATTCAGGTAGGTGTTTTCTTTAGTATTATTCCTTTGTGAAGTCTGACTATTATCTTTTTATTGACTTTGTAGACAAATGAGTATTTGAAGCAAGCAAAGATTCATCTGTGTCCCCAGTTTGTCACAGCCCTGCTAATTGGTCTCCTGTAGGAGCACACTAATGAAATTTGGTGCCTGCTGCATGGGCAGAAGGCACTGACAGTTTCGAGAGGCAAGAAAGGACAGCCTGGTGGGCAGTGAGAGGCAGTGATGTCCTGTGACAAGTTTCTGTAGCAGAAATAGCCTACAATTTTCAAACAATCCCAAGAAAGAAAAAAACATATTCCAAAGGCTTGTATGGATTGTTCTTTTTATTTTTTTCTTCTTCTTTTGTGCTATGACAAACATATTCTTGATTTTGGACTAGATCTATAATAAAATATTTTTATGGTTATCTAAATGGGTTGCTCCAGATTTTAATCACTCACTGAAGACTCATCCTTTCCCTGTTGTGAACACTGTCACTTGAACAGCTGACTCAATTACATTTTCAGAAAGGTAGTTTTAAAAAAAGGAACAGTGTTGGAATAAACCGCTTCTATTTCTCTGTGCTTTAGTTTAAATTAACTATGCAGGGTGTCCTCCAGAAAACTATAATGATTAGCTGTTTTATTGTGCTGTCTTGAAAATATCAGAACCATCCTTGCCCGCAGAGACTGTTTTGATAGGAATCCCTTGCTTTTGTGTGGAGATTGCATGACCTTTAAAGATTTGATACCCTTCTCTACCATTTACAGATGCTGTGCTGTACATTTAATCTCAGAGATGTTAACCTTACTAAACTTTGAAGTGTAAAAATCTTCTGTTTACAGACTGGTCTCTCCTCAAAGGAAATCTTGAGGTTTTTGCTCATCTGGTGCCTGAGCTGGCATTTTTCTGTCCAAATCAGCCTCTGATAGGTTCTGGCTAGGATGATGCCGGCACTTTTACTTAGGTGACCCCCAGCTACTCATCTCAGTCCCCACACTGGGCCTGCAGAAACAACTAATGGCAGACAGGCAGTTAGCTGTGACTCACCAGTCTCTTACCGCTCTGTACTGCGGATAGGTTTGATTGCCTCTCCACCAGCAGACACAGGGCAGGACATGCCTTGTGGTCTAAGCTCAGGGATTTCTGTGTGTAGAACACGAGTGTTTGGGCATGAACCTGGACTTAGAGCTGCACCAGGTGCACAGCATGAACCAGCCATTGCAATGTGCCCTGTGGAGACACGTTGCAGGGATGGGGATGTTGATGCTGAATCTCCTACATATTTTCCCAGCAAGTGCTTGTGCAGGATGTGTAAAAGCGCAGTCGAATTAGATGTCTCTTACCCATAGCTGGTCTTGATTTAAGCATCTGTGCAAGGAATGACAGAATTTTTTTTAATATTTTCTAGCTTCTGGAGGCTGTAAGGGCCTACACAGTAAAATACACTGGGGGTGTATACAAAGCTAATGTAGTTGTCAAGAAACAGTTAAGAAAAAAATTTTCTAGCCCTCATTCCTTCAGTCAAAAGCATATTAGTTTCTTAATTACAGTCTTCTGAGATTATCCTTTAGCAAGCGGCTGGTCTGAACCTTCTAGACAGTAATACCTGGTATCTTCTCCTTTCTACTGTGAGTCCATGCTCACAGTACTCTTAATAGCATATTCTCTTGGAGCATATTTCTTTGTTTTGGCTAAATAGAGGGAAACCTTCATCTATTTGTGTGTGTGTATATATATAATATAAAAGAACCTTGAAGTCTGCCATCCAGGTACAAAGAGCCAAAAAACACATAGGAGATCTAATAGTTAATTTTTTCTTTAATGGTCTGTCTCTAGGAATATCTTTCTGTGATTTTTCTCCAGTTCCTAAAGAATAATTTGGCTGCCTGTGCAAGCTCAATTTGAGTGTGATTCCACAGCTGCAGAAAGCCATTGATGTGTGGTAGTGAGCAAATCACTGCATTTTTTTCAGGGCTCAGCTGTTTAAAATATACTGAATGCAAAATCACTGGTAAGTTACAATGTGTTTTAATTACTCTAATTAAAGCTTCTGTAGTATGACACAGTTCATGATATTTCATTGCAAATTATAGCTCATGTACCTACCATGGCAAGCAGGCATTTTCCCTTATCTCTTTATTCAAAAACTAGGAAGAATGGGAAGAAACAAACTTTTCATGCTAAATTGCAGACTAACTAGCTGAAGTCTTTTGACACATTTTTTAGCACCTCTACAATGAGACAAACATTTAAATTATGGGTCTGAAGAGCTTCATCTGATGGTAGGAGAATAAGAAATTCTTCCTTAGGCTTTGGTCTGTTTCTATTTTTATCGGGTTGACTATACCATACAAAAGGGTGCACTTAATATTGCTCATCACACTGTGTACTATAACGTGCAGATTGCAAGTCTTTCTTCAGCAGACAGGAGCAAATCAAAATCATTAATGGCAAGTAGATGTCAAACTACTTTGGGAAGCATTTATTTGGGGATTTTTCATTAAGATGAAGACCAGCAGGGAGAATCTTAGAAAATGTTTTTCTGGCTTCACTGGATATATGTCATAGATTTCCTGGAGTGCCCCTTCCATGTTTCCTACTGTCTTGACATGGCCAAAGACAGGCCTATGTAACTTAGTGTTTGCTTCAAAGAAGTTCCAACCAAGTGTCTACAGTGGTTTCCACCCAGCCTGGTTACAGTCACCCAAGCTGGGTATGGACTTCCCCATTGCTGCTGGATTTGATCAAGTACAGCAACTGAGCAAAGCTCAGTGCCTGAAAGAAGCCTCACAGCCACAAGGGATACTGCCCTGAAAGGCAGAGGAACTTGAAAGAGCTGGTTGATCTTCCTAAACAACCTTCTTAAAGGGTAAGAATCCTCTGTTTCAGTGTTCAAGAAAATGAATGCGTGTCAGGATGCCAGCCTGGCTCTGTGTGTAACCCCGATGAGCTCAGGCCACAAGAGATGGAGTCAGGGACAGAATATCCACAGGCAACGTACAGTTACCACCCAGAATTATTTCAGGGAGAAAGTTTGGAAAGCCAAGCGCAGCTGGATTTGACACTGCATAGACATGAAGGCTAAGAAGACAAGCTTCTGTAAGTACTTTGGCAGCAAAAGGAATACCAAGGAATATGGTATTTACTGCTGTCTAGGAGCAGACAAACCAGTGGCAAAGGGCATTGACAAGGGTTTGAATATCAAGGTCCTCTTCTCATCACTCTTTATTAGCAAGGTTTCATCTCAGACCTTACAGTTTCTGCTCTTAGTAGCAGCATTTATAAAAATGAGGGAGAGGAAATGAACGTACATATCTCCACTGAGATAGAGGAGATTTGAATTCAAGGATGGTGCTGAAGGAGCTGGTCCGTGTCATGCCAAATTGCTTTCGGTGTTCAGGAGAGGTTTCTCATTGATGGGGAAAGAGGAATCTTATTCCCATTTTCATTTAAAAAAAAAAAACAAAACACCAAACAAAAAACCCCAACACAAACAAACCAGAAACAACCATAGCCTGGTCAGCCTCACATCAGTAAGTAGGAACATTACAAAGCAGGTCCTCACAGAAGCCCTTTCCAAGTGCACGAAGGACAGAAAGTCTTTGGAAACAACTAACACAGATTTATCATGAGCAAATAGAAACTGATTGACCTGATTGCATTCTGCAGCAAAATTTTAGGGCTCTGTCAATGAAGGAAGAACAGTGGATATTGCATACCTTTACTTTGGCTTTTACTTTGACAGGTTCTTCCACAGTAAACTTATAGGCAAACTGGGCAAACTGTGAGGATTCACTACAAAGTAGACAAAAAATTGTCTTTCTTGACTAACGCAGTAATAGTCAGTCATTGAAAGGCCTGGTAGCCATGTACAAGTACTCTTTCTAAGGTATCACACTGTATCTTTATTAGTTATCTTGGATGAGAGGATGGAGTGTGCTTTTAGCAAACTGGTGGGTGATAGAAAATTTGAGGTGGGGTAGCTGAAGGACTGAAAGGAAGGACTCCTAAGTTGAGGACCCTCTGCAAGCTGCAGCAGTGGACTGACAGCAACCTCATGATGCTCAGTAAAAACAAGCATGGAGCCCTGTATCTGGGGTGAGATAATCCATCACATGCTTTGGGGCTGACTGGCTGTGGAGCAGCTCTGCTCGATGGGACGTGGAAATCCTGACAGACAAGCTTAATGTGAGTCAGCCACATGTGTTTATGGCAATGGGAACCATCTGCACGCATGCATTGGGGGAGCATGTGCTTCTTCCTTTCCTCTTGGCACTTGTGAGACCACATCTGGAGAGCTGTGACCAGCTTTTGTCTCCCCAGTACAAAGAAATACATGGACATGCTGGAGAATGTCACAAAGATGTCTGGAGCACAAGACATAAGAGAGGAGCAGGAGGTGGACTTTTCAATCTTAAAAAGCAAAGGGCAAAGAGATTAAGTTGCTGTCTACAACCACCCGTGAGGGTGATTACAGTGGAGATAGGGATAGATTTAGCAGTACATAGTGACAGGGCAACAGAACATACTGCAGTCCTTGTAAACCCCAGTGGTTAGACTCTGGAACAAGCTGCCCAGGGGGTCTGAGCGGACTCCATCCTTGGAAAATGCTGAACATCAGGGCTTATTCTTTCCTGTCACAGTCCAAAAAAGCATGCAGAACATTTGCTGATGAACATCTATATATAGCAAAACCTTTACATGTTATGATAGTATCTTCTCTCTTGTCTTTCTCAGCTATGCTTAATCCCTTCATCCTTTTGACATCAGGTGTTTTAAACTGATTCTCCCTGGGTACTTTTTCTCTCCTTGGAAATCTGTCTGCACTTTGTGATGTCCAGAACTGGACACTGGGCCCTAACAACTGATCCTAGGCACCACATGAGATTAAAAAAAAAAAAAAACCAACAAAAACAACCTGCTTCTTACAACTGAGGTATCGTGCTTAGATTACAATATACAAAAAGTTAGTTTGTTTTTTGTTAAAGTAACATCAAAATATCGGCATATATGCAGTTAACGATCAACTGTATGAGCTAGGCCAGCTTCTATAGTAGTGGTATTTGGCTGCGTGGTTCCTACTCTGTGGGTCTTTACATTTCCTCTCTCCCTCCCATGCAGTTTCACACATTGAAATTAATTTTATGAATGTCAGGCAGTTATCTCTTGTTTTCAAAGGTGTAGAGTTTGAAGTGCCCTTTTCATAGTGGCCCAAATTGGCATTTGTTCCTACTCTGAGGAGTTTATTAACAGAAATATTGGATTGTGGCACTGTATTACCCACTACCCCAAATTTGTAGCTAACATCATGTTTAGTTGAAATAACAGACCTCTTCAGTACTGAGGGCAAATAATTAAAGCAAAAAAGTCCCAGCATTTCTTGACATTTTTAACTTGTTCTTCCTGAGTCCTAAAGTTAAGCTTTCTGGTTTGTTCCACAAATTTCTTTTTCAGAGATGCATTCTGAACTTTTCCTGTTCTCAGACCTTCTTTGTCCTCAATGAATATTCAAAGAGAATTGTTCCAAGATTACTTTGGCTTATTTCCCTAGGCTCCTTCCTGGAATTTCAGCCATCCTGACAATTAAAATACTTTTAACTCTTTAAGAGTATTAAAGATGTTCTTCCAGATTATGGCCTGTGTCTTAGTCGTCTGTTTAAAATTGCATTAAATGTCTGGCCACAAATGATCCTAATTGCAGGTGAGATACAGATCCAAAGTACACGCTCACTTTCACTAACCCTTAAAAAAATCCCGACATAAAAGCCACTGGTTTTGCAGATAACTGGTGTTTATGTAAACACTTAAAACTGACTTGGTTCTCCTGGATACTACTTGCCTTTTTTCTCTCCACAATCTATATTAAGTATGTAACTGTGTTTCTTTTCAGCCTTTGCTTTTTGTATTTTGCCTCAGAAATACCCTTCATTTCACGCTGGTCAATGCTTAATCTCCACATTGATATTCAATTCAAACTGGACACTTCCTCACTGTTCCAGTACAGTCATTTACTAAAGCCTTTTCCAGAAAGTAATCTGACATAATGGATGTTTCACAAGCTTCATGTGGACTGACATTACTGAAGCTATGCTATATGTTGTTAAGGTAGAAATCATGTACTTGTTTTCAAAACAAAAGCTTGCTCTTAGTAGTGATCTTAATTTTTCGGGACAGACATTTGGTCTAAACACTCATAACTGAGACAATTCTGCAAGAACAGTGACAAAAAAATATCCACGAGCATTGTAAATACTGAAATGATTTTTTTTTAATTAAACATTCTGATTTGATAGTAAATATGCAAAAGATATAATCAGGCATTGTTTAGGAATGTATAACTTAAATGCAAATGTTCAGATGCTAGTATTTACGTTACCCTTCTTTCTATCCCCTGAACAGGTGCAGCATAATAGCTAAGGACTGAAAACTGGTAGAAAGGAAGTAGTCTGTCCTTCAAGGCTAGCTTAACAGAAAGCAGAAGGAAATGGAGAAATAATCTTCATAGTTCTTATTGATCCCTTTATATTGTTACAAGCTAGAAAGTCAAGCTATTTATTGACTGAACTTTGGATAGCCACCTCTGATTAGCTCAGCTTTCATGAGTAAACCTTACAGTTCAGTGAAAACACTGCATGCTGTCAGAAAGTGTAGGAAGATGTGAGGTTACAAAACAGATGTCATTTTTCTTCTTTACCAAATAAATTCAAAAATATTCGAGGTTAACCTTATCACAGTTGATGACAAAAGAGAAGGTGTTGACATGCTTCTGAACTTACATTTTTCTCATTTGTATTGACAAATGAGTTAAGATATTTGCCAAAGACAGACAAAATATAAACTCACCGAAAGGGAAATATTCAAACTATAGGAATTTTTCTGGAGGAAGTCCTGCTTGCTTACTGAAGTTCTCAGACCAAATATAATGATGCTTCTGCATTCATGTTGCAATTGGCAAATATACTTGCAGAGTGATACCACTTAAGTTGCAGCCTGGCATCCTCTGGTCACAGAGGTTTCTCCCTGGAAAACTTTGAATTTACAAGACCAGCAAGTTTGGATTCTTCACTGGCAAACCAAACAGGGCTGAAGGACCTGCTCTGGGGCGCTGTCCTGTGCCATCTTAGGCACAGTCTTTAGGTTCAGACAGAGAGGACAATGCAGCCCTTGATGTCTCACATCCCATAACTTCTCAGCCGTCTCAAACAAACTCAGGAATAAAAAAACTGCAAATACAGCTATGTGACTAAGAAAGTCTAGCTAGGGTTAGGTGTGTTTCCAGATCTGTTCCATGGAAGGAAACTTCTTACTATCTGAAGACGTTTGGTTAAAAACTATTCTGTGCTCCACACTCAGTGAAAACAGATCTCTAATACCCCTTTGCTGATGTGCTGGGGTAAGGCGGAAATTTTCTTCAGACTCTAGATCTAGAGGCAGGTGTAACCATGAACTTTTGAGCAAGACGCATTAGCTAGGTGCCTGGAAAATTGAATTTTACTAGAAATAAAGACATACACTCATTTTCAACCTTCTTTCTAGAATAGGAAGGCTTCAAAACATTAGAGCTCAATTCAACAGGAAAGAGAATAGAGGAAAATTGAACTTGGAAGAAGTGGAGTAAAGCAAGGGGGAAAAAAAGAGGAATTACGACTAAACAGATAAGTTAAATCATTCTCAACAGACAGGAATCAAGTCTTCTTTTAAAATCCCATAATCAGACACTCATAATCTCACATACCCAACTTAAGCAGCACAGAATAGATCCTGGAGCTAAAAGTTAAAGGCAGCTAATCCATACTAGTGCTCTTCGTGCTTCTTTTCCACAGATGATCTGAAATACCAAGCTGTCACTGCATTCTCTGGGTGACAGAAAACCACTTTAGAGTCTAAAATCTAACCTTAATGACCATTCATATTGATCCAGTTGCATAAAAAATTGAGGCCTGGGGATTTTTTTCCTCCAGGGGATGCAGACCACCCAGTTCCCTCCACTGGGAAGATCAGCTTTGGAGGGATCCAACGTGGCAGAATCATAACTTTTTTCCCCTCTCCCTCTGGACCCACAATGAGACTGTACTATTTCCAGTGCAAGCCCTCTCTTCAGAAAGAAATTCATTTCCAATTTATATCGCATCAGTTGCAGTGCTAGAAAGCACCAGTGGACTTTTGCTGGCATTTTCCTAAGCTTCTTAAATTCATCATGTCTTAAATCCAGTAGATAAATATTCACAGGATTCTTGGTTAAAAACTAGTCCTTTTGGGGTGCTTTTTACGAGCAAACTTATAAAAGTGCTGCCTGGAATGAAATGCAAAGTAACAGCATCTTGTATTAACAAACATCCATTTAAAAATAGCTGCTTTTAATTACTGAGCTCTAAATCAAAAAGTCAGTGCAACATCAAGGGGTGCTTTTCTCTACTGAATGTGAACACTATTTAAAAGTGAGATGTCTTCTAACCCTTTAATTTACACCTTCTAGGGATGGTTCTGAGTCACAGTTTTAATTTTTTCCCTATTTTTTCCTCCATGGGTTGCAAAACACATTTCAAAGCCTAGAATAAGTGAAGAGACCTGATCCAAAATTCCTTGGCAAATCTCCCTCCTATTGTGAGGAATATTGGCTGCCAAGCGTCCAAGACTGAACTCCGTAAGGACAGAATTTTTCCAACACTCCTGGGTCACTTCAAATATCTTTTGAAAATCTGGTCTTTGTATATCAGGTGGCCGAAGTGTTGCTGTCTGTATTGTCCCACAGTAGCATTCCTTTATCCCTAATTTGGACATTTCAGAAAATTAGAAGAACGCTTGGTTTCTATTTGGCTCTTGTACCCAAAACAGAACCTCCATGTGACCCAAATTCACACAGAAGAAAAGGATTGCATTAAATGTTGCCACCATTGAGTTCTGGTGTTCCTCCAAAAATACAGTGAAAGACAATTATAATTATGTAAAACTTTTTACAAGGCTCATAGTGTTGCTACCACAACACTGCTTCTGAGATGAATGAGATGAGTTTCATTCACAAGAGAGACAAATTTCATTCAGGTATTTGTTACATTCTGATGACTTGTAGCTTCTGGTATGTGAGTTTTTATCTTAGCTAATGGAAAAAACATTTCTTGACTATGATATTATCTGAAGGCAATTTACTCAAGAGGTGCAAAGGCAAGCAGTGTGGTGGGTGATTACCAATGTTCTGACAGTACATGGTTTGGTATGGGGGAGCATTTATTAAACAAACAATGTTAGCTTGACCTGCGACTGAAGTTTGATCTCTAACAGGAAGACCTATCTAATGATTAAACCATGGAATTAGGCTGTTAGGACCATAGCTAATAAAACCCCAGAGTGCTTATAACTGGGATGCTGCAATTCTTCATTCTAGACACATGCTGACCGCAACGAAATCCAAGGATCGAGGAAGATGATTTAAAGCCACTCACTGAGAAAAGAGCTGCTTCCAGCCAGCCCAATAAGTGGATTAATGCAGGAGCGAAGGCTGGACTCTGACCTCTTTCAAGGCTAGGTGCCTGAGGGAAGTATACGAGGTGATTCACAGCAGGGCAAGATTCATTGAACCAGAAGGGAGGTCTTAAGGAAGCTGAGTCCACTTTTCTTAGCTCTGTGGTACATAGCTGAGAGCAGGCAAGTTCTGCTTTCAGAGGGTTGTTTTGCCCTAGGCAATCGCAGAAGAGTTGGAATGACCCAGAGACCGGAGACCGGAAATGAGTGGCGATCCCCACCCCAACAGGGCTGTGATTTAGAAAGTGAGGTACTGCCCAGGAGGGTAGGCTCTGTTGGGAGAAGAAGGAGAAGGGAGAGTCACTGGTTACCCCTTGGTACAGCAGGTTGATTTGGCTGAATGGATGGGAGTACATAATGCTGCCACTTTCTCTCCCCTACCTGTAACACAAGCCTTTAAGCCTTAGAGAAGCCATCCTCCTGCAGTGACCTGATAAAGTTCCCAAAAACACTTAGCCCAAGAGAAAGGAAGCACTGTTAGATTGTAGTGTTTAATGTGTTCTGGTCATTCTTTAAATCTTTTTCTGTAGCCAAATATACAGCCTTTAACATGATCTACAATGATTATAGGAGAAAGCTTTGGAGTTTAACAAAACCAGCTTTAAAATATACAAATTTAGTGAGAATTTTTACAGTGGGTTTAGAAGTAGCTGTCAGAATGTCCTCACAATTTGAGGTATGGTGTGGCCTAATGAATTTTGTTCCACCACCAAATTTTAGATACTGAGGCCTCGATATTTGAAGAAATTTAGGTACTCAGTCCTATTAGTGCAGAGGGGGCTTAGGATGAGATTCAGCTGCCTAAACTCAGGTGGGCAGAGTCCTTTCATGTGCCCGATGGTACCCAGATCATCTGCACTGGGCAAGCAGACATGATGTGGTCCTGACATGCAGGAATGCCATACTCTGCTGGAAAGGCCGCTGAGGACAACACCTGTGGGAAATCCAGTGAGCTCTGAACGTCCATGAGAAGGCACTTGAACCACTTTCTCAGGTTTTGGGCCAGTGTTTGCTGCAGGCACAGAGATGCCCATGCGGGTGCTATCTGCTCAGCCCTCACTGGGGACTTCCATATCCCACTGCATTTTGTGGGGGAAGACAGTCACAGTGGGTAGTACCCATGTCCAAATTCAACATTTTTCAAGGGAGGAATATTTTTTTTTATTCTGATCTGTGAAACCTAAGCGAAAATTGAATCCTAAAACTGTATTTTATTATGTGTTTATAAAGCACTGCAAAGATTTTCAGTGCTTTATTAAAGGTTTTTAATATGCTTGATTGCATATATCCCAGCCAAAATCTTCTCCATCCTACATAGGTATTTATCTCAGCTAGCAGATTTTGTTTGCTCAGATCCAAATTAGAAAGTATTTAAAGCAGATAGCACATCTCTAAAAATATACTGAATTTACAATGAAGCTTTAACATTCTCTTGCTAAATTTCACACATCTCATTTGATTTCTGAAAAGAAAAGGTAAACACGGAAATTTTCTTCACTAGTTCTCATGCAATGCTTGCAACAATAAAAGAGGACTACCTATATTACTATCACGTATTTTAAGTAGAGAACAAATGCCCATTCTCTTTACAGGCAAGGAAGTCAAGATTCCAACTGCAGTTAATGCCATGTTTTGTTCTATTTATTGGGTAAGCTCCTATGCAAATTGGATGGCTGCTGTTCAGACCTAGTTGAATACAACAGGGGAGGATGGAACCAAATTACTTCTGTCTGTCTTAACAGGACTTTTTAATGAAATTTACTTTACACAGCCCCGAATCTTGCCAGGTTAAATTCTCACTTTAGCCATGTTCACATTCTTGTCAATTTATTTTTACTGCAGCACAGAAGGTTAGGGTAATGGGAAGAGCTGAAAGTGGAATGGTTACAATGAAACCTGCTGCCTGTATTTAGATAATTTTCCTTCCAAGTGACAGTCCATTAAACCTCTAAACTGTTTTATTTGCTACTTTAAAAAGTCTTTGCTTAGTCTTTGAGTCCCAGGAACTAATGAAAGAAGTCTTAGAAGAAAATCAGCAGATTTTGAAAAACTAGAAATGATATGATATGCAGAGCTTGTACAATATTATAACTTTTGACTTTCTGCAAAATGAGACAGTGCATCACAAAAGGTACTTTTTACAGAAATTACAAATGTTTATTTCTCCCTTAATTTTAAAAACAATAGTTTCAAAATTCAGGTTTAACAAATTGTTCCGGTCACTACTTTAAAAAAATCAATCTCTATATTAAATGTATTTGGTATCCTAGACCAATTCCATTATTTTTTGCTACTGAGCAACAGAGTATAAAAATAGTCTGTTTTAATGTCTACCTTGATACAGGTCTACCTTGATTTTTAACAAAGAATTCAATATAAATAACATTTTGACATATTCAGTTATCCAAAACTTTTCAGAACATTTGTAAATCAGTTTATATGATATCTTCTCTTTTCTACTCCTTTTTTCTCTTCACCTGATATGGCCTGCTAGCTCTTCACTTCTTCCCCATCTCTTGCTTGGTCCAACTGCTGCAAATACTCAAACTAATTGCGACGATAACAGGAATCACTGCAACAATATGAAACCCATCTCCCAAGTTGTATGCTTATAACCAAATGTTAACAACACTCATCAGCTAAAGAGTTAAAGCTGTCATTATGCTTTTGTGTTTCAGTACATTATGGTCTCATATTTGAGTATATTCTTCCATGTTTTTGTGATGATGTCCCACTTGGGAAGAAATATAACTTTTTCTACTTCTATGAACATTAATGTTTGGTAAGAGAGCCCAAGCTGTCCAAGTATGTTGGGGTTTTCACATTTCACACAGACGTCTAGCTTTTAAAAATTGCTAAGAACATATCCCTGGGAAAAAAAATGGACCCCAAGGTATCCACAACAGGTCTAAGCCAATGAAGGAAGAAAGGATGACTCTGTGGCCTAATGTCTGTACTTGGGAGTATGAGAGATTTCAAACAAGGAAAATACAGGGTGACAGTGTGATAAAAGAAAATACATGCAGCAGGTTTAAAATGGAATTCTTAATTCATTGCAGGAAGAAACAGTATTTAAAATACCTGCCCCAGGATGCAGAAGAAACTTCCAGCTACTATGTGAAAAACACCATAAAAACAACTTCTTTTTATGACAGAGTGGGAAAGTTTTAGTTTTGTTTACAGTTCCAGAAATATCTCAAATTTATAGGATAGTTTTACTTATAGCAATTCTTTTTAAAAGAGTCTGGCCTTAAAAATGTAAAGCAGTCAGTAAAGCAGTCGTTAAAAAATACTCTTTTCTTCATATTTAACACAGGATTCAGTTTGATGCAGACACTACACATAGAACTCCATTTCCTTCCTAGAATGTATGATGTTTTCTACTATCCATCAAGACAGATCTTGTGGATGATGTGTACTGGCTTGGCTAGACACTGACAAGGAATTTTTCAGGTAAAATACAAATATAACATTGTTGAATATATATTTCACTTAATCTTCTGTCATGACGCTTAAAGCTATGGATATTAATGAAACACCACAAATCAACTGAGTATACAAATGTAAAAGATCTGGCTTCCTTCCTTCCTTGTTTTCTTTCTCCCTTTCTCCCTTTCTCCCTTCCTTCCTTCCTCCCTTCCTTCCTTTCTTTCATTTTCTGTACAACATGAGTCAATTAAAGTTATGCTGACTGAAAGACAAACATTTCCGCGTTTTTACACCCAAGCTGAATGCTGGTCTGGGGTATGAGTCTTACAGCTGGTACGTCACTAGTCACTGGCTGAAATTTAATACAAAACTTTAGCAATATGTAAAAATTTTGCACAGGACCAAAAACCCAAGACTATTCTAGAAATTTTGGGTATGACCTCTGGAGGTCTTGTGGTCTGACCTCCCTGCTCAAGCAGGGATGCTCAGAGCCAGTTGCCCAGCACTATGTCCCAATGGCTTTTGAAACTCCACAAATGGTTGGAAAACCCACAACCTCCTTGGACAGCCTGGGTCAGTGCTCAGTCACCCTGACAGTAGAAAAGTGTTTCCTGCTGTTCAGAGGGAACCACCTGTGTTTCAGGTTGTGCCTGTTGCCTCTGGTCCTGTCACTGGGCATTACTGGAAAGAACCCAGCTTCATCTTCCCGGCACCATTCCGTCAGGTGTTTATATAAACATTGATGAGCCTTCTCCAGGCTTAGGAGCCCCAGCTTTCTCTCAAAGGAGAGATGCTCCAGTCCCTTCATCTTTATGGCACTTTGCTGGACTCTCCAGTGTGTTTATTTCTCTCTTATGCTGGGGAGACCAGAAATGGATCCAGCACTCCTGCTGGTCACCAGTGCTGATCACTTTGGCACAGACTCTTTAGCAGAAACATTTGATAGGCAGCTACTCTGGAACAGTCTTCTTATCATAAAGATCACTTGCTCCTGTCAGTTTGAGGATTAGTAATGCCCAAATGCTCAGCCCAAAGGGTGGGAGGAATAACAAAGGGGCTGCAGGTTTCAGCATTGATAGGACTGTTTTGTTGAGAACAAAATCCTTGTTTCCTTAGTTGCACTTAGAATTTTTTAGTGAAGACTGAAGTTATTATTCTGATCAATCTGACCAGCCTGGTCTTCGAGAGACTGGATTCCCTATAGGCTTACCATAGAGCTGTCTGAACTGCTGGGGGTTTTTTCCCTTTTAAGTATGAAGCAACCACTAGCTAATGCTGTGAGCCATTTTCCTAATCTATATAGTCTGTATAATCTGTATGAGATCCTTAATATTTTGTCATGTGAACCCATTTCATGAATCATGAAACCCAAGACTCTGTAGATAGTTAAATCCACTTCCTCAGAGCAAAGTTGTGTTACTCAAACACATGTTCAAATATGTTAGTGAATTGGGAAGGAGCATCTACAGCACATTGTCCCCAAATTAACCCCTCACCAGAAAAATACAGATTGGAATTATCAGCTGAGGCAAGTTTCTATCAGCAGGATCACCATGTCCCACACTTCTGGAATATTTTTTTTTCAGAGTTTGGAGCATTTAACAGGACCATCCTGATCAAGAGTGGTGCCCCACTACTCTTTCATGGTCTCCTGTGAAAGGAGGACCTCCCCAACTACTCTGGTTTTGCACAAAAGCGGCCACTGTGAAGTTGCATTGGGTGGATGTCCCATTCCCCTGAGAGGACCCAGGCTTGGGGAAGCCATTTCATGGGACCCATAGCTGCTGAAAGCAGAGGCTGCTGTGCACCTGGTCCCCAGCCCCGCTCCACCAGCCAGCTTGTTCAGCTGGGCATGCTGCTCACAATGATAATGATGTTTCATCAGCTTCTGCAGTTAAGCCCACGGACGTGTTCAGGAGTGTTGGGATCTTTTATTTCCCCTGAGGCACAGTATGGAAAATTGGTTCTGTAAATTATATGGCAAAATCAAGTGACCAAATTGCTGCCTATACTTTCCTTCTATGTAGCCCCAGACTGGATGCTACAGCTCTTGCTAGTGCCCCAGTGAGCTGCCAGCCCTGTTAGGTGCTCCACCTGCTTTCACACACCATGAGAAGTGAAGTGGGCAATGCATCACCTGTGGGTAAAGAATATTATGCTGAGAATGAAATCATCCTTTCAGAGTTTTATTTTAATAGTAATTTATTTTTTCCCCTAGGAAAAGATAATCAGACCATATAACCTTACTACTCACAATGCAAGTAGCATGGAGCTTTTCCTGTATGAAAGCTGTGCCATGGTCTCTAGGCATATCTTGGAATAAAACAAACCAACAAACTAATATCAGCCCAGCAAACAGAACTGTATTTATCTCAACAATAACCCGTTCTTTCTGACATACCATTTTCCTTTCCCTCTTGCAACTTCAAGAGCTTTGGAAAACACGTTTTTGAAATCCCTCTGTGTGTAAACCTTATTAAATTAGTCTGTTCCCTTCAGCATTAAAAAAAAAAGTAGATTAAAACTCAAGTCATTTCATGGTCTGAAAAGAGTGTCAATAAAAGTGAAATAATGTTTGTACAGTTTACTAAGGTGGGTTAACCTTTCGAAGAACATAGCAAATGCTTTGTGGAAAAAGGAATTAACATTCACATGTCCTCTTGGCTGCGCAGAGGTAGTTTTCTAATGTATCTAATGTAAGAGCTGCAAATACATGTATTGAATGGCAAGTATGCTGATAGTTGCCCTGTTTAAGGGTTTAAGAAAGGCGACAGCCAGAGTACACTTCAGAGTGGTTGCTATGTCAATTTTGACATCTGTTTTGGAAGAATTTTGTCTGTCTCTAAAGCAGTGTGATCCTCAGTGTACAGTCACTTTGGAAGTGTTAGCTAGTCCGCGTTGTGCTGAGCACATTGATGCTTTGAAGTGTCAAAAGCTGCTCAAGATATTTTAGCAATATATAAGCCCATTTCCTTTGACAGAAGATTCAAGACAAGGCTGTGCGAGAGTGAAATTTCTTCTGGAAGATTACACCCATTTCTATATTAAGTGGCGGAAAATCTTCCAGCCACTCTTCCTTTGAAAATTATGATCTAAATTCTGAGTCTGCCCATATCCTTCCCCTGACTGGGTGGCTGAAGCTCAGGAACTGTCTCCATTGAAACAAACTGACTGTGGCTGTGGATGAGGAAAGCTCTGGGCCTGAAAGAGCCTAGAAGAGTAACCAAAATGGGGAAGACAGGGGAATGTGGTACAGTGTGGTGAACTCAGTGCAGTTTAATCATTTTCCTGCACACGTTTGTTCTATTTCCTGTAATAGCTTATTGTAATCTAAAATTCAGTTCATTATGAACGTACTTTTTTTCCATTCTGTTAATTCGAGAGACTTTTACAATTAGAATTCTTAAACCAAACTCATTTAATGTTCAAAAAGACAGAATTGTGGCTAATTAAAGATAACAGCAAATCAACCACATAAAACAATCACATGTTGTACTGAGTATGATTACAACAGCCAATGTATTGAGCACTGTGAGATATATCCTCTGTTGCTGACAGGGAAATATGCTGTGTCTTCTCCGATATTGCAATTTCCCCCCCTTGCTCAGGTAGTATTTATCCATTTTTTAAAATGCTGTCATCCTGCAGATTAGTTGCAGGCAACAAGGCTTTTCATAGTCTGGCTCTAATTCCCCATTATGATACAGCACTGTGCCTTAGGCGTTGCACTGCAAGCAGTAGCGAAGATTCACTTTCTATCAGTCAGTGCTGCACAGGCACCAGAGCCAATCCTTCTATCAACACTGCCTACTTAAACAGCCAGGGATGGTTCATCAACCCCTCCCCATGCTAACAGAGAACAGCATACAGCTCTCATCATCTCTTTTCTTCTCAGTTTCCTTTATCCTTCTGTTTTGTTTTCCTTATTAAAGATTATAGCAGGCCTCAGTGGAGTGTGTCTGGTTAATAGGCAAGGCATAAAGCAAGTTATTTATTTAAGTTTGGAAACATGTTAATCAATTTGAGAGGAATTTTTTTAGGTACTTAAATAACTGATTACATCCAAACTTTTACATAGGTGAAGACACACCTTATCAGCATCAAACTAGATGTCAGTTTAAACCTGCTAGCTGAACCCAAGCTCCCCTTCAAGAAAATCTTGGAATGTACAAACAGGTGTTCAAAAATAAAAAGCCTTTGATTCCATTGTTATAATAATGATGACACTGATAGTGTCCGGACTGAACTTATTCCAGTCAAGATTCCACCATTAACCTTAAAGCCCGAACTTAATCTCTCTTTATATAAATTAAATGAGAGTCTGGAGAGTCAGATAGAAGTAGTCAGGAGGGTCTGTGTTTGTCTCAAGAGTGATCCTCATTTATGAGGTTGTGGATACAGACTTGAACTGGCATAACATGGATAGTCACACTAAAGTGTGAATTTTTGGAGAGTCAGTGACCTTCGTGTTTCAGACCACTGCTACTAGCACAGAAATAAAAAGATAGAACAAGGATACAGCTCCTCTCTTGGAGGACTTAGCAATGTATTAGAGTACTTTGGCTGCTGGCAGATGCTAACTAAGCTAGAATAGTAAACATAGCCTTCAAGTGCTCCTCTTTGTAGACAGTGTTTATCTGCCCAGCTAAACCAGTGCAAAAGCCAAAGCTTAGCTGAAGACATACAAGGCTCCCATGCAAAAAATATGCCTGTTCTCTTCTAAGAACCAAAGCTACCTTTATTCTCACTTATAATGGATTTGCTCTGAAATTATGGGAGCATGAAAAAGAATTGCAAAATTCTCTTGCCAGTTTTGCTCACTTTCAGGAATTCTTGAGCGGTCAGAAGAGGACAGAAACTTGTTTATTGTTCATGACCCACTGTATTTAACAGCACAGAATAATATTTGAAAACTGTTCAAGAATGAATAAATATAGTAAAAAAAAGGGTTAATCATTAATTAGGTTTGGAATATACCACACACCTCCCAGACCAAGGACCTTTTAATTAAAAATGAGTATACAGATTTCAATTTTCCCTGTATAAAAAAGTCATACACTCTATTTTTATCTACAATTGTTCTTGGCAATCCATGCCCATCTGTAAATACTCTGGATTTTGGCCCAAAACCCTCCAGTAAATGACCTCATTAAAAATATAGCAGTATAGAATAAATTGGCAGAAAATTATTGCAGCTTCCAAAGGGCTTAATCTTTTAATATGCACAATTACTTTAGTAACTGGGGGCCAAATGCAGATACAGGTGGAGGATCTCTGCTACTTATGGACATAGAAATATTAGTATTTAAGATTTGTTTGTGTCTAGATTTAGTCTGTTTTATGCTGTCAATTGACTTCACGAAGGTACTGCTAAGGCAGTTTTTCCAAAATGAATGTTTAAAATCTGTGAAGGTAATTTGGAAAACTTGTTATTTTGTAGACATAGCCTTATTTTTGTAGCTACTTTTAATCATCAGGATATGTCTGAATGTTTCTAAATCTCACAGATTTAGAAATATGTGCAACACCATTTGTACCTGAGGTCCCAGGTCCCTTCTCTTTACAGAAAACAACAACAAAACCAGAGTTGATTTCATTCACATTTCTCAGCATGAGAACCTGGAACTAGAAATGTTATTATAAATAACAAGGAAAAAAGTAGAATTTTTCTAAAAGCTAAGGACTGATTTTTCCTTTGAGTAGGAACAGTATCATTCCAGTATTTCCAGTCTTCTGTTGCTCAGAGCACCAAGATATTACACCTTCAGTGCAAACTGCTCTGAAATTATGATGTTGGGACAGTATTGAAAAGTATTTCATATCAAGTCAAATACCTTCTGATATTTTTATAGGTATAAAGGAAAGGATTTTTTTTTTAAAGACCATGATAAAAGCTTCATGTGGAAAATGTATGTTTACATCTTCAAACTGAGATGCCTACAACTCTGATTATGTGAAGCCATTTTTTTCTGCAGTGTTTATTCAGTGTTCTTGACAGTCACTTTGGCATCATCTTGTTCAACATTTCCCACTACAGCCAATTATTTTCATATGTCAGAGTAATACCCTGGAATCCCTTTGACATGGAGGTCTCCCTGGGTTTGGGGACGGTTCTTGCTGCGAGGAAATGATTTCATTAGGCAGGATGGACTAAGGGCTCAGTCCTGAAAACCCAGTGTGTTCTGGCTGTTGCTTGCCATGGCAATCCCAAGGAAAGCCCTGGGGAGCCCAGCTGCTAAAGCAGGACCACCTGGTTTCCTGCCAGGGAGTCTATGGCTTCCTCCACACTCCAGCTTGGTGGTCCGGATTGCAGCCTGAAGCGGTTAGAGTTGACAGCCCATGTCCCTGAGCCTGCCTGCTTGCTCTGGCACCTTGTGGAGGGACAGCCTGGACTCTTCCATTCCTGTTATCCAACATTCATTATATGAATGAATATGGGTAGCGCTGGTCTTGGTGTGCACAAGTGCTGATCCCCTGGTCTCAGAGTGTGGTGGGTCAACTTTGGCTGGCTGCTGGCCACCTGCAAAGCCAGGCTCTTCCTCTCCCTCCTCAACAGTGCAGGGGGGAATGGATTGGTGCAAGGTGTGATGAAACCAGTGCAGCAGCAGGTTTCCCTTTCAGTTGCATTTCTTTAATTTTTCCCTCAGACTCCAGTCACTCCTCTCATTTTATTAAAATTAAATCTATTAAAAAATGTTCTTACTGTTAGTTCAGCGGAAAACTGAGCTGGGGCCTCAGAGTGCTTCAGTCAAGTTCATTTACAGTCATTTATCTTTCTTCGTTTTGTTTTTTTTTAAGGGGCTATTGAATAATACACTCACCTTTCCTCCACACAGAACGATAATCCTCCACCACTCAGGGCAAGAACTACCCCCACCAGTCTTCTTTCTCCACATGAAATCCCACACAGTATGGACATGCTTTGAAAGTTTAAGTGTCCGTACTCTTCCGCAATGCCTGTTGCTGATCAGGAATGGCAAGATGAGATCTTCATGAGTGCCAGACAGAAAGAGGCAGCATATACATTTGGTGTTTCTAAAAAGAGACAATATGACTGCACCACTTAGGCTATCTGTCCTGTGATCATCTGGATGCCTTCCTACCCTCCCTGCCTCCCTCCCTTTTCTCTCTGATTTTCCTAGTCCACGAGACAGCTGAATGAATAACGAGCATTTAGGGCAGCAAAGGCAGGGAAGAAAGACAGAAGACTTCGAGGGTGATGGGACTGGTGCTACCCCTTCAGCATATGACTGCCAAGAATAATGGCCCACAGAGCACAGTCCCATCCCTTAAGACTTGTTGGGGTGAAAAAAACCCCAATCCTTCCACCTAGCTGAAGGAGGGTTCACCTTCATCTTCAGCACTGGTGTGCTGATCCATGCTGACTTGCAGAGGAAGCCTTGGCTTAGCAACACACGGTAAAGTGTGAACATTATGGGTGGAGGACAACGGGTGAGGCCAGCACAGGGGAGGTGTAGGCTGTTCCTATCCAAGCGCACAGTTTTTAGGAAAAATCCATGCCTTGTATGTGTTTTGACTTTTTCATGGCATGTCCCAGGGGAGATAGAGCCACAGCTGCTGTGCTGGGTGAGTGCCTGTCTGGATTGCATTTGCTCCACCACCTGTTGCAAGTGGGAAATCATATTGTCTATTGTAGAACCAATGACAGACTTTAATAGCAAGCAAATAAGCAAGGGCATGGCTGCAGCTCTGCTGCCTCTGTTTTGACCAGCTGCAGCTCCATGAAGAGAATGCCCAGGGGAGAAGAGAGGACCTAAGCCCCGGCAAGAGACTTTTCAATAAAAGCAGAAGAGAAAATTCACTGTTTGCTCATTCCAATAAAGAATAAGGAAGTAAATAAATATATATATAATAGCTCTCCTTTAATTATTTTCTTCTAGCAAAGAGATATATCTGAACTCCTGTTTTAGTTCAGAGGATTGCAGTGTATTTCTAGACACTGAAATTTACACAGAAACCAACAGGTTTTCCTGTCTAAATAAAGTATGGGAGGAAAAGCTGTAAGCATACGGTAGCCTTAGAAATCTTGTATGCATGTTTCAGTGAAGATGGGAGAAAAACAGCTACTCTTGCTGAACACGTCACTGAATAATCCACTCTGTTACCATGATAGCCACACTGCTACCTTGAAAGAAATCGTGCTTGTGTTAATGTGGCATGATGGATGAAAAAAATAACCTTGGATCCACAAGGAGCTGGAGAAAGAACTAATCAATCATGTTCTGTTTCATTCTTTCTAAACAACTATTGTTGCTGATAACAGGTAAGTAAATAGAATTTATTATCCCAGTGGAGGAAAGCTGAATTAGTTGCCTGATGATAAGCTTCCATGCTGTGAGCAAATTGCCTGTTTGCAGACACTCCAAGCTCGAGGGAATGTGTACAGTCAGAGGTATTCTTTCTGATGAAACAGTGCACTCGGTTTTAAAGGCTGTGCAGCTGGTGATCCTCACCCAGCAGGGATTCACAGGCTACATTTTGGGGCCTCCCTCGCTTACAAACTTGGCTTGGCAGCACCAGTGGTCTTTATGTGGCCAGGCGTTCCCTGTCCAGGGACCCAGGATAAGTCCTCACAAATGAGGGACTCAAACCTTTCTGAGCAAATCTAATGCTGTATACTCTGCAAAAAAACTTCTGCAAACTGCCGGATGAGGAATGAATCCATCTGGCCTGGAGAAATGGGGCTTGGGTGTTCATGTGACTGACTGAGTAACTGTGAGTGTGAATGTGGGCTGAGGGAGTCCGTCTCTCAGCTCACACACTTGCCATGGGCCAGATCTGACAGCAGGTCCAAAGTTATGCAATCTTCACGTCCTGAAAGTTTCGTGAAAAAGAACAGTAATACAGGTCCAAAGGCCATCTTAGTGCTTCCTCCAAGGGGAAGGCTGCTGTGTAATTTTACCCCTTATATACATATATACAGAACAAAGTAAATAATGCTCACTAGAGAAAACAAAACCAACACAGTGAAGATGAGGTAGTTCACAAATTCAGAAATCCCTGTAAGAGCTGTGACTACAAGAATTTTATGAGTGATTAGTTACTCATCAAGTCATTCCTCCCTTCAGCTTTTCCTCAGATAGTTCCCCTGTTAACCTACTAAAGTTCAGTAAATACATTTAATTACTGTGGAGCAAAATAAAATGTCTGCTACAGAAATGCACTTTACAAGAGCAGCAAAAAATTTGAAGACTCATTGCCCCGTGTGTGGGATCAGGCAAAGGTCATGTGGATGAAATATATAACATGATCACCTAATTAAACACTGTCTCACAGAAAGCACACACAAGGAGGGTGTTCCGAGTCTCTGTTAACTCTGGATGCTTTTCTCAAATTTTGAGTGCTTTGCTCTGAAGAACTTTTTTTTCCCCTTAATAAAAAGGCTCATTTGGAATTTTTCTGGAGGGCTTAATGATTTCTTCAAAAACCAGGCATGCATCATTTGAACTTTAGCAGTAGCATTGTTTATACACACAAGTACAGCATAAATCTTGGCTTCCTGAGCACTTTTGCTACTGGAACTGTGGGGGGAAGTGCTAGACTGCAAGCCAGCCGTTTGGAAATGAGGGAAGGTGAGATTCACACACTGTTATTGGATTTCTTAGATATTGACTGCAGAAAGATGGAGGTGCTCCTGGAGGGCAGAATACCCCAGTGGCTACAGACTGTCTGCCTCCATGATCTCTCTCTTCACTTCAATTTGCTTGTACCCATATTATTTGGCTTTTTATCTCTATCCATCTCTACTCTACACACCAGTGTCCCAACATGTGCACTTAATCTGCCTCTCCAGGCCTACTCTAGCCCTCTTTTCCCACCAAGAGATCCTTCCTCAGCCTTGACTCTCCCCCAGATGTACCTCGTTTCAGGCTCCTTCTTACCTTCAATCCCAGGCAGGGGCTTCTGCCCCTTCAGCTGGCAGGAGCCCCCACACCAAGGTGATGCCCTGCTTCCAGGGCTACGACTTGAACACACCCACATCTGGCAGTGGAGTAAGCTGGCTGCAGGCAACATTTCAGAAGACAAGGTGCCTCCCCCAAACTTGTGACAAGGACATCTAAACTGAAATCATTCATTTGTCATGTGGGCCGAAAGAACAGTTAATGGTGAGGCCAGTCCACTGCCCATAGGGCAAAAATGAGAGAATGATCATAATATTTCTTAAAATTAGCAGGAAAGTAGATTCTTTCCTCATCCCATCCACCAAAGTTGTTCTGTTGCAAAAACTCTGGAGGGGGGAAAGGTCAGCCAGCAGACTTTTTTTTTAACGTGGATTGCTGCCCCACAGTTACAGAGCAAGGCAGCGAAACTGGCTGTCAGATGGACACTGACAGTCTGTGTCATGGTGGGTGCAGCACTCTCTTCTGCCTGGCGTAGCAAACCTCTGGCAGCATGGGGACAAATCTCTTGGAGAGGAAATAATGGCAAGCATTTACTCTGCTTCTCCCATAATCTTTTTGCAAAGAATATGTTCTCTATTCAGTTGTCCAGTGTACCTTCCAAGACACCTAGATAACCTCTCTTCCCTTGAAAGGGAGGAGTCATGGCCATATTTGCAGACCAGTATTTGCAGAGATAATGCCTTGTGCAGCTATCTCACTAGAGGAGCTCCAAGCTTGGCTGGAAGCAAGCCTTTTGTGATTCCCATCCTCAGAGAGCCGCATAATAGAAGAGGACTGTGATCCAAAAGCTAAGCTTTCATTAATGCCAAAATAAAACTCACATATAAATAGCATGTGAACCAGGTCATTCTTGCCAATCCAAGTTTGTAGACAGTCTGAAATAATAGCTCTGAGCAGTATATAAACTGTTCCCATTCTTCTCAATGTGGTGCTAACTAGGAAATCTAATTATCACAATTTAAATGTCAGCATCATTAAATATTTTGCTACTGAATACTCTAACAGAAACATCCAGCTAATATGCTCTTATTACATTCCCAAACCACCTCCCATATTTTTCACTGTGTGCCAGATGTACCACCTGTCCTCTGCTCAGTCACCAAAACCTCCAGATTCCTCCCTACAATTCTTACTACAAAGTAATTTAGCATTGTCAATCTGACAGCCTGGGATGCATCTTGAAAAGCTTGGGAGAAGGTAAACAAAATTTGGTGCTGAAATGAAGAGCACAAGGAATACTTTGCATGCAGTAATACTAATTTAATTGAATATAATACGGATTTTTATATTCTTTTTTTATATTCAGTTTGACACAGTAAGATGTTCATGATTGCATTCATCTGGATCTGATGGCATTTCAGATAGTTTCATTCCAGTTTGTCGAGGAGCTGGTAACAAAGGTGTTGGCTAGAAAGATGAGGCAACATGCAAGGGTAAATATTTGTCAAAGGAATAGTTGCTGCTGGTTCCTCAATACAAGCATTTTTCACTGGTTGTTGCATATGCTGTGCCAGAGGCCATATTGAGCAAAGGGCTGTTAAAAAGTTGCAAATAAACTCTTGATTTATTTCACTATTCACCCAAAGCTTTTTTTTCTGTAAAGATAAGAACCTTTGTTTGAAACACTCGAGTCAAATGGTTGTTTGAAATAAAAATTGAATTTTCAGACTTAGTCATGGCAGAATCATAGAATCATTAAGGTTGAAAAAGACCTTAAACATCGAGTCCAACTGTTAACACAACACTGCCAAGCCCACCACTAAACCACATCCCCAAGTGCCACATCTACACATCCTTTAAGTACCTCCAGGGAGGTGACCACCACTTCCCTGGGCAGCCTGTTCCAATGCCTGACAACCGTTTTTGTGAAGAAACTTTTCTAAACCTCCCCTGGCACAACTTGAGGCCATTTCTTCTGCTCCTTTTGACTGGTATTTGGGAAAAGAGGCTGACCACCCTCTCATTCCAACCTCCTTTCTGTTAGTTGTAGAGAAAAATAAGGACTCTCCTGAGGCTCCTTTCCTCTAGGCTGAACATCCTGAGCTTCCTCAGCCACTCCTCATAAGCTTTGTGCTCCAGACCCTTCACCAGCTCCATTGCCCTTCTCTGGACACGCTCCAGTACCTCAAAGTCCATCTCGTAGTGAGGGGCCCAAACTGGACACAGGACTTGAGGTGTGGCATCACCAGTGCCAAGTACAGGGGGACAATCACTGCCCTGGTCCTGCTGGCCACACTATTGCTGATACAGGTCGGGTGCCATTGGCCTTCTTATTTATAACATTGGCCACCTGGGCATAGCTGTTCAGCTGCTGTGAGCCAGCAACGCCAGGTCCTTTTCCCCCAGGCAGCTTTCCAGCCACTCTGCCCCGAGGCTGTAGCACTGCAGAGGGTTGTTGTGACCCAAGTGCAGGACCCAGCCCTTGGTCTTGTTAGAAGGGCAGTGAAGCTGGTGAAGGTGGGAGCACCTATCTTCATACATGGAAAGTCGGTTTCTCCAGGAGAATGTTGTAGGAAACAGTGTCAAAAGCTATACAAAACTCTAGGTAGACAATATCCACAACCTTCCCCTCATCGAATAAGCTGGACATCTTTTCATAGAAGGAGATAGGGTTAGGCTAGCAGGACCTGTGTTTCACAAACACATGCAGTCGGGCCTGATCCTGTGGTTGTCCTACATGTGTCATGGCACTCAAGGTGGTCTTCTTCATGAACTTTCCTAGCACCCAAGTCGGACTGACAGACTGACAGGCCTCCAGTAACAAGCCTGTAATGACTTAGAGTGTGTATGAGTGTGTATGCTCTAAGTGTGGACAAAAATTATTACCGTGAGGTGCACATTCTATGCATGAAAATATTGGGAGATGAAGAGATGGATTGATGTAGAAGTGCCATAGTATGGCTCTGAGCTGCTGAAGAGTTGGATTCCCCTTCAAACCCTGTGGTCAGGAGTGCACAGTTCTGGACTTTCTGTCTGCTGCCATGCCCAAAGTGTGCCCATGCATGACAGCTCGTGTGCCAAAGCAAGTCCTGTGGCTGGAGCAGGCTGAGCTCCCACACAGCTCCTGAATATGTCTGTAGCCAGTAGGAGAGTGGTTCTGCCCATGACACAAGCTGACCTCTGTCCCAGGCAGCTCTGATCTCAAATATAACATTGGTCAATAGGTGAGACAGATCCAGAAGCAGCAGCCAAGGCTGTTCGAGGAAAGACACAGACACCTAACTTTGGCTGCTGGCAGAGGAATGTGTCCAAATTAAGAATTGCAACCCGAAGAATCTGTGAACAGAGCACTCATCCCCATGGGTCCCCCACTGATCACCATAGGTATTTTGCATTGCAAGCCATTAGTTCTGAGTGGTTGCCATTGCTTCTCTGAGTGATGGCAATGTCCTTAAAATAACAAAATATATTATTGAATTTATCTCTCGAAATCATAGGTTTCAGGTAAGACTATGAGCTAGAGTTTCAATCCTGATGAGAAAGGCTGTATCTGAATTGCTGATGGCAAAACATATTTAATGTGAATGACACTGGACTGCAGAGATGGCAGCAGTCGATGGCACTTCAGACTGATTCTCCGGTGTCTCTTGCATCAGTAGATGTATAAACATCTGCCCCAGAAACTATGCAAATGGAGCAAACTGAAAAACCAGGTCTCCTAACTATAGCTTTCTTTCCAGATGTTCAGGTGAGACACGGGTTAAAAAAGATTTCTCCCTGGTGATGTCATCTTGGATAGGAAGATAAAAGAGAGCTCTTTATGTCAAGGCAGTGGTACCTACCACAGTCTGTCTGTCCTTTAGACAATATCACTGCTGTCAAAATCAAACTGAATACGTCGTAGTTTCCAATCAGGAAACACACGTGTTTTCTCAGAATAATCTCTGGGTGAGATTCAAATTGCAGTTCCCCTTAAAATGTAGACCACTACAGTCTGTGTACTTGTTCCAAAGTTTTTCAACTTGCCAATTTGCCTGAAATAGGGAAGGCACAGTTTGCAGTGGTACCCACTGTGGACTTAAAATAGATGCTAGTTGTGATTTTGGAAATAACTACTCAACGAGGACATTAGTATAGGGACTTTATCTCCAATCAGTGTCACCCCTCCATATAACTGGCATATTGTATTTCAAAAATTCCCTCATTTGGTACTCCAAAGAGGCCCTTTATTCACTCAGGCTGATCAGCTCAATGCCTCCTTTACTGAACTTGGTGTCTCAACCAAAAAGTATAGTGTGGGCTACTGCTTGTTTTGGACTACCTCCAAGAGTTAATTGATAGTTCTTTGGATGCAGATTTGCCATCACTTTGGGAATGATACACCAAGGGGAAAAAAAAAAAAGGATTGATAGCCAGTCCAGAGAGACCAAAGGTGTCTGGTGAGGAGCTTGGTGAGGAGCCATAAGAGAACAATTCAGATGGAAACAGTGTTGGATTTCTAACGGTATTTTGCTCTTGTAATGTCTTTTCATCTCTTTCCAGTCTGCTGTTTCAGTCTGCTGGTGCTCAGAGTGGAGAGTGTGTGGTCTCATTGCAGCCATCCAAAAGGAGAGAATTAGTGGTCTACTCCATGACACGATTAAAGAAAACAGACTTGTAAAATACATAAAAGTTTAGTGGGATATGAGCATTGTCAGTGGGAATGAAAACCAACTCAAATTTTAAAGTACTGTTTAAAAAACTACCCATTCATAGAGGAAAAATAACCACATATTCTGTAGTGGGTCAGATCTTAAGCCTCTCTAGGGAAAAATAGTCTCCAGAGGTAAGTGGAATCCTAGCTCCTGGAGCAAGTCTGAGACAGGATCTGGAGCTCATCTATGAGTCTCACAGGATGGTGCTGGCTGGAAGTGCAGCATTTCCAAGCAGGCAATGCTTTATTGTGTGCCATACTGCAAATACTTTTGCTGTTCTGATCTTACCAGACTGTGAACTATTTTCTTTCCTGCTCCTGGGGATCTCACAAAGGAGAATTATAAACAAACAAACAAAACCCTTCTCTTTGTTCCATGTCCTCTGACTCTTCAGAAGAGTTCTCCTGTGAAGAAGAGGCCTGAACTGGAGCTGAATGGGCAAGCTGAGCTGAATAAATACATTTTTATGAGTTAGGATCTCAGAAGTCCTCAGAGGTAGAAAGTGCATTGATATAGATCCATCAAAGCATGTTAAAACTATGTCCAAGGCTCTTAGTATTGGTGATATTTGACCTATAATGAAAGTAATTTACTTGGCATCATCTATTCCAGGAAGAAAACACACTAATGGCTTATTATTTGATAAGTGATTTCAATGGAAACATTTCTCATTCTTGAATAAGGTTTTCATCCATAAAGAGAGTATCAAGCCAATGTTAGAGGTCTTTAATAAAGTGAAAAAGTATTTGGAGACTCTTTGAAAAGTCCTTCCCTTAGCTCAGATAGTTTGCATAAAGCAACATCATGAGCTTTCCACTTTTAAAACTATTTTCACTGAAAATAGGAGAAACTTTAACCAAGAAAGTATCTTTTACCTGATATAGCTTTTGCTCTAATAAATTATTTCTTCCTGCAAATGGTCTACTAATCAAAATAAAAAATGAATTTTCCTTCTGCCTGTGTATGCTATTGTAATTTTACTTTGTTCAGCTACAACAAAAGGGACTTTTTATTTCTCACTTGTCTTTCTTTCCATTTGAATAAATATATAAATAAAATATATAATACAAAATACATACTGGAAAAAATTTGCTTATGTAGAAATTAGTGGAATTAAGATGGTTACTGCATTATTTATTTTGCAGGAGCAAAAATGCTGGCCAGGAAGTAGATGAGTCATATTAACCTCTGCCAGCCTGAAAGCTGGAGACACTCAGAGATGATTGTAGACAGCTCTAAAGCTACCCCAGGTAACTGCAGTGCAGAACTGGTTGAGGGAGATTTTAGTAAAAGGAAAAGCACATGATGTCTGGACAGATGAGGGATTTCAATGGCTGTTTGTTAGTCTTTGAAGAAAAATTTTTTCCCAAACCCCTCATGTTTGTGTTTACCAGTAGTACCAAAGTTCCCTGGTGGAATTTTTTATGAAAATATAGTTCTTAAATAAGTATTGCAAATTATTCGAAGAAAGCTATTTTGAAAAAATGAACAGTAGCATTCGTAATGGCTAAGGAGCTGAAACTTCCTAGGTGCCTCAAAGTATTCACCTAAACTGCTAATAAAGAGAATTCATATGTATTTATTTTATCAATTCACTTTTCTTTCTTAAAAAATGCGGTTTTCTTATCATTTTTACATGGTGGAATTAATCAAGACTAGTGAGAATGGCCCTATTTCTATTCAGAAAAGAAAAAAGGATAAGAACCAACCACAAGAATCATCATCATCCTGGTAAGACGTACTCAGATGTGCTGCTTGCTTAATAACCAGAGAAGATAGAGTTTTCCATTTTACTGGAAGCAGGCACTGTGTTTGGAAACATTCCTTATCTCTCTATGTCCAAAATACCAATGTGGAAATTGAGAAATGTCCCCTCCTATTACGCTCATATGCGAGATGGTTTGCAGCCTGCAGGATGCATTTGGTTGTGCCAAGCAGTTCCCGCTACTCTTAAATCCTGAAGGATTATTGTTCAAAGGAAACTGGAGATGTCCAAACCCATGCCTCACATCCTGGACGTTTTAGAGTTTTCCACGGGATTAATTATTTACTGAGACCTAGTTTGGGCCTGGAGTACAGTGAGGGAAATTGCTTTTGGGTCTGACTGCACAATATTCACCTCTCTCAAGTCTGAACTCGGCCATCGGTGTCCATATCAGCTGCATCAGCCAGCACCAACGGGAACAAAATTTGAAATACTTTAGGAGCAGTTGCTGATGGTTTCCTGCCTGGAAGCAAGATAAAACAGATTATATCTACAATTCTGAGGCACTCTTTTAATTCTGAAATGGTAATGTTTTCTAGACCAAAATACAGTTAAACTGAGGCACAGAAAAAAATTGATAATAAATTATCCTACTTTATTTTATTGTCTTTTGATAGCATTTTCTAGAGCTATGTTTGTAGGACTGAGGTTATAAATCTACAGTTTTAATTATAGAATTCTGAAGTTAAGAATATTGAGTCTATGCTGTCAAATCGTTAATTCTGAGATGTGTCTCCCCTGTTAATAGATGGAATGATTTTGCCAAGGAACGCCATTGATTTTTTTTCCATTTTGCATTTCTTTCATGACTATTTTCATTTTTCAGGAAAAAAAAACATTTCTGCAACGACCAAATTTGTTGGAGAGTTGAACTTCTACTCATATTTACTCCAACATCCTTCTTACTTCATGGTAAAGTTCATGGTAAAGATCCATAGGATCTGCTCTCTGTATAGTGACTTACTTTAAAAACATAATGCACAGAAAAATCATGCAATTCTTACAAATAACTGACATTGATGTAGAATTTTTTAATGTAATATAAGTGGAAAGTCTCTGTGTAAAAAATTTGGAAAAGTTATCCTGTTTAGGCTGCAACAGTCCATAGTATCACAAATTCATCTTCATTGCGATGAAAAGTCCCTCAGCACCACATGCTGCTTGAACCCTCTCTTAGTCTTTATCTTACATCACAGTAACCTTTGGTAGTCAATAAACATTAGCCATTTTCCTTCTGTTTATTATCAATCTGAATTAAAATCTCAAATCCTGTTCCAGTAGCCTTCTTTATTAGCTTTATTGTAGGCATGAAATCTAGTCCATAATGTTCTAATAGAGGGGAACACTTAATGGTTATGTATAAAAGTAATTTCATTCTTTTAGATGCTTTACTGAGCAAAGTGCTTGAGGACTAAAATTTCCCATAATGTTATCAAAAGAAGGTAAGACATATTAAGAAAAAATTTCATAAACACCATAAACCTCTGCACATTTCTGTTATCAAGCTAAAAGGTCATGGAGTAAATGCGAACTGACAAGTTCGACTGTAATATTAACTTTGAAGGCACAATACATCCTCTGAAGTGGCACAATCACAGGCTTATCAGAGAAATGGTGACACATAAACCACGTGATTGATCTTCTTCCCAAACTACTGATCACACTTTCTAGTGGCTTTCTAGTTTCCTGCACAGGTGTCAGGCTCTGCTCTCTGCCAGGGAGCATTATGGGGCCTCTACCAAAATCAGTGCCACACACCCCTTTGCACTACCCATGATTCTGGCATATGCCATGTATGACATGGGATGGCAGGTGTTTGCAAGCAGTTTGGGAAGATTTTTAAAATACAAATTGATTTGTGAATAACAGACTGACAAAACAAGTCTTAACCACTGCAAGCAAGACAGTCTGCTAGATTACGTGTGTAAGGTATCGTGTAGTGGGACTGAATGCCATAAATAATTCAAAGAAAAAGTTATGTCTTTCACTAAAATAATACTTATATGGAAATGTATATTCATTTTTATTCCTTAAGGATTTTATATATTCTCTAGTCTGCATACAAGTAACAGTCAGAGGTCAGAAAACCTACAACCCTTCCTGCATTGCCAATATCCCAGAATACAATCCTTCTGCTCCTCATACGCTCTTTTCAGTTGTCTCACTGGAGTGATGACCACAAGAAGTAACCATTCAGTCTCACCCATAAACCACACACTATTTACAGGTAGGTTTTGGCTGTGTGGTTGGAATTTCTTTTATGCCTAGTCTCTACATTAATATCCATGCTAGAAGTCATAATTAAAGCTAATTGCTGTCTTCTGTTTAGCCAAGACTCCAAACAGGACAAGCTGTGTCCTTTGCTCATGGCTTCATTGCCTTTGCAGCAACAGTTGAAAAATTAGACCTGCAGTTAGGAAAAGCTATTTTCCTCCACTCATATTTTTAAGAAAGATGCTATGGGTGCTAAAGAATTACCGAACTTAGACATATCCATTCTGCTGCTTTTGCAGTTGTGTGCATTTGATTTTAGTGTGTGGAGTTAATAAATTGTATAAAAGCAATTAAATATGTTAACATATTTGTAGTTATTGAGTCTAATTGATGCTAATCTGTATTCCTAAACACATTACCTATTGTTTGCCAGTTCTATTTCACCTTTCAGCTCATTTGAAGTCTTTTGTTTTTTTAAGTAGGACCCTCATGAATGTTAATAATAATTTTTTTACTGTACTAAGGGAAGTCTATCTGAGGTTCTTTTTTAATCATTAGTTTTGATCCTTTTAGTTACAATTGAAAATGAGATTAAAAACAAATTTCATGCTGACACTAACTCAAGACAAATGTTATCTCACTAAAGAATTACCATCTTCTCTCTTTCAGTCACTACTGTGAAAGAGCTGGACTGATTTTCAGGATTTTTTAATGATATATGTACCACTCGTCTTGCAAAAACTTTTGCAGCTGTCAGGAGGTTTAACCCTTCCTCTCCAGAATTTGAAATCTGTGGTCTAATGAGGGATAATGTAGTCTGAAAAGACACGTAAGTTCATTAGACAGTCCTGCTTCAAGCATTTTTTATTTTTGAATATAACATGCTCTGCAGATTATGAATCTTTAGTATGTGCAATGATTCCTTTGCAATCAATCCATGATCCTTGCTTCTAATTCACATACAATAATCTAAATGGTTGTAATAGTACCTGTCACAGTAACTGTAAGGGTCATTGAGGAATGACATAGCCACAATGTAAAGGCTGTCAGGAAGCAACTTTACAAATTTTCTGATCCTCAGAATGTTTTCAGTACACTTGTCATCTTTATTTTCTCAGCTATGAAAGCCAAAGCTTTAAAAGAAAATAGTGAAAAGGCAGCTACACAAGCATGCTCTGCTTAATGTCTTCTTAGGCTTCTGGCAGCTCACATCAAAACAAACCCAGCCTTACCTCCAGCTGGACCTGGCCCTCCATGTCCATCCTAGCCCACCTGTGTCAGCAGATGCAGTGCCCACCTGGCTGGAGGCTGTCCTCTGGGGGCCACCCAGCGGGAAATGTGGCCAGGGACTGAGAGAGAGAGCATAGGCTCGGTGGAGAAGGGCAAGCCCCACAAATCACAGCACCTGCCTTGGAACTAGTTCTGATTCCCAGCTATAGTGAAGTGCAATTATAAGCCCCTACTACTGCACATTGTGAAGAAAAAAAAAAGAAATAGGAAGAAAGAAAAGCAAGAGAGAAAAAAAAACCCCAAGGGAATCTGCAGCTTGTAAATGTTTGTAAGATTTCAGTCTGTAAGCTCATCCCAAAATCCTGAAGAACTGAATCCTTCTGCCTCTTCTCCCCTCTCCCTGCATGTCAAAGCTTACCTCCCACTTCTGAGAGCTATGTACCCTTTCCAGCTGAGCCCTTGACACAAACCAGGTGCACAAGAAGACAAAAATGGGGAGCTGCCATGCTGTGCTTTGGGTATGAGTCCTTAGCGTTGCAATGGGGTGGTAATAGGCAGAGACCTCCGGGGGATATGCCAAATAATATCCCGAATAAGTATTCATCTGTCTTTAACTATGAGGCACCTGTTCGTTCAGAGGATTAAGGCATATGTTTGTATCCCCCTGCGTTGCTAGACTTCTTCTGTGAGTGTTGGCACAGAAGTGCAGGCTAGAATTTTCACCTTCAGATTGGAGCTATTTTTGTTGTATCAATGAAAAAGCCCAAATTGAAAACAACCAGCTAAGAGTACAGAATCACAATTTCCACTGTCAAATTAAAAAAGGTTTAGTCAGACATGACAAAAAGCATTTTATGTGAGCTTCATGAACATACTCAGAAGAAAGGATGGATTTTCAACAAACTGAAAAGGGACACATTAAAAGCAAATGTAATGGAGCTTTGCTGCTCTGGTACTGTACAGCATCCTGAAGGGATTTTTCATGTCACTGAGGTAGAGAGCAGTGCTTCTCTTGAAGCATTTCCCTAGACAGCCTCAGGAAATCAAGCTGTGACACACATCTGGATAGCTCTGTACACAAATGGCATCGCATTTAGAGACAGAATTGGCAAGGAAAAAAATGTAGTCCATGCACCATTATGCATTTCTGCAAATTCTCAGCTCCACAAGAACCACGAGTAGACTGAACATCTTTGTTAGCAAGTGAATCTTCTTTCCATGCCAGAGACCATCAGACATAAAACCTTACCTGGAGAACCATCGACATGACAGTTGGCTAATATTTTACCATTTTGAAAAAGATGTCAAATTATAAATCTTAAAAAAACATAGTAGGAAATGTGAAACACTAGTAGCATGGCATGAGCCACTGTTTGCACTAAAATAACAGGTGTGGAAGATTAATACATCTAGAGAAATCAGAACAGCTTAAAAATTCGTCAGACTGGAAGTATTTAAGCAGCTGAAAGGGTTATTCATACAAATTGGATGTTGCTTTACTGTTTATCCCTAAAGGAAGAAAGGTTTCATAACTTTGTGGGAAAAGCTGTATTGCTCCAAGGCTGCAATACACATCTTTTTCAGTCCACTTTGTGAGAGGAGTTCTAATTGACAGTGGGATGGGACTCTAGCCTGCTTTATGGAAGACTGATTTAAGTGCTGTAGGTTTTATGGTGTTGCAGTTAGATAAGGCTGCTCCTTGCAGGGAGCCAAAGTTCATAGAGTTCTAGGGTTGCTTCAAGTCAACATTGTTTTTACAAGTTGGGTAAAATCTGTTTGTTAAAACACAAATATTTCTTCCACTGAAACACAGAAGAATGAGACAGTTAGAAGCTGTCTTCTTGTTTGTGAGATCTTTTTCTAGGCTTTTCAGGGTTGGAAAGAAAAGAAAGTCATTTTTTCTTGGCTACCTTTCTGGGGCCACACACACACTCTGCCTGTCTGGTTGCCTGCTTGGTTTGTGCTTCTTTCCGTCCACAAAATAGTGCAAAACTTCAACCAAATCAATGCCCCATTTCCTGGTTTTGCAACCAATTTCCAGTGAAATCCCTCTAGCCACATGGCTGAGCTTCCAATCCAGCCTTCCTGTATTGTGTTGCACCTTGGGCGGTGGCTTGTCTTGTTTCAATTACCACTAAATAAATGAGGCTTTAATTCCTTTTTCATTTCATCTGAAAGAAAGACGATCAGCATGCCCTTCCACTTCAGTGTGGTCTGGGATTGTCCAGACTTCACATTCACAGGCAGCCACCAGTCCTGTCCAAAAGCACAATATGCCTCCTGAATATTCACGTAAACCAGACCCAGAAGAGATGTTTCTCTGGTTTTACTGCGCTTTTGGCCTGGACTGATGAGCCATTATAAGGTAGAATGGCCAATCTGCAATACTGCCATCTCCTTCACTTTGACATAGCTTTCTGATTGAAAATCATCTAATTTGTTTTAATTTGAAACATGGGAGTGTACGTGTTCCATCCCAAACTTTGAACAGAAATATTTTCATTTCAAACTAAAGAATATACATACTTGACATCACTAACTGGGAGATCCATGTGGATTTATTTAATTTTTCAGATTAACTCAGAAATAAATTTGATGGCAATGGATGAAAAAAAAAAGCTCTTTATTTTACAAGCATAATATGGTTTTAATATGCTGGCATGTTGCTAATGATGCGTAACATATTTCCGTTCATCAAAGTCAGAAAATGGAATTGCAGTGGAGTAATTTGCTGTTTTCTCATTGAGAAATAGGAAGAGTGTGCTCTATGCGGGATCTGAATTACTCACAGAATCATAGAATGGCTGAGGTTGGAATGGACCGCTGAAGGTCACCTTGTCCAACCCCCCTGCTCAAGCAGGGATACCTACAGCAGATTGCCCAAGGCCATGTCCAGATGGCTTTTAAATATTTTCAAGAAGGGAGACTTCATAACCTCTCTGGGCAACCTGTGCCAGTGTTTGACTGCCATGACTATAAAAAGTGTGGGGGTTTCTGCGTTGAGATGGAATTTCTTTGTGATTGAATTTGTGCCAGCTGCCTCTTGTCCTGGCACTGAGAATCACTGAAGAGAGCCTGGCTGTCTCATCTTTGTTCCTTCCCATCAGGTACTGGCATACATATGTAAGATGCCCTTTCTCTTCACCAGACTGAGCAGTCCCAGCTTTTTGGGACTTCCCACCTTTCTCTCCTCCCACCTCAGAAACTTAGATGCCTTAATGATCTTTTGGGCCATTAACTGGACCTCTCTGCAGTATGGCTGTATCTTTCCTGTACCGGGGAGTCCAGACCTGGACCCAGCACTCCAGCTGTGGCCTCGCCAGTGCTGAGCAGAGGTGAAGGATCACCTCCCTCGACCAGCTGGCAACACTCCTCCTAATGCAGCCCAAGGTGCCACTGACCATCTTTGCAGCAATGAAAGTCACATTGCTGGCTGGTGATCAGCTGCTCACACACAAGAATCTCCAATTCCTTCTCTGAAGAGCTGATTTCCAGCTGATCAACCCCCAGCCTGTACTGGGGCTTGGGGTTGATCCTCTCCAGTTGCAACACTTTGCAGTTTCTCCTTATTGAAGTATATGAGATTATTACCTGCCCATTTCTCCAGCCTGTCCAGGTCCCTCTGCACGGCCATACAACCTTCTGGTGTATCTGCCACTCCTCCCAGTTTTGTCTCATCTGCAAAATTGTATTCTGCCCTGTCATCCCACTCATTAGAGAAGAGGATACAAGGTACTGGCCTCCAACGCTTGTGTACACTGCTAGGGACTTGTCCTCAAGTGGGCCTACTGCCACTGACCACAACACTCTGAACCTGGTCATTCAGATGGTTTTCAGTTCACCTCACAGTCCTTTTACCTAACCTGTTCATTAACAGCTTATTTATGAGGGTCTTACATGAAATAATGTCAAATGCATTTCTTACCTTGAAATGTTTCAGGGTAAAACAATGTCCACTGCTCTCCCTTCATCCACTGAGCAGGTCACCTCATAGCAGAAGCCTGTCAGTCCACTTAAAACGTCAAATAATGTATTTCTTGCTATTCTTTTTAGGGGTCAAGCTATGGAGCCTGAAAAAGGAGTGTTTCGCGTGACAAGATCATAATTGACAATAATTTATTTGAAGTCTTTTCTGCACAATTTGATAGATATGCACTACAGATTGTTATTATTATAAAATTAATTGAAATTACTCACTAAATAACAAGAAAATCAATAAATAAAAGCTCAGAAGACATAGAAATGGCTTTTCCATTTGCAATTTTTAAACAAAAAATGACATTTTCTTATCAGCGGTGAAAAATTGCTCTCCTGACACGGGCAAAGAATGATGCTAAAGTAAATTCCTTTCAGCAAATGAAAATATGGTGTGGGTTGAATTTAAAATTTTAAACAGCATGATGTGGACATGCAATTACAGTCATAGCTAGCTATAAATGACCAGTTAGATCATCTGGTCAAGTCCCTTGCCAATGCTAAATTGAATTTTGCATGCATTTTTTATTTTTTCAGGCCATTTGGGCACCTTTGGTAAATGTGATAAATACATTTTTAAATAAAAGTTATTTTGTGGTGTCTCAGAAGTCTGGAGAGAGAAATATAGAGAGAGAAAGAGAAAGAAACAGAAGTATCACTTCAAGCTACTCACTGTTGATACATCAGGTTAGTCTCATTTCAGCTTTACAAGAAAAAGCTGACAAGCTTTAAAGGCGGCCTCACTGCACAAAGAAGTGGATGGTAAAGTGCATATTGATTTCAATAAATCTCTTTCAGTCATCAAACCGTATATTAGCTGGGGAAGGGATGCTGCCTCTTTCTGTCTTTTTGTCTTTAAACATCATGTGCGCTGATGATTGTATAAAAATAAAGCTGGGGATGGCTCTAATCTCAGGTAATAATGGTCTCCAGTTTGAAAGCAATCCCCAGGGACTGGCAAATTATAACAAACACTGCCCTGGTCCCGCTGACAAACCCTGACGATGCAGGAACAAAGCTGCTTCTGTGGTGTAGTTTCCTTTACTGGAAAAAGAGCATTTAAACAAGTGCTCTTGGATTTTGCTGTAAGCAGGTGAGTTGTCACGCCAGGATACTTTTCAGGAAGATATTGCCATGGCACAGCAGTGAAGATCGGTGCCCTGGTGGAAGGTCTGCAGGATGCCCTTGGGTACAGAGGATGCCAACAGCCAGTGTTACCAGCTGATGTGCCAGCAATGGTGGGGACGCAGAGACCGTTCAGAAAGGTCTCTCTGCAAAGAAAATACCGTCTGCATGGTATATTACTACAGTATTCATTACCGCTTTTATGTGAACCTAAACTTAATTGTAAATCTGCACCTTTGGCCTCACCCTCAGAGCATAGAGCTCAGGAAAATATTGGACTCCTCCTTCAGAGTATGAAGTGCAGTGGCCGCCAGTCCCTCCTCTCCCACCACTTGATCTCCTGAAAGTGTGTTAATAAGCAGTGGAAAATGAAGGATTATTAATTGGGTTCATTTAAAGTAAGAAACCCACAACTGCCACACAAATAATACAGAGGGCCCATAAAAGTTTGGATATATGAGGTGAGCCCACACTAGGAACCGCTGAAATGTGTGGAAATAATGATGCTCTCTGGTGTAAATGGCTCTTTAAAGTGATTCTGCAAATACTTTCCTTCATTCATCACCCTGTGCTCACAGGCTCTGTGCTCTCCTGAGCCAGCTCCCTGGGGCATCCCGCGTTCATAACACGGTGCTCTCTGTCACAAGGTTTCAACTTTTTATCACCTATTACCACAAGTTGTCATGTCAGGTTACTGTAAATCAGATTAACATTCTTCTAATGAAGACTTTGCAGGGAATACCTGGCAGGGGAGTTTCAGAAAGGGATGCTTAGGATCGTAATTTTAGTAAGGAGAGACTCCCATACAATGTGCTAAAAGCATTAATCACAACATAAGCTAAAAGAAAACCCTTAGAGCTGTTACATCCTATTAAGTAACCATGTAACAAATGCATGTAAGCCACCTCCTGAAACGTGGCTTTGGAAATAGGAGCAGAAAGCACCAGAGGAGGGTCAGCGTGATTTATTTCTGTTTTACCTGCCCCAGAACACCCTCATTTCCTGATGAACACAATGACTTGGCACAACTTGAAGCCCAGCAAGTCAGATTTCTCTCAGCAGACATCCTGATCACTCCGATAGATATTTTAGGAACTCGCCATTAGTTCCTTTAATTAATGCATCCCCGACAGGGACTGGCGCGGCCTTTTCCCACATCAGCAGAACAAAATGCGCTTCAGCCATTTTGTCCCAGGCTGGGCGATCGCTTACTAATTACATGAAGCCAGTTCCCCTAAAGCCCCAGGTGCCTGCTGCCACCCTGGCAAAGCACCAGCTTCCCCCAAGAGCCTTCCCAAACCTAGCACTCACTTTATAGCAGTTTTTCTACACACCAGGTTCCTTCCTAAAGCCCACCTCGACCTTAGCAAAGGTAAGAAACCCCTCATACTACAGGATGCACTGTCAGTCCACTCCGCAATAACCAGTGGATATCTGTGTGGCATAACCAAAGCCACTTTCCTGCTCACAGCTTCTCTGCTTGCCTCACAGCCCTGCTCCTGCTGGGAAGCCTCGCCTCAACGTTCCCAGCTGGAGCCGTGTCTCCACTGACATCACTGGATTCCTGCTGATCCATCGGCCAGGGTCGCGTCCCAGCTCCCTCACCTCGTCCTGTGCACCTCTTGCATATCAATTTGCAAAGCTGTAAAAGTCAACAGCTGTATGTAGATCCACAGCTAAAAAAAAATAAATAAATAAAAAAAAAAATGCAGGCGCCCAGGAAATTTGCTTGCCACACAACTCCCTTCAATAGCAGGATGTTCTCGCTGAGCCGACCTAAGCATAACTTATCGCAGAAAATTATCTCATGCGCGGAACAAAAATTTCCCCATTGGAACTTCAACCTTTGCCACGGGCAGCTGACAGACCGTGCCCCGCCTCCCAAGGAGCTCTCCTCCACGGGTATCCTTTGAACTCTTAAGACTACATGTGATGGATCTCATTATTTGCACTTTGGGCAAACTTCAAGCAGAGGTGCCAGCAGGGGCTGCTGGCCGCACGCCAAGGGACGCCACAGCCCTTCCTACCGCCGCCTGCACCGTGGCCTTTGGGACACAGCCCTCTCTGCCCTGTGGCTTGCCTCCGGGAACGGAGACGGCCTTCCCTGCTGCCGAGTGGAGGGATTTGCTGGGCACTGCGTAGCCAGCAGGCTTTCTAAATGCAGCAGTTCTGGCTGCCTCCCACGGGGGATAAGTCAGCCTCGGCGTGACTTACAGACCTTGGCAGGGTCAGGTATAATCTTGGTGTTAATGACTTAGTCATGACACCCAAAGCGCCTGGTCTGGCAACACTCTTCCCCTTGTCCTCCTTACCATTTTGCCCAAGACCAGTCAGCTGTGAGTGATTCTGGTTCTTTCCCGATGTGCTTTGGTCCAGGAAATTCTCACTTTTGTATGGGCATTCCCATCACCTCCAAATGTGGCTGAAAATTTCCCATCCTGAGACAGCTGTGCTCCCTGAAACTGCAACTTCACTTCCCTAGAATTTCAGGGTGGTTGCTCCGAAATCTAAGAGGGAATTTCCACTATTTGGAAACCGCTTTTTCAAACTCCCACCAGTGCAGCTGTATTATTGTTTATGTCCCATAGCTCCCAAATGCTGTCCTTCTATGTGTCTAGAGTGCACTTGTGAAGGGGGCTACCTATAATTTAGATAGAAAAATAAAACAGCACAAAAAAGCCAGAAATTGCTGCGGGTTGTTGAGAGAAACAGACTGAAAGGATGAGGTGCTCAGTTTTTTGGTGGGCACCATTACTCGGGAAGCCCTCAGGAAGCCCAACCGGCCCTATCCGCTAGCAGTTGCACAGAAGTTTGTGGTTTCCCTGGATCTGTCACGGAGTACTCCCCCTGTGACATCCTGCCTGAGCTGCCGCTGCCTGCTCGGGGCATTAGTGACCATGTTCAGACGGTATGGACCGGGTAGCAGTATCTGAATCAAAGCCTCTCAGCGCCTGCTTGAGCCTAACAGCACGAAACGCTGACATAAAGTAACCTCATTCAGCCGCTTTTAGTATTTTCCTTTTTCCCCCAGAAAAGGAAAAAAAAACAAAAAAACCAAACGAGGGACCGTGGCGGGGCGGCAAGAGGAGCTGATGCCTCGCACGGCTGCCCACCTATCCGGACGGCCAGCTCCGCGGGCAGGAGGGTCCCGCAGCGCGCTGCCCACCGCCACCCCCGCGGGCGCTCCGGGCGGAGGC
>WEIT01019864.1:123748-169881 GCA_013389985.1 Dryoscopus gambensis | reverse complement strand
GGGGAGCATCCGCTGGTAAGCCCAGCCGGTGCTGATGGGGCGCTGAAACCCTTTTCGGGGCTTGGAGTCAGTCGTGATGAAGCCGCAAGGTTTTGCGGGCGGCGGGGTCGGTGCGGCTTTAGCGTTAAAAATGTTTGATAGTAGATATTAATGAGGTGTTCCCCACCTCCCCTCCCCCCTTTTCTCTACCTTTTCGGATGTTTAAAAAAAAACCCGAACTACTCAGCTGGCGACATTTACATTTTGGTAGTAACAGCAATTCATTAGAAAAGTGATAGTAGCAGGAAAATTAAAAGTAGTAGTAATGGAGCCCCGGGGGTGGCTGCAGATAGCGCCGAAGGACCGTAGCCCCCCCGCTCCCCGGCAGTGGACAGCGGCGTGGGGGAGCCGGGGGCTTTTGGGAGCCTGTGGGAATGCGGGGGGCTGGGAGCGCAGGGTGCAATGCAGAACTGGAAGCGCCGAAACTCTGCATTTTGTGCATAGTTCAGTGCTGGGTGGCCATTTTTCTAATTTTTGTTCCTGTCAGGCTGTTGGACCCCCAAAATGCTCATCTGAGACTTGAAAAAACATCCCCTCAGGCTTCCCAACCCTTTTGCTAGGGCTGTTTCGATGCCAAATACTTGCATTTTTGTATTCCAAACGAGTGATCCTTCATCAAGCTTTAAACCACGTTAAGATGCAGCTAACCATTTGTGAGGAGGTATTTTTCCCCCCTTCTCTCTCGAGTTTGCATGTTTGTTCCTCTGTTATTTCCAGGGAAGGATTTAGTCCCTAGTACGATGGCTGAAATGGTGGCACGCAATTCAGTGTGCTGCCAGATGCTTACCTTCTTTCAGAGTTTGGGATAGGCTCAGGCAGTATTAAAAGCTTGCTAAGAGGATACTGTTGTATGGTTTCCTCCATTTTTGGGATCTGTTAGAAGCAGTCTAAAAATACTGGATCATCATTCCTCACACTGTAACTACAACACTTTCAAAGAACTGTTCTTAGATATGCACTTTTTATTTCCTCCCCCCGCTTCCTAACCTTGCAAATTATCAGTCCTGGTACTTAATAGATGGCTGCTCTTGTATCCTTATTCTTGTAACTTGAAGGCATCACTATTGATTCTGAATTGAGCAGGTTTTACCATCAAATCCTCATTATTACACAGGGTTGGGCATTTTAACTTGCTGAAGAGATACCCCCTAATGTTCCTAGAAGCACCGAACCTTTGCCAAGTGCCATAAACATGTACAGTTTGTGCAAATTTGTCCAGAAAATGGCCTTTTCTTTGGCTTTTTTTTTTCAATTGGGAAACAAATTATCACCACCTCAGTACTACTCCTGTCCTTCCTGCAGCAGCATTTATTTCAGCATATGAACTTTCTTGAAGTCCCTTGCTCAAATATTGGTTGCACATTACTGCCCAGAACTAGCTTAGGAAGGCACTTTACTATCTCATGCAACCTTATCTGCCATTCCACAACTTCATAACAAACCCATTGGAACATGAAATGACCTTGGAAAGGTATCTTTCAGTCTGACACGAAGCATTCTCTTAACGGGGAACAGCACTGCTCCACGAAGAGCTGATGTTTTCAAACTGATGCTTCTAAACTGATTTTATTTACTTTTTTTTTAAGAGGGAAGGGAGATGGGTGGAATATTGAATTGGAAAGGAAAATATTTTTTTAAAAACAAACCCACTCAGCTGAAGTTGAAGCACCACTCAGATGAAGAAGGAGGTGTATTAAGAATGTACATATGATAATGACACTTAAGTCTTGGGTGAAAACAAGTCTTTAATTTTAATCAAAGAAAAACAGCATTTCCTCTGCCAGTTCTGATTTGCTCATTCATAAGATCTTCAAAAGCCCAAATTATTAGTGGGACTAATTGAAATCTAGTTGGGTGTGTCGAATGGAGAAAAGAAGTGATGAAGTCTGAAGGAAGCTTTACATTTAGTTGTATTGTTCTTGACATCATAACGTGATGCTTCTATATGGAAAATATTACAAGACCCTTTCAGTCCCTAAAATGCTGCTCCTCTAGAAAGGCTGCAAGAGCACTTGAGAAACAGAATCAGTCAAGGGGGAGTCTTGCAGCTGCCGAGGGAATTAATGGAGGGGGTGCCTGGCCAGTAAGCTAAATGGGATTTTGGCCTGGATGCTGAACTTGACATGTCAGGCCTTGCAGAAAGGTGGCGAGTGTTTTCGTGCCCATGGTGTCCTCACCTCTCAGGAAGATGGTGCTTCCTGTAGAGCAGTGCTCCGGAGCTCAGGATATGAGTGCCACCTGCTGGGTGATGAGCCACTTTATATCAATTATACATCATTTATACATATGCATGTTGCATTTGTGTTTACATACATATGCAAAGTTTATGTATGTGTTTATTTGCATACAGGTGTACAGCTTTTCCACAGACATGTTCCCAGGTGAACCCCTGAAACCTTGCTAAGACCTGAAATTCCTCACCTTCTGAGGACTTAGCGCAGCTTGTGTTTGGTGACAGTCAAATAGCACTTGGGCTTTGTATTTCAGGTGTAAAGGGGAAATTTTGATACTGCTGACGTTTAATGCTGCCTTTGCTTTACTGAAGGCAAGTGGGAATTTTCAGCTGTGTAGCTCAGGGCTCGTGTGGTAAACTTCCACAAGCACCTCATTGGTCAGATAGTAGGCTGGTGAGGTAGACCTGAAATGGAGGCCCAACAAACCAAATTCAACTTTGTCACATATCATTTAAATGTAAAATCTTCATAGCACTGCTGATTTCATCTTTTTTTCATCTTAACTCATGTATGTCCAAAAGTTTTATGAGCATCCCATCTGGATATGAAGTACCACTTTTCATTTAAATTAACTGAAGATCTATAGAACTTGCAGAATATTGGTGGACATTTTTGTTTCCATCTCTCCTTGCCTGCTGGGGCATTGGCTGGAATGCTGTTTAAACACCAGATTGATTCAGCTGGATACAGAGTGATATCAGTTGCGGCACCAAGGCTTGTAGTTGTTCTGTATTGTACTGTCAGTATTAGGGAGAGATGTGTAGCCCTGAGTTTTGGGGCTTTGTTGGACAGCTAACCTCATGAAGGCTTTATTGCTTACTTTTTTTTGTGGTGTGCTGGTGCCAGATGAGTCTTTTACCCTGTCTGTGGATTAGGAATGGGTCCAAGCTGAACTACAAAAGTTTTCGGGAAACTTTCAAGTGCTTTCAGCTGGAAAACCTATATTGATGTACTCTTGTGATAAATGGATAAAATGCTTCACATGGGTTTGAAAGCGTATTCCACCACTTGAGATCTTTACTCTGGAGAGTGCATAATAGTCAGGAATGAGTTGATGGAGCAAAAAGCAAGTAGTGTAATTGCAGAGTTCATCTCAATGTATGATTCTAGCAAAAATAAAAAGGTACCTGCCATATCAAGAGAGATTACAAGATAGGCTTTTGAGGAAGGGGACCCAATAATAATGCATAACTCAAGTTCACTGTCCCCTAAAACGTTCACAGTTAATTTGTTGCTTGACAAATTGTGATTTCAGTGTCTGGTGAAGAAGCAATTGACCCTGAAATTGCTGCCTGAAGCTGAACCAAAGTTTTCAGTTTCATAACCAGTGTCATGCAAAAATAGAATGTGAAGAGGAGCAGGGGAAATGCAGAACGTCCCTGTGGTCTTGCTCCTCTCCTCACCCTGACCCAAACAACTGTCATGTAGTGTAGGCAGTGGATGCTGCTGCAATGCTCCAGGCAATTTAAATCTCATTCATCCATCCATCCATCCCATTATGGCATATTGTGACTTTTTTCCCCCCGACAAACCTTCTGAGCTGGAAATGGAAATGGAAAGCTGCCCCTTATAACGTGTCAAACTTCAACAACTACCTCTTGTTTTCACTCAGAAATGTATCTGCAGTATTGTCAATGGGCATGCTGCTCTCCTCTCCCCTCCCCATTCTAAATAAACCGGTTCAGCAGCTCTCCTGTGCGAATTCTGCCAGTTCTGAGTCATCCATACATTTTTGTTTTGTTCCTTCCTCGTGTTTTTGCACACCACGTTTCCCGCCATTCCCACCTACTCAACATCTGCTCTCATGTGACCTCTCACATCCTGATAAATTCATTAATGTTAAGCTTGCTCTATGCCACCATCAAAATCCCACTTTCTATAATATGAAGTCCTGTGTTTAGTCAGGTGACTCGGTGGCCTTTACAGTCCTTGGGAGTACCTTGAAGTCATATCTGCTCCAGTAAAAATGTTCTCCCAGTAATCTCAGCTTCCCTGGCAGAGGTAAAAGACAGGTAATATCTTGAGGGCAATCTGTAACTACAGTCACACTGACAGTAATGGTGCATGGTTGCAGCTCTGGGGAAGGACTGGGGTACACAAGACTGACAAGAGAAATCAGAAATGAAGGCAAATCTTTTGCAATCTTTTTTCCCTTTCCCCTCCAATATTCTTCACATGAAGGCACTGGAAAGGCTCCTACTGTAAAAGCGCTCCTACAAAAACAGCAGCAGCAAAAAAAAAGTTGTTTGCTCGCAAAGTGGTAAATATATGAGCAATCATCTTCCTTTTTCTGCAGCTCTTCGTGCTGTCTTATTAATGGGCCGTGAAGGCTGAGGAGGAGGTAACTCATCAGGCATTATCCATTGGATGGGGGGGGAGCTGCAAATTAGTTGCTTGTGCCAGTTTGGTTTTCTTTTTTGACACTAACAGATAAATGTGCCTTCATGTGGCATGATTTCTGCAGGCATCAAGTAGAAACCACATCAGGGGCTGTGCTGGTGGCTCACTGCCCTCCTGAGTTGCCTTGAGATTTCCAGAGGTGAAAATGCTGCTCTGGCCTCAGGCCCCTTTGCTGCCACCTAGCAGAAGGGCACTGAGTTGTGAGGATGACTGTTTCTGGGAACAGTTGTTTGGAGAATTTGGATGGTTGAAACATGTGAACTGAGAAGATATATCCCAATCTGTTGGAAGAGACTCCGCGATGGCCTCTAGCTTTTTGGCATCTTGTCAGCCTTGGACTGGTGATCAATCTGATGGTCACGGAGCTGCTGGGAGATGATGACAGCATTTCCTTCACTGCCTTCTTTCCTTCCATCGCAGGCTTCAGCACTCTCCTCGCCTGCTTGTCTGTGCTCAGGACCTTGTGCACTTCCTGAACTTGCACATGCAATTGATTTCTCTAGTCAAAAGAAGAGCATGTCTTTGTCTGCCCTTACAAACACACATGCAGTTTGTTTAGGTTAACCCACAGCAATTGGCATTTTGTACCGATCTCTTTGAAGCATTTCCTCTCCAAAGGAATAATAATGAAAAAAACCCCAACCAAACAGAAAAGCAAAAAAAGCCACCAAATGCTAAATTTGTCGACTGCTTTGGAACAGTTGCCAAAAGAAATCAATGCTGAGCCTGGGAAAGCTGTAAAATTCTTTCTTGAGTTTTTATTAGTAGGAGAGAAGTGACACACACTGGGTTTGGTCACTCAGACACTGTTCAAAGTCCAAATTGAAAAAAAAAGTTATTTCAGCTTGGGTGTTCTTGACAGTTTGCAGATGTGTAACAATGTGTAGATATTCAGCTGTGTGGTAGGCTGCAGGCCCCCTTAATTGCAAAGAATAAATTACCAATCCCCCATCCTTGACTGATGATTCTGAAACTGAGCAGTCGCTGTGGTGGCTTTGCCTTACTTCCTTGCCAAATGTTACATCTCCTCATCAAGGATTTTGAAATGTCAGCAGTATAAGAGAAAATAATATACCTTTTCCTATATGTGATATTGCACACCTGTTACCGCCTGATGGGGGAGGTACAGTAGAAGGTTTGTTTTTTCTTATAAATACATTCCCCCCCACCTCCAAAATCTTCCTTATGAGGTCAGCCTTGACAGGTTTTTAGTGGAATGCAATTATTATTCTTTTATTAACATTGATATTGTGGGATTTTTTACTTCTTTTTAGAGTATATTGGAGGGTGTAGGGTTGTTTATGTTCAGTCAATTTAATGAGTTACCTGAAACTGTTTTGTAATGCAGACTTAACAGAAAGCAGCAGTGTTGAGTTGTTCATTGAATCTAAAGAGGTTTTTTTTTCTTCTTTTTCTCTTCATTTTCCTGCTGATGGCTATGACTGTGCTGAAACCTTGGACTTCACAAACTGGATGAACGGCTGCTGCCTGGAATATGGATAATTTTGGTGAGTCTGCAAAATGAGTTTCACTTACTTCTGCTTGCTTGGGAGAAAGAGGAAGAATGTTATGTACTGGAAGTTGTGCTTGATGAAAGCTAAGGCTGTTTTTGCCGTGTTGGTTTTGTCAAAGCAACAGGCAAAGATTACTTTTTAACTTATTTTTGATGGAGGGTTTTTCTTTTTCTTATTCTGTTTTATCACTGGCAAAGGTGAAGGAATTAACATGCACTGGATTAATTTGAAATAGTGTCATGTTATGAAATTGAGTGTTATTGCCTTTGTAATAATTTTTAAATTACTTTTCTGTAAGACATACTGTGAAGCAACAGCTTAGAACATCTTAATTTTTCTTTTCTGGCTTATTCAGTTGTTTCTGCAAATAGTTCAGACAGAAGATGATTAATTCATTGGATGGCTTTTTAGAAAAGCACTGTGTCGTTCTCCTTACTGCTCCTAGTACTGGTGTTGCCTGTGGTGTGAACTTTTAAGAGATGATGTGCTGATGGTGTGTTTGCATTAAATATTGTAGAAGAATTTTCCATGAGAAGGTCTTCCATCCCCAGTAGTCTCTGGTGAGGTTTCTTTTTGTAAAAATAAAGTGAAAAAAGCACAAAGCTCTGTCAGGGTCGTACTCTTTCCTTGTGTGCAGATGCCTGACCTGCAGAATATTCATCTAGGGGTATCTGCTGTTGCTCCCTGAGGAGATGGTTTTGGCACTTTGGGCTTTATTGTCAATAAAGGTGACTGGACAGCTGCAGGGAAAACATTTATATCAACCTGGAGATCTGCTCCAGGAGCACAGTTGGAGGTGGTAGTATTTACCCAGTGTTGTCTGTAGGATTAAAAAACTGCCTCTGAGCACTGACGGGAGGTGGTTGACAGCTTAGCAGCCTGGGATTTATCTCTGAGCTATTTAGACCTAGCAGGCGTGACTCGTTACTACTAATAGGTTTAATTAGGGAAAACAACTTGCTTCACCTCTCACTTGTGTGGTGACAACCTCATTTATGCACAGCCTTTAGTTTTGAGGAACAAGTCAAACTTGATTTTTGGAGTGGGGTTGGCTGCATGTCTTGTCCCAGAATGATGCGAGTGTTCCTGGTGCGGTGATGGCCCTATCCTGGGTAAGGCATGGGAGTGAGCGTAGGGCTGGCACTAGCTACTTCCTGACAGATTGTGGCTGGGTTTAGCTGTGCACACCCCTTCGGGGCTGGGGGGGAGGGGGGGGAAAGGCTGACATCGGCTCTCTTTCCCTCTCCTCCTTCTTTTTCAGTCACTTGAGTGCGTACAGTCTGTGTCACTTGCATTCAGATGCAAAGAACCTGAGCATGAAAGATGGACCTCAAACTTAAGAGTTTCTTTTCAGGGGCAGATTTAGAGAAAATTTGAGATAAAACCTGATATTTCACTTTCAAGCATTTCTGAAGTATTGTTGCTTAATCCTTTTTATCGATCCATATCTTATGCTGGAAAGCTGTTGTCTCAGGGAAATTTCCAGAGTCCTGGAGGATAATGGCATTAATTACATATCATATGACCTTTCAGGCAGGATGAACATTTGTTGCACTGCTGCATTTACCTCCTCTCTTAGTTCCAGTTATGTCTTTTATTCCTCAGCCGCATGGCTTAGGAGAGCAGTTAAGAAGCCTTCTGCATGACTGGTACAGGGTAATTTGGTGGCTGAGTAGCAGTAAGGTCTGTAAGGTGACTGCTGCTTTGGATTGCTGTCCTTTGATATGCTAAGGAGCCTTGAGGAGCCTGAGAGAGCAATAGCTTCTGGGCCCAGGAAGCAATGCATATTTGCTGTGATGGACACAGTGCTCAAAACTCTTTGAGTCTGAAAACTAGCAGAGTGCATTCCTCGTAGCTTTGTTCCAGCATGTATCTTGCTTTTTTGGCCTGTTTTGTTATCTACATGAATAATTGGCTCTCAAGTTGCACCTATATAAAGAGATGCTTCTTCGATATCTGGAAATGCAGTAATGAGTGCTGAAGTGCTGCCATCACCATGGCACATCAGGCAAAGTTTGATGTGATCACATGGGTGTGCATTTCTACCCAAGTTTTATTCTTAGATTTGTTTTTCACTTTCACTCTGATTTGGTTATATTTGAATTTTTGGCAAATGCTGTTAGCAAAGTTAAAATCTGAAACAGCAATCTACATCACAGAGCAAAGTGTACTTTGCATAAACAGATAAATAGCAGAGCTGAAAGTATAAGGAGTAATTTCTTTTCACTAAAAGAGTGACATCATTCCAAGCTCTTTCAAGTGGTGGAAGGCCAAGAGACAGTGGATACCAGTTGAAACAAGAGAAGTTCACGCTGGTTACAAGGGTAAAATATTTTCACTGTGAGGACAGACAGCTGGTTAGGGGCACAGGTTGTCCAGGGAGGCTGTGCAGCCTCCATCTCTGGGAGATTTCAGGACCTGACTGAAAAAGGCCCTGAGCTGGATCTCACTGCTAGTCCTACTCGGAGCAGAAGCCTGGACCAGAGACCTCTTGAGGTCCCTTCTAGCCTGAATTATCTTGTGATCCATTAAAAACCACTTGAATTTAGAGGGATCTTTATGATGGGAAAAAGAGTAAAGCTGGAAGTGTTAAGTGGCATGGTCATGGAGGGTGTTGTGAAAACAGCAAGCTGGTGGTGGCTGCTGTAAGATGAAAAGGGCAGTAGCATCTGGCCAGGCTCATTCTGGAGTGCTGTCTGGGGCTGTCTGTGAACGTTTGTTGCTTTTGGTTTTTAATTGAGGAAAGCATTAAAACCTGACACTTGCTGCTTCTAAAGAAGCTCTATGCTATTTGTTTTATGCTAATGGTAGCTGTATAACTAGTCTCTAAAAGTTTGGAAATAATCAGTTGACTTTTGTTTATATTGTTTAACATGCTGCTTACCTTGTGGGAGGGGAGGAGACTTCAGGAGAAGTAAATTCTTCACACAGAAGACTTTCACTCTTTTGAGGATTTTTTGTTTAGTGGGGTTTTTTTGGTGAGTGTGATATATGGCTATTTCCATTCCTTCAAAAATTGTGTGGGAGTGCAAATAGGCGGTGGATGAAAACGTATGGGTTGATCAGACTGAACGTGAGCCAACTCCCCAAAGTGATGTAGGTGCTTATGGGTGCTTCTGGTTATGCGAAGCCAAACAGTGCTTCTGGAGAGGGGGAGAAGAGAGAAGCAGTTAAGGTACTGACACAGCCTCGCAGGATGAAATAGGTGAACCTGTGAAGAGGAGTGTGGATGTGTCAGAGGACCAAAGCACTGCTAATGGTTTACACAGCCCTCCAAGTGTGTTTTTCGCTGTGTTTTCAGGAAGATGGCCTGCAACATTGGAGTTAGTCTGGGAAACACTTGAAAGTAAACAGAAAATGTACAAAATGCACTATAAATGGGATATGCTTTGTGACTGTGTAATTAGATGAATTTAAGTTTTAACTCAATCTCAGTTCTTCTGTTGTATTTATGGTTTTGGTTTTTTGCTTGATTTTTGTTTCCCCTGGAAGGGCATTAGTTTAACTTACAGACTGACTTCCCTCCTTTGTGTTTGGAGGCTATACAGGTGAATATGGAAAGCAACAGTTAGTAACTCCAAATGGGATTTTAAAAGTTTTTGCTTATTTTTGCACTTTTTTAACCACTATTCCATTTGCTTCCACGCACATACTTAGTGAACTGTGATTCTTGCCAGTCATGCCCCAGCTGTGATGGCATGTGGTTAGTGGGTGAGCACCCAGCAAGGCCAGAATTTTGTCCCTTCCATGTTCTGAGGCTGAAAGCCATCAGGACGGTTGCTGTGAGAAACTGGAAGTTTTGTATTTTAGGCTTAACTTTACCTTGTAACCGTGCTGCTCCATGTGTCTGCACAGTGTCTGTTTTCAGAGTTACATTTGTGTAACTGTGGTGGCTTTGTGTCCACTTTCCCTTCAGCATCAGATACTACACTGGGTAATTTGCCTTTTCTTTTAATTTCTTTTCTACATATGCAAAGCCTTTCTATTTGTTCTTCTCTGTTTTTTTCACATAGCTGGTTATTTTCAGCTGTTGCATGGATAATAGTGCTGATGAACAAGTATTTTGTCTGACACATAAAAGCATAGCTGTAAAGAAAATGAAGTAGGGAAAATTACAGTGGCAAAGGTTCCTAAATTATAGTTGTACAGGAAGATTGTGATAAGGAAGTAGTTAAACATTACTATTTAGTCAAACCTACAACTGTGGCTGGTATTTCGATTGTCTCCTCCATTTGCTGACACTTAATTTGTATGGTTGGTGAGATACTTTTCCTGCTAATAAAGTCCCTGTTTTATTGAACCAGAAGCTTGTGGAAGTACACGGGTATGTTCTCCCAGATGGTTTTAGGTCAAGTGTCAAACAATTGCTAATTATTTTCAGATTTACTTGTAACGGAAATGTTAGGTGCTTGCTATTAGGTGCTAACCCACTGTTAAAAAAAAAAATAAGCAAAACCAAGACACAAATCAATCTTCCCATCTGGTAGCAGATACGTGTCCAGTTTAGATATATTGGAAGGCAAACATAATGTAATAGGACTGAACCAGGATATTCACAGACTGAAGTATTAATGTTTGAGCTGGCTGTGTGCTTGCTACAGCTGCAAAGCCCATTGCTTTTATGGCTGCAGTCTGTTTGCTCACAAGCCCCAGCTCTGACAAACAGATGTGATCATTGTCCTGTGCATGCTCTTCGTGGGGTTGAGAGGTCACTTGTCAGCGTGATGGTGAGCACAAGCCACGATCTCCTAGCAGCAGGTCTCACATTTGAAGAGCTTTGCTTGGTTTTAGGGCATCCCAGCAGTAATCTGCGAGACCACAAAGACCAGTTTTCGTCCACAAGGATGTGGGACCAAGAAAATGTGCTGTGTAGGCCTTTCATGGAAATAAGGAGTAAGGGCCCTTTAGGGAAAAAGAAAACTTCCATTGATCATCACAGATACTGTATTTTCCCTTCTGGAAATAGTCATTAGGATCTATGTTGGTGGTAGGTAATAACTTCCCTTTGTCTCTCTTCCCAGCCTGTTCATAAAATGCCCTAAGGTAAGGTGGATTGCTGTGGTTAATTTTGTTTGAACAGTATGGATCACTGTGAGCAAAAGGTAGTTTTCAGTGGTAAAGATAGCTGCCTTTGTGCTTATCTTAACCTTGATGAAGCTATTACCACAGGTTTGTTAGAAATAGCGAGGTGAAGGCAGTGGCCTGGACCGAGCAAAGGTTAAAGCAATCAATGATAGCTTGGCTGTCAGCAGAATTGCACTGCTGGGGAGCGGGTCTGAGGCTTTGCACAACTTTATTGTCTGCTTGGCTTCCAGCTGCTCCTGCGAGCACGTCCTTCAACAAGCTAAGGAAGGGCCAAGGGTTGTCTGCCTGCAATTTCTGCCTGCCCTTTGCATTGTGAGACCAGTCCAGAGTAGGGCCAAATACTGCAGAACTGGCAGTTGTTTGTGATGGAGCCTGCAATAGATGGATTTATCCAGTATCCATGACACTGCTCAGTTTGGATCTTGGCAACTTGGCTCTATTTTTTTCTTTTCCTTTCTCACCAGAATAGTTGTACTGAGGTCTGGTGTTGTTGCGTTCCTATTTTTAACACCAAAGCTCACTTATCTGTAGTTGAACGTGTGGTATGTTTCATTTGAGAGAGGTGGCATTTTATCAAACGTCACAAATGAACCTTCTTGCTAGAGCTGATTTGAACCAACTGAGAAAGGATTCTTCCTATTTCATTTTAATTTATGCGTGCAAAATTTTCATACAGTTGGAATCAGTACAGCTTACTGTCAAAATAGAGAGATGTCAGACCCGGTCATAGTTCTCTCAACCCAGCATTATGTTTGTTGTATGGTGTTACAAAAATCCACAGATGCCTAATTTATTTCAAGTATTGTGGGTCTTTTACACCAAACTAATATATCCGTAGAGGAATAAAAATTCCTTTGCAGTTGCCTGATATTAAATACTGTCCTTTTACGCAGAGATATAGTTGCTGGACAGTATATCTTTTTGCATTAAGGACAGTCACTGCAGCTGTTTGAGTCCTGTCATGTTTATGCATGACCAGATATTGCAATAGGCTGTAAGAGTTTGCTGCAAGGAGAGCTTTCATTTTTCAGTCTTGGGAAGTGGGCTCCATCTAGTGTTTAATTTAAAGATTAGACTCCAGTTCATTTTCTTAAACGCCCTTGCAGTGTAGATAAAGGACACAGAAGAGGAGTTGTGATAGGTATTGCTTTTTCTGATGATTATCTAGAGGGAGACTTTTTCCAGTACAGTCAGTATGGGAATGGCAACCTGAAACACTGCATCTGTTTTACATGTGCACATGAAGCTAAAATAATTCTTCTATGAAACAGCAATAGAAAGGATAAAAAGAAATTAAACCAACATGGCAATGATGTGATCCTGGAGTATTTTGTGGTTAGTTCCTATATATTCTCTCACAGCGTTTGATGTGGCATGTTGGAAACCAGCCTCTTCGTCTATAAAATCAAAATTAGAAAACTAACTGTAGGGTTCTTTTAAGAAGTAATGAATTTTGAAATGTGTATTGGGTATTAATATCCAGTCAACAGAATATCTTCCAATATATAATGCTTCTCGAAATAAGTGTGTTGGGTTCCAACCTTTATTTTTATTATTTTCTCAGTATTTCAGTTTTTGTAATATTTAACCCTCTGTCAAATGCTACTTAATTTTTTTTTTTATTAAAAGGGGTATCACAGTCTGAACTATTTTTAACTCAACTAGAAAAGTATTTTATAGTTAATCTATCATGTCTCCAGTGCCCTGATAATAAGTGCTGTGAAACAGAGACAAGAAGCAACAATAAGAATTTTTTGTTTTAAACTGGAACAGCTTGAGAAAGTTTTTAAGTACTTAAGACTGAATACAGATTTACTTTCTACACTCCGTACTGAAGAAGCAGGAACTCAGAATATTTAGTCAAGAGGGCACAACAGCAAACCTGCAGAGAGGAAAACCTGGGCTGTCTGAGGACTGTTTAGTTATTAGTACAGTGAGGTTTTGTCCAGTCGTGATTTTTTTCCTCTCTTTAAAGGGACATTTGAGGCCACTTAAACAGGCTTTTACCCAGAGCAGTCTGGCACTTTGCAGCACTCTGATGAGGAAAGAGGGAGGTGGGCATCATGGCTGGGCTGAGTGTGACTGCACACCTCAGCCACCAGCCCCTCCCTCCCTGCCCGCATGGGGTGTGCAGACTTTTGCCATTACTCAAAGACACAGTGGGGTTGTGAGTGTTGCCCTCACCTTGCTTACACTGCGGGCTGCAGAGCTGCTTGCCCTTGCGAGGTGGAGGAGATCCCCCACGCAAATCCCCAGACAGCTCTTGGCCTATTTTCCACCCGTTGCTTGAGAAGTGTGGAGCAGAGGCTGGGATCCATGCCTGAGTCATTGGCAAAGAGCCTGTTGTTGTTTCATCTGTAAAATATTTGGGGTCTGGGCTTTCCAGCTGACACTTGGGAGGTGAGTGTGGACAAAGTTACTGGGAAACATCTGGTGCCAGGAGGGAGAGGCAAGATGGTACCTTGGCCATGTGAAAACGGGGAGCTGTTGTGGTGGGGTGCCAGGCTGCTCACGTGTCTGCAGTGTTGGGGAAAGGATCAGGAGCAAGGGTTGAAGAGGACAGCCATGGAAGTGGTATATGGGTGGTGAAACCTCCCTGAACATGGGGCACCACTGCCAAGCCCTGGAGCTTCCCAGTGTTGGGCTGTGCTGGTTTCACTTGGCTAAGGAAGGCAGCCAGCAGTTGTGTGGGGGGGCTTAAGTGCATATACAGACACACACTTTCTTGACAGCTCATAATTTGTTGTCATTGTTGCTTTTGTTGCCCCTTTTTTTTTCTTTTTTCTTTTTTTTTTTTTTTTTTAGCTTTTGAGACACTAGTGTACTTGGCAAACTCTAAACTTCCCATATACATGTAAACTTGGTCTCTCAACCCCACAAGGGATGATGGCATTGGAGTACACACTTGGATTTCTTTTACTATTAAATGCTGTCTCCTGTAGGAAAGGAAAAAACCAAACCAACATTTCTTTATCTGTTGAATTTTTAAAAAATTTAAAATACCACATGGTCAAATCCAGTTTCCTTTTCCATGTTACTTAATTTCACACTTCTAGAGTGGACAATGAAAACAAACATGTTTATGTCACTAGAGGCTTCTGGGTCTTATGGTGATCTAGTAGATCACTACATATTTTGTGTGGTTTGTGTTTATTAGCTACCTATGTAGAAGATGTGGTTACACTTCAATTTCTAAAAAAAAGTTGGAAATATCTCTATTTCCCTTAAATCATTTTGTCACTTTAAACAATGAAATTTGGGTCAAATCAAAACTACTGCTGTACCATTAAAATGTATTTGTAAAATTGCAGCTCAAAAGGGCAAGGCTGTCGCGGCCCATGCTAATCCTTGCTCTCGTCCCCGGCTAGCTCCGCGCGTGGGACGCAATAGGATAAGGAGGTGCTCAGGATGAGGTTCCAGGGTAAAGAGGCGAGGGAGGGGCCAGCCAGACCAATCAGTCCAGAAAGTCCTTTATTTCCAGGGGTTTGGTCCAACTGAGCCACAAATCAATGCTAACAGCCACTTAAATAGGGGGGCGGATACATAAGGCGGGGAGAGGGTACAACCAATGAGGAGTAACATAAGGCGGGGTTTAGGGAGGGAGCATACATACATGTAACCAATAACAGTAACTGATCATAACTGACATCAGGGAGAACTAATGGGATAACAGGGAATAGAGAACTTTCTGGAGATAAGGGAAGGGTTTTGGGGAGACGGACATGGGCTGCAGGAGGGGTTTGGGTGATAGGCAGGGAAGGCACTGGAACAAAGGGAGGGGCCCCGGGTGATGGATAGGGAGGCAAGGGAGGGGAATAACCTTGAAAGGAAGTTAAGGGAAGGACTAGGGACTTGGGATTCACCACCCGAGGGGGAGAGAGGGGGAGGGGGTCAAACCATCTTAATAACATTGGGGAAAACAACAAAACCGCACCACAACACAAGGCGGAATGGTTTTTTTTTTAGGTCTGTCATCAACTCAAACACTACACCACACACAAATGCCCTTTGCATGGTAACCAACACCTCACTTTGAGCGGAGGCTAAAATTGACCATGAAGGTCCTACAGGTGGCTTTTTGTTGTCACCCATCAACTTACAGGATGGGACACTTCACTCACACTGTTGCTTTGAATCTGAGAGTTGAGCTGTGAACCTATGCTTGTCATGTCCGACACTCCTGGCATTACAGTGGTGGTGTCTCATGGCCAAGAGAGATGGCTTGCTGCTGACAGGAGAGAGAAGGTCCCAAAATAGTTGTCCTTGTCCCCCAACATGGCCTCGTGGCACAACTGACCCAGTACTTCCTGGCTGGGTCCAAGATAGTATATGGTAAAGTTCTAAGGATGAGGGAAAATCTCAGAAAGGCTGGATTTAGTCATAATGCTGAACAGCAGGCAACGTGGTGGTGGCACCAGCAGAAGCTTGTAAGTACTGCGTGTTGCTGCATCCATCAGATCCCTCTGCTGAGCATAGAAGAGACTAAAGGAACAAAGCAGATGCCAGATAGTCCCTCTGCACTGCAATGTGGCAAAATTGAGGGTAATCTGGAAGAGAGATGCTTTGCTGTACTTGGGAGAGCTGTCGCAGAGTGTGACAGGAATTGAAAAGGAAAGCAAAGTCTTGGGAACATGAGGTTGGAAAGGTGGTTCTGGTACATGAGAATTGGATTTGGAGCTTTCTGATCATTACTGTTGCATTATTACAGAAGTAAAGTGCTAAAATAGAGATGGAGTGGAAAAGAGCAGAAATAATTCATGGCTTGAAGTAGTGCAGGCCATGAAGATGATGTAATTATTATTAACCTATTTAACCTGAAAGAAAAAGAAAGCTATAAATAAAAGGGTTGGGAAGAGGAGGAGAAAGCGTTTGACTATCTAGAAGACTTAACTATTTTAGACTCGGTATCTCCAAGGAAAATTAAGGTATAAAATACTTTATTATCTACCTGTTCTCTTTTAAGGTAGAGGTAGCAAATACGCAGTGCACTGTGGAAGTAAATACTAAGGGCAGACAGTTGGCATCAGCTGATTGGTGTGTTGGGTAGTGTATTTTGAGAGAGAGAGAGAATACGCTAATACCTCAATTAGCTAGATTAAGAGTGCTAAGATCCTTAATTTAGATCGGAGGTATTTTTAAGGTGTGTAGATGTGGCACTTAGGGATGTGGTTTAGCAGTGGAATTGGCAGCAGTAGGTTAACAGTTGGACTCTGTGGCCTTGGAGGTCTTTTCCAACACAAACCATTCTGCAATCAGCATTTCAGACCGTGGTGTGATCAGGTCCTGCGTGTTAATGTTCCTCAGCACGGTGGGCATAGCACCTGTGTCGCAGTAAATGTGTGGTCACCTCTCTCACACTTTTGTCCCTTTTTCCCGCACAAACTTGAGCCTGCTGACCTGGGAGCTGGACCTAGCTAGCATCTGCAGTTTTGTTTTGGTTTTGGCTACCTGACTTGAACTCCTTCCTTGCTGTGCTGGAGATTGATGTCTTTGGTAGCTGCACATCCTCTTGGGTCTTTGCCATGGTAGCACGTGACGTCAGAAATTTATGAGCCAGAAATGTGCTGCTAAAAGGACATTCATTTAAACTGGAGCAAGAGAAATAGGGAAGGCAACTTTACTGTCCTGAGATTGAGAGGATTGGTTTCATGACCTAAACAATTGCTTTTATCATCAAATTTTCTTTTTAGCTGGGGGCGAGATGCCATCATCCTCCTTCATAATGTGCCCATAAGAAATAATAGTAAACATCATTATATTGTAGCTCTGTTCTCACAAGTTTGATGTTGTGATTGCTTTTGGTTTCTTCTGAGCTGATAAAGACATAAATGGTTTCTGAAGGAAAGCTTGCTCTGATTTGTAGACATGAAATTGGTACAAATTTGCCTGTTATTGCTGACGTCATTTCTTCCTTGTCTGACCTTATTCACCTGGCATTAAATTCATATTACTGTATCTCAGTTTAAAAATTGCTACGGCTAATAGGGAAAACCTTTGCTTTAAGTGTTTTGTTGGCTTGATCTAATCTATGTCCTTAATGTCAACTGTGGGACTGGATCCAGCTCTTCAGTGCTGAAAAGTGCCTTTTAACGTCATTTATTTATTATGGGGAAAACAATTTAAAAGCTTAGTTATTAAAGCCACTTTTTATAGGGGAAAGTAATGAAATTGCCTGGTCTGAAGACAGAAGTTACACAACTTTATATATAGTCTTAAATAGCATTATTAAAGCCAAATACACACCATTAAAATCATTCGAGGTTTATTTTGTTATAAAACCCAAGCAGAGTGCCTTCTGAAATGATACTTTGTAATGCAATGGCCAAAAGCTGCTGCTCTGCACGCACTGCAGTTTGCAGGTTACGCGTAATCCAGGTTTTATTAGTTTGCTATGCCAGACTGCTTGCCCTTGCACTAAGTCCTCTGTACTCGAAGCCCAAGCATGTTTGCAGCTATTCTCCTTACAAAAGTAGGCGCGAGGTTAATCGGAGTTATTTGGGAGCTGATTGCTGTGTAAATAGCAATATAAAACTAGATTGAACTGGAATATGCGATAGCATTTGTAATGGTTTTATCCTTCTACTCAAGTTTCTGCTCTGCTCTGAAGTTATAAGGGTGCAATACATACCTAAAGGTTTTTGATCCTAGGAAAACTGGGATGTGATCTAAATTTATCAATTAAAACATACATGTCCTTGCATACAAAAAAAAAATATAGTTTTTTTTTTTTTTGATGCACAATAGAATGTTGAATTCATGAAAGTTTGTTTCTTTTGATAATTTTGGTTAAGGGAAGAGCTGACAACTAGTCAACTGGTGTATAAAAGAAAGTGTTGAATTAATGTTTTAAAAGGAGAAGAAGAGTTTCATTAATTCCAGAGATGATTTTACTTTGTGTTTGATTTAATTGCTTTCTCGCTTTGACTTTCATTAGCTTTCAAATATTTCTTCCTTGCTGTGCTGAATGTTGAAAAAGATAAAATGAAGCAAAATACAAAGAGAAGAGATGAAGACAAATCTTTTTCTTCCAAAGGAAAATGTAAATTTTATCAGTACTAGGAGAAATAATTAAAAAAAAGTATGCTTCTCACAAAAGTGCAATAATCAGTTTTGAATATTTCAAGAACAATTTCGTTATTACGTCAAAACAGCTCAATCAGAGAAGGAAAAATGCAGTATTGATAAATTATGGTGCCATCAAGTGAGATATTTCAGGTAGTATTGCCACCAAAGTGTATTTATAGAGCTCCCAGGATCTAATCAATACTCACTGTGCAGGAATGGTAACTTTCCTGGTTGGGCTTATTTTACCTGCTGTATTTCAAGGCATTTATTTTTTAATAGAAAATAAATCAACACTTCTGGGATATTTGGAAATGAGAACTTTGACACCCATTATGAAATGCACTGCTATTTCTTTTTTCTGGAGGAAGAGGGTGGGGAGGGAAGCATAAGAAAATTTTGATTGGTTTAGCTCTTCTGATAGTGATCTAAAAAAAAGAGTTCTTGTGTGAGGGAATCACTTCATTTCTTCCTGATCTGTACTGAGTCCTAATATCTGTCATTTTATTGTTGAGAGAAAATAGTCCTTTAACTTTTTTACAAGGGGAATGTTCCTTGGAAAATCTGTGGCTGCACTACCTCTCAGATCAGCCTATTTGATAACTTCGTACGTATGTTGTAGTAGGAATTTGATGGCTTTGCATATAAAATTTAGTGTTGCTGATGTTACACTGGTACTACTCTGTATATTATTAAAATGGCTTGCTGCAAAATTTCCAGCTTAAAATAAGAAAACGGGAAAAAACCCTGTTGCTTGAAGCCTGCTAGCAAGAAGATAGGTGAGAGAAGTGTGTGCGCATTATGAGGGGTTGTAGTCTGAAGGTAAAGCAGAAGGTGCAGAGGCCAGCACAGAATTAAATTAGGCAGTATTCATGCACATATTCCACATTTGCTTAAGACAGGGTATGTGAGTGGTCTCAATGTCAAAAGGCCCTCTTACATGCTTGAATTTAAGTGAATTTATAATTGTTGGATTCTTAGGAAGAAATTCTTTACAGAAAATGTTGAGGCACTGGAACAGCTTGCCCAGAGAAGCTGTGGAAGTCCCATCCCTGGAAGTGTTCAAGGCTAGGTTGGATAAAGTTTTGAGCAACCTGGTTTAGTGGAAGGTGTCCCTGCCCATGGCAGAGAGGGTTGGAGCTGGATGATCTTTAAGGTCCCTTCCAACCCAACTCATTCTATGATTCTCTGATTATGTCCCAAGCTTTCTCAGAAAAATATTGTTTCTAATAAATTCTTACTGCTTGAAATAGGAAAGAAAATTTTTAAACCACCTATTCTACTATTAGAAAAAGGGAATAATGAGACAGAAATTGAGAACTCTTTTATTGACAAATGCAGTCTCTTTTCCTGAAGTGCAGTTGTAACTCCTTGATGGAGTTTCCCCATGAAGTCCTGCTCTGGTTTTGCCTGACCTGTTTTGTTACAACGCTCAGATGCACTTTTTCCCTCCCCACTGCATACAGATGTCTCCTTTGGATCTTCCCCTTTTTTCATGATTAAGTGCCCCTGACCTCCACTTGTTGTTGTGCTTGGTGCTTCCCCAGTGTGTCCAGCTCTTGCTGTCCTTCCATGCCCTCCTGTCATGTTTCAGGAAGCCCAGGTGCCCCTCACGAAGCTCTCCTGGCTCTGGCAGGGCACTGCCCATCGTCTCAGCCCTGTGCCGCTTGGGTCCCACAGCACTGCCAACTTCATCCCATTGTACCACCCCTTTGCTGGCCCTGGGCAGCTGCATGGGGTGCTGTGCTGCCGAGGCTGGTGACTCTCTTTGCATAGACTCACAAGTGGCTGGATGGTTTCCCATTCTTCCCTTGTATCCCACTTTTCCTAATTTAAATGCTATGTTCGCATTAACCAGCTCTTTTCATTTCCTTCCTGCTCTGGTTTTTGTGGCTCTCCTAAAGCTGGAGCTGAGGGCTGCAGACCCACTGGAACTTTCTGACTGGGATCAGAACGGAAACACAGGGCCCAGGACCCCAGGAGCGGCATTGTTTCCTGACCCCAAGAAAGCTTGTTTCTGTTTGGATCCCTTACTGGGACAAATCTTTTGAACTGCATTAAAGTTTTTAAAAATGAGCTTCCCTTTAAAAGCCTTGCATTTTCTTATGGCTATAGGCTGAGAACTGATTTGGAAGTGTCCCAGAAGTGGAGCCATTTGGCTTGCTGTCGCTATCTAGAGTGGTCACCAAAGACAGCTTTTGCTTTTTAACCTCAACAAAATGTTCCCTGCCCATAATTAATGTCTGATGCCAACGTTAGAGATGTACACAGTGTCTCATGGGGAGAAGAAAATCATTGCAATAAAGTTAACATTTTAGCTACTGATGTGTACTTTCCAAATGTTCGTATTTACTGGAAGAAATTTTAATTATTTCATTTTAATGCAGTTACATTTGTTCTTATGTCAGGCACAAATGAATCAGTAGTTTTCTGGCTCATCACATTTATTCTGTAAATATTTTTTTTAATTATTTCAAATCCTCTGAACTTTTGAATATGAATACACTGAATTACAGTAATTAACTATTTTAAATTTCATTTTGCACATACAACATGTTAGATAAAATCTCCTTTCATCCATCAGGGGGTACTATGTTTTGAACTAAGATTTACTGTGTATTGAATAAATATATCACAACTGCTGGTGAAAACATCCTCCCCTTGCACTTCCCCATGAAGTGCTGCTGCTTGCTCCTATGCTAGTTACCTTCTGGAGATTTTCCTTCTAACCATGGTTAAATGGCAGCCTGGAGATAGCCCAGGTTTTGTTGTCACCAGTGAGCAGAATAATGCTAAAGTGCTGCAGAATGTGTGTGGTAGATAGTGCAAAAACACTTGGCCTCTTCAGGATAAATTCATTCTCTCCTCCTCTGGTATCATGGTTTTAGCTTGGAGCTCTGCCAGTCCAGCAGAAGATTATCCTTTTCTCAACTCTTTCCTGCCATCACCATCTCATGTTCATGGTTCGGTTCCTTTTCTCCCTCTCTCCCTACAGTACTTCAGCTTTCACTTGGACATTTCTTCCAGATTGACAGCTGATAAAATACAGAGTAGCCCTCTTATCGTCTACGTTTTAGTCTTCTTTTTAGCTATTAAACATTTTCTCTTGCCTGCTATCTTTCTCTAGGTTCTCCTTTTCCTCTGTTTCTTGTACAAAATATAGTCAGAAAAGGACTTTTATTAGCTGTCAAGTTTTCAGACCAGTACCTCAAATTCATGAATGGCTCCTGTGAGCTTTTTATCTTTCTTAAAGCTCCCTTTTGTGGTGACACTAAGAGGAAAAGCAGTGACTGCAAATTATAGGCTTGCTGGGCATCCCTGGGCTTCTCCTGCCTGCCCTGCTGTGTCCCAGGAACCAGCTCTGGTTCCTATGCCTCAGTTGCAATCTCTGCCTTGAAGCTGAGATTTGGGAGGGATGCAACTGCTGTTCCTTCCTAAAGTGACATACCTCCTCCTGATAATGAAAGTAATCTACCATTAACAGGCTCTTGTAAAGGAGAGAAAAGCATTTTGCAGTTATTAATCAAATCCAAACATCCTTACTTCCAACAGCAGGAGGTTGGACTTTTATACTGAGAGATCTATTATCCCTTATTTTATAAGGCAGAGTGAGATCTTTTCTGCACAGACTTTGCAGCTTCTTCCATATGCTTTCCCCATCTGGAATGGGGTTCTTTGAGTCCAGTGATGATGATTACTATTATTTTAGCATTATTTATTTTTTGCTAGAGCTTTGTGAGAGGTAAATTTCTCTCCCTTTGTCATAGGTTGTACTTGGTATGGAGCTAAGAGACATCCCATCTCTTTTTGTGAGTCTCTCAGAAGGTAACAGTTCAACACAACCCATTGGTCAGAGCAGCAGCAGGCAATGGAAAAACACTATGGCAGCACACATCATTAAAAACAAAATGCAAAACCCAACAACCAAAAAGTCCCCCAAAATTTACTGTTGGTGTTCCCAGTATCCCATCCTCAGAGATCCATAGGATCGGGGCGATGTCTGTGGCCTCTTCCCCACTGAGAAAAATTGTCTCTCTTAATGACAGCTGTCTGGGAAGACCATTGGAAGAGATTCCCCCTAGGTAATAATCTTCCTTCAGCATCTCCTCAGCCTTTTTCTGAGCTGAATATGGAATCAAAAGCAGCTGTACAAGCATTTTTTAAAAAATATTATATGTAAGATGTTCCTTTTGCCAAATGAACTGCATTATGCCTGTTGAAGCCACATTTTTTTTTTCCCTTTAACTTTCATGCTGTATACTGGAATTAAGTAACTTCTATTAAGATGATTTGGAAGTTTCCATGGCAGACTAAATCTGTGTATACTAAATAATCAGCTTTAATAGGAATAGTTCTTCATTATGCTGTTTAACAAATGATACCTTTAGGTTTATATGCTTGAAAATTATTAATAAACAATGCAAAAATAAGTAATTTTCTGATGTATCAATTTGTTCACTTACAAGTAGTTTCTATAAGTCCATGTTTAAATGTGTTTTCCTACTTAGCCTTCATTGTAGCAAGACATATATTAACATGTACCAAGAGGAAAGGTAAACAAGCATCAGTTCATAGAGTAAAAGTCCACTGATACTTTAATTTTTAAAGTGTTCCTTCTTTCCTTTTTTTAGACGTTTATATAAGGCAATGCATGGCAGAGAGATATGGGTATCTTATTTCCTCCTGAATCCTTCCCCCTGCCCCAGATTTATAAAACACATGCACAGAGTCCACCAGACAATTTGGCAATTACATTAGCAAAGGTGCTGCTCAGGTTTCTGCATTGCATTTGGCAGTGTCACCCATGGTGGCTGCAGAGGAGAACGTGAATAGGGTGGCTGGTGGTCAGTCGCCCTGGCTATCATTGCTAAGGGATGGAGGGAGGAATGCTTTAGGAATGTCAAGTGAGTCCCAGGCGTTGGTGGCTTTGCAGGGAAAGGAAGCTGCTTTTATTCAACTCTGCAAACACTGCAGAGAGTCATCGAAGTCTCTGAAGCTCAGTAAGTTGTTCTAAAACTATTTAACTCTTGAGTGTGAATATTTGGTATGAATATAGCTGTTCAGATGAAAAAAAAAAAAAAAGGCAGTGATCTGTGTGCATTTTGTTCCTGAATTAGGTTTCCCACGATTAAGGGTTTTGTTCTCTTTCCTCATTTAGAAGTATTCCCCCACCCTTGTTGCAAGTGTAAATTGCTCTCCTGTAATGAAATCAATGGACCTTCACCAATTTACAGTAGTAGAGAATAATTTGGCTCGTTATGCATTTGATGAGCTATGATCTGTGTTTATCTTTGCATGGACAGATAGTAAAGCATTAAGAACTTCTACAAAAAATGTCATATTCTCCAGTACTGTGCTCTGGCTGCGTATACCTGGATATATTATTACATACGAGTGAAAGGAAAGGCTCACTCCATGGGTGAGCCCAGATGGAGACTTTTCTCTGCTTCCTACTTCTGTTGTGAAACTCTGTTTCGTCCGTCAGGGTGGATTGAGGCTCTGGTTTAATCTTGGGTTCAGCATATATCCTGGCAAAGTCTAGCTGCTCTTTACACAGGCCTAACTGGACAGTTTGATTGGGATTTTTTTGTCTAATGGAAACACAAATCCTAATGAAGTTTCTTACAGGGGTACCAGGATGATGTTAAGGGTGGTTGTTTTCAGTCACAATCAGGATTTAAAATCAAACAAATCATCTCAAAATTGGTTGTTCCTGTAATTTTGCTGAGTAAGTAATCTATCACCCTTTGACAGCCAGCTGGCTACAAGAAAGGCTCTTGCATTCCCGCAGAGGAATTGGTGCAGATCTTCAAAAACCTTTACCCCTCTGATGGCTCTGGTGAGGGCTTTTTGCTGCCTGGCACTCTTGACCCTTTGGGAAAAAGATAAATGTGCTTTCTTAATTTTACTTTTTCTCAAAAGAAGGTGTGCTGCAATGGTATTTTCTGTGATATTGATATATGTTCCATCCCTGGTGATGGGAATTTTGAAAAGGGAAGTGAGAGTATAAGATAAAATTGATTGTGAGATGTGAGGAATGTATTTTAAAAGCACTAATGCACTAATGTGAATTATGTGCAGATCTTTTTCTGTAGTTTGTTTTGAAGTAAATAATTTTTATTTCTCAAGTTCTGCACGTCTCAAATTCTCAACGTAGGAATGTGAATATTGCTGAAAACCTACTACTAAGACTTCTATTGAAAAGTAAATTTGAAAGAGCTCTGCTGCTGGCCAGCTGCTTACTGCATGTTTTTTTCCAAGTACTTTGTAAAAATACTCTGTTTCCTTACATGTAAATGTTTTTTCCCCTCTCTATAACACTATAATGACTTAGATGATGATCTGATTTTTTCACATCTTGCATGTAGACTTTTCTGGACTGACTTTTTGCCCTACACAATACATGTGGTGTTTTTACCAGACACAATAAGAGGAATGGGCATAAAATATCTAAAGGGATCACCTTGAGCTTATAACATTCATCCTTACAGTACAAAAATTCAGAGTGCTTTGAGTTTTTCACAACGTGGGTGCCACTGGTGAGTAGGGTTGGGTGATCTCTGTTTTTAGTAATGTCAGAGCTCTTTAGTAGGTTTGACTTAGGTTTGCTTTGGTTTCATTTGGGTTTTTTTGCACGGGGAAGGAAGGGGCGGGCTGTGTTTTTGTTTTTAACAGATAACACTATCATGCTTATAATACTAGAATATTTTAGACACTCTGTGGGTTAGGAGGAACTCAGGAAAACAAAGAGGCTTTGATGATATGAAATAATTCTCCTCCTGCTCAGGATCCTTGGGTTAAATTTCTAGGCTTTGCTACTTTAAAATTACTGTTTTCCTCCTCTCAGTTAGTGCTGATGACCAGAACCTTCCTCTGGTGTTCAGCCATGATACTTGTGAGAAACAAGCATTTGCAAAAATGGCGGAGATTCTCGTTTGATGACCAGTGTGAGATCACCTCCAGCTTCAGGTTGCCCCAGAGCATCATGAAGTAGGTGGGAGCCTCGTGGGCTGTCTGGTGCTTGCAGAGATTTTTTGTTTACGCCATAAATTTCCATCACTGGGCAGGGATTTATTTTGCTTCACTTCGTACTGATTAAAAACTAGAGTGGGAAATTAAGGTTCGGGGGCTCCCCCCTGCTCCCCTCCCTCTCCAAGAAGTCACAGAAAAGGTTTTCAAACTTGGTTTTCATTTTTATTATAATTACTTTTTATTATACCTAAATGCTTCATTCTACTGCTGATAGTGATGTGTCTTGGTTTGAAAAGACAGATGTCTGTTAAGGGAAGGCAGGAGCCTCCCTTGGAATGGAAGATGCAACCCCCTTCCCTCCAAATTATTATAATTTTGAAATCAAGGGCTTTCAAGCAAAGATATAGGGAATAGGAATAACAGTTCTTTTACTTATATATATATATATAAAACAAAGCAATAATACAGAAGCACTGGTTTAACCTGACAGAGTCAGGGTATGACCTGGCACCCTGCTGGGCAGGGTGGTGGTAGCAGTCCGATCAGGTGATAGCTGCAGCTCTCTTTGAAGTGGTTCTGTTGAAGCGGTGATCTTGTAGAAAAGGTCTGGTCTTCCTCAGAAAGTCCAGTGGTGGTTGTGTAGCTCTTGTCCTCTGGGAACCCAGGGGGAAAGGCTCTGTCCTCTGTTGCAAAAACCCCAGACTTTATCCAGGTGGGAATGCTTGGCTCCTTCCCCCTTGGTGGGGCATCTCACAACGGGATGGCGAGCCTTGAGGCAAGGCATTGATGGGCCCATTAACAGGAGATGTTCCAGGAGCGAGTTATCCATGGGTCATGCGGCCAGGCATTGTTGGGGCCATTAACAGGAGATAGTCCGGAGGGAGGAGGCAGGGAACATTGCCACACCTGGTTTCAACAGCTCATGAAGATGGTAACAGAATACACAGTAACCCAGGACATGATGGAAGGACTACATGCAGATCAGCCAGGACAAATAAGCCCTTGGTGGGTTTTTGAGGCTTGGTTGGGTTTCTTTGAGAGTATGCTTCACTCCAACACAGATTTCATTCACTTGTGTTGCAGGTCCAGGAGTGGAAAACCTTGTCTCAAGTCCTGTAGGATATTTGTAACTAATGTGAATCAGCGTCCCAGTACAGCCCATGTCCTCAGCATTGTGCCCCAGTAGTGCCCAAGCACGGCAATGATAGCAGTCTGAAGCAGGAAGGATTTGGGTGCTGAAGGGATTTTGTGTGGCGTGTTCTCTGAGTGGTGTTCACAGGGATGGACCTTCAGTACCTTCTCTGATGTCACATAATAGTGCAGCAGAAAAGAGCCCTTGGATAAGGTTCCCTAAGCACTGTGCTTTTGAAACTTGAGCCTGCTTCTTTGAATTATTTTCTGAAGCTACCCAAAAGCTAATGCAAATCTTTTAAACCTTTGGTAATAAGCAATGTGATCCAAAATATCACATGTCATTTTGGTGGCTGCATTTCTTCTTGTTCCTGAAGACTTCCCAAGCCAAGGCTGTGCTCAGAGCATGGCCTTGAAGTTCGTCAGCCAGTTTTGGAACCTACAGCGTAAAATTGTCATGGGGCTGCTCTTCTCAAGTACAGTGGAAAACAAAACCTCATCATATATGAGAATACGCAGAATAATATTAGGAAATGAAAAAAACATGTTAAAATTTTTTAATTACTTTTGTAGGACCATGGTCTTTATGATGCCTAATGCTGTTATTTTCAAAATCTTTTGTGAGAATCTGGTTTTTAAAATTTTTTTTACATATCTATCATTCATACTGTTTAAGATTTCACAAGTGAATATGCTCTGCTTCTGTGGAAAAAGTTAATAAGCTCCAGATGTGATTTCATTCTCTCCAGAGGTAAATTTAAACCTAGTAATTCCGTACAGGCTTTGAATCAGTCATTCTTCTTTTCTTTAATACCTAGCTGATGAATTACAAAAGTAATTCAAACTTTGTTTTCCAGTTCTTTCCTTTTCTGCTGGCAGCTGGCAATGCTTTTGCTGTGATGCATATCAAATCACAGCTCACTGAGGCTCCTCACAAACAGGAGTGCAAAGCTCTCGTATTGCCATGCTCCTCGAGGTTTACACCTTTGGGTTGAGAATATGAAGTCATTGAAAACTGTTGATCTGAGAAGCCTTAGAAAATTTTGATTTTGCTATTTTAAAGAAATGAATTCCCACCACCCCTGTCTTAGAAAGTCATTATTCTATTGCTGCTCTTTATGCCATTTGCACAACCTTTCAGAATAATTTACTTTAGAAAATTGTGCAGTGAAAGAGTCTTGACAAAATCAGATTGAAGGCTCAAATAACAAAGACAGTGATTGTAATGTTCCTACAGCTAATGAAATGTAATTTAACAAGTCAGTTCAATAATTTGCCTCTACACTCCAGAGTAAAGTTTCATTCAGTGACTGTCAAATTTAAGATACCCCAAGCCTCACAGATAAAGCAAAGACCATGTTTATAGCCCATTTACACTGGGAGCCAGACTGCCAGTGTGGAGCCCTGCCAGCTTGGGACAGATGAGAAACTGGCTCCCTACAGAGAGCATCATATCTGTGTTTTTCGCATCTAGTTTTTGACCCTGACATCCAATCCAGTAACCACAAGTTGAGCTGAGCTGCTAGCAAACAGCAATTTTTTTTTAATTTTTATTTTTGTTCCACAGTAGAAGCATGTGTTAAGTACAAATAGTTAAATTCATGTGCTGTTGTAGCGGCCCTCCTCACACCATTCTAGCAGAGGGTGAGATACCAAATGCAATCACACCAAAAACCCCCTAGGAAAGTAGCATAGGGTGCTTTAATACTCTGGGAAGGGGCAGAGGATGACTGAGGAAGCAAAGCTGGCCAGAGCAGGGACATTGTTAAAGTATTTTCTCGGACAAGCAGCACAACTGCAATGCCCTTGGTGTGGGAGGTGATTACATCCCAGCTGAGATCACCATCAACTGTTTGGTGTGGGGCTACTCACTAGACCTTGGGAGAAGCCAGTCACATCACTTACTAGATCAATTAAATACTGTGGAAATTTAGCATGCTACCATCAGTACATTTCTTCAGTGGCAATGGATGGATTGGGTGGATGGATTTACCTTCCATGAACCTTATACTTGAGAAACGATTCGTTCTCCATTGTAGGCAAGTGTAATTAAACAAGACTCTCAGAGGGATGAATCAGCCAAACCTATTCGCTTCTCCAGCTTCCTGCTTTTTCTTCAACTTTTGTGTCTAATATTAATTTGATTCTTTCAGCGACAGACATTTTAACTGATTAAGTAGACCCTAGAGGTTGATAATACGTTGCCAATGTTTTTAACAATATGTTCCTTAAAAAAAATAATCCATCAGCTTCATGCTCTTCTCAGAGAGAGGAAAAAGAAACCTGTCAATTCTACATCCTTCACCTTGTTCCCCAAAAGTTCCGTCATTTCTTCTTGTTGCACATCTGGTTTAGTACTTCCTAGCTTGCACTGATTTTTTGTGTGCCTTCAGATGAGGGTAGTTAATATTCCCAGAAGTGATGATGGAAGAAACATGCCCTGTTCCTTCTATGGGAAGTGGTTTGGGGGATCTTTTGTAATGAAGGCTCTGTGAATAGCTTGCCCTGCATTAATGGCTGCCTTTGAGAGCAGTGGGTACTGAGGGGTTCCCTGACTGAGCAGGAGTGTCTCAGTCCTACTCTTGGACACCAGCTGTTAAGAGGTGTGCCAGGATCCAGGTCTGGGTGGGTAGTCCTGCCAGGTAACTTTATGCTCCAAAGACTTTTCCCTTGGTGAGTGTAAGTGATTCCCATTCACCATTATAGTGCCATGCAAAGGACTGAAGTTTTTAGGACTTGGGGAGAACCACAAAAAACTGAACTAGGGGACCAAGAGGGAACCCTGTGAAGCTGAGCAAACAAAAATGTGAGGAACTGCACCTAGGAAGGAATAAGCACAGGCTGGGAGACAGCTGCCTCAGTAACTGGACTGCAGGAAAGGACCTACAGGTCCTTTTGGTGGACAAGCTGAACATAAGTTAGCAGTGAAGGGCAAGGGCATAATCACAGACCAAAAAATCATTTAGGTTGGAAAAGACCCTTTAGATTATTAAGTCCAGCCGTAAACATAACACTGCCAAGTCCTCCACTAAACTGTGTTCATGGTTAAAAAAGAGCACAGATAGCATGTCCAGAGAAGTCCCCCCCAGCCAGCAATTGACATGTTGTATCTGGAGTCCTGTACCCAGTTTTGGGTCCTGCTCCCATGGACGAAAGGCTTTCTATTTCAGACTGAAGGTTATCAAGATAGCAAGGAGGCTGAAGGATGGAATGAAGGACCAAGAGAGGTGCGAATTGTGATTTTATGTATCCCAGAGAAGAAATTCATTGAAGGGGAGTCTTATGAATGGTTTATAAATAAGGCCTCATCCTGAAAGCGTATGGCAGCAGAAGGATTTCCTGCTAGGTGTAAATAACCAAATTTCATGGTAAAGATGATCAAATATCAGCACAGGTTGTGCAGAGAGTCTTCATCCTTGAAGATATTCAGAACCTGACAGAACAAATGCTTGAGAAGTCTGATCTAACTTTGAAGTTAACCTTGCTTTCAGCAAGGAGATAGGACTTGATGATTTTGAGGCCTCTTCCAGTCTTAATTATTCAATGATTCAATTAAAATCCTATGCTTTATGAACTCTTTTGATTTTTATCAGACTGCTAGTCAGGTGTTTCTCACGGGAAGTGTTTTTCACCCCATAATTAATCCTGATTTGAGACACTTCAGCTAACTCTTTTATCCAAAAAGAGTATATGCCTCACCTGCAGGGGAAGGGATTCAGGGTTTTTTTCAAGCCAAAATTATCTTAACCTTGTTTTCAGGAATGAAAGCATTATATATTGTTTTTACCTGTATTAGGTTTTTTTTCTGTTCTTTCTCAAAAGTTCTGTTGTTCTCGTGCTTTCAGGCAAAACCTATTAGCTTGGCAGGATGCATGGCTTTTTGGCAAGGCTGTACCGAGTGAAGTAATGCACAAAAAGTTTATGTTCAATGAGGATTTGAACAAGTTGGTAAGACGAGGCAGGGATGGAAGGGAAGCCTCAAAATAGAGTGTGAGGAAGATCAGAAAGTGGGGAAAAGGAAGGAAGCAGGACAGAAACAAGTCAGGGGAAGGGACTAAAGAGTGATATCTTTGCTTTCTCCTAGATAGGACTTGTTCAGTGGTGTGCTCAGAAGCTGGCCAGCCTCCTGTTTATATTTTGCAGAAGGGCTGTGATAAATAGGGCAAGGCAATGCAGGTGATGAAGCAGCAGGCTGGACTGGACTGATCCATTCAGTCCTATCCATTACCCTCGAGTTCCCTAGTGAGGCTATGTCACTTACCTGGATTTTCCCTTTTCTGAGGTTTGAGCTGTGATTCGAGAATCTCAGTACAAAAATGATGAGCTGCAGCTGAAAAGTACTGGCATTGTGCTAGAAGATACCACATGGTGTAAGCGCTCTTGCCTGGGTGGCACAAGTGGGGCATCCCACACTGATGGATGCTTTTGACATTAATGTGTGTGGCTCAGTCCCCTGTGTAGAAAGTGAGTCTGGAAAGATGGCGATTATCAGTATTGATGGCTATTCTTGCAGTGCTCGTTTATCAGTGTTAAGCACCACAGGAAGGCAAGTGAGGAAATTGATAACTCTGTCTTCATGACTCAATTCCTCAAACACTCTTTACCTCTTTCACTGGATATTTTTGGCCAGCAGTTCCTTCCTGGCCAAAATAAAAAGAAGAAAGAGGAAGGTTGGGCATAGCACATCAGTTGAAGGCAATTAAATTCTGGCATTTCTAAGTATTGACTGGTATAATGCTAATGTATTCTGGTGGGTAATTCTACCTATAAAATTGTGTTCCTATTAGTTTTGTCAATTTTTTTGTTGTAAGCATTGGCCCTAATGATTGCTCTGAAGTGTCTCTGTCTGCTTGCATTACTCAGCATTACTGATGTAAAAGGAGAAGTCCAACTTGTCCTGTCTAGCTCACTCAAAGAAAAGGTAAAATTTTCTTCCAGAGGCTGAGTGGACTGTTCCGCTGCACGGGTTTCTAACACTTCTTTAGCCTCACTGATAGCGAATACATATTCCTTCTGAATTTTGGCTCCTGCTTGTGATACTGTTGGAGGCTTTATTTTTAGAGTTGCTATCTTTTCTCCCGCTGCCATATCTGTCTGCTGTGTGTTGCACTCCTGCCAAGTTACACTTGCTCTAGACACAACATAAACACAATTACATGTGAGAAATGTGAAATCGCTGAGAAAAGGGGGTTTAGTTTCACAATAATTTCACTTTAGTACTGTTTCTAGTCTTAATCCTGGCTGTCTAAAGCAAGGGTTACCTGTTGTTGATGCGTAAAGGGTATAGTGTGCTTTAGCTCTTTTCACTGCCTGGAGTTCTGAGATGCTACAAGAGAAGAATTAATTATGGGGCTTTATGTGTATTAATGGAAAAGAAATCATTGTTTTCATACTGATATCTGAAAGGGATCACTAAAACTGTGAAATAAATTGTGTCTGGGGGAAGAAAAAAAAATATAGGAGGAAAAGATTTTATCTTTCTTTAAGAAAAGGTGGCCCTAGTAGTAGATGGTCAGGAAAGGTTTTATTCGTTGTCCCCTGAGGTCTGTCTTCGTCCCAAGTTCATTAATTTTCTTATTATTGAGGCTATCATGTAAACCACAAGGAAAATTTCACCATGTTTTGAGAAAATAAAATATTTGTGCTTGCGGACTCACTACTTTGATGCTAAGAAAAAGAAAAAGAAGAAAAAAAAACCCCAGCCAAACAAAAACCACAAACAACTTTGTTTGACTAGCATTAGTTGAGAAAACGACTGTTTTTAGTTAACTCTGAAGAGTAAAACTTTGAGGTTGAACTTGTGTAACGGGCATTACTTAAACATTACTTTGATTAATTTTTTTTTTTAACTTGTGGCAGAGTCACAGAAACAGAACTGAATTGGTAATTTGGATGAGTCCTGGTATCTGACCCAGTGCTGGTGCAGAAGGATATAGCGGCACATCACAGCTATTATAGCAACAGAGACCCACTGAAAACAAATTTTTGTTAGGATCTAACGTAGCTGTTACACAAACATATATGCAGTTGATTTTAAAGAAAAAAAGAAGTTCATTGAGAGACATGGAAGTAGTTGAGTATAAAATGTGAATTTTATTTCTGTTTCTCTTCTGTGTAATGTAGGACTGTCTAATATCTGATGAGACTAAAAAGGGTTTGATTCTCCCTTATCAAGATAGTTTTCTGAAGCTGGGAAATAAAAGTGGTTCCACAAGCAGTGATGAATGGAAGGAATTGCATTAAGTAATTGCAAAGCAAGGCACAGATGAGCTCTAGTCCAGAAGGCTAGGCTCTTGGGGAGGCTGCACTGTTCGTGGGTGAAGTTCTTCTCAAGGATTCATTAGACTAAAACGAGCTCTAGAGAAGAGGCCCCAGGCTACTCTGATCCTGAGTTGTGAGCCCAAGAAAATGTTATACTACCCTTGACCACACGTGGAGCATTGTCTTGCAATCATTTAAAGCCAGGAGAAAAAAAAAAAAGATTCCATGGCTATTCATGTGAATCTGTGAATAGTGGCAATGTTTCTGCTGGCCTGAATAACTTTCAGGCTCATTTCTGAAGTTCCTGGCAGAGCAGCCCTGGAGTTGTGAGGGCTGCGCCCCAGTTTTCCCCTCCTCTTCACTCAGAGGCTGGTGGCAGCTCATGCCATGCCTGTGCTCAGCCTGACATTATGCAGAAAGGATGCTCTGTGTGCCTTCTCTCTGTGGTGGGGGACAAAAAATAAGCTTGGGAAAGAGGGATACTCCAGACCATGTGTTTTGAAAGTTCTGCTCCACAGGGAAGGATTGGTGTGGCTGGATTGGTGAAAACCCGGATCTTCTGTGTCTGCTTGCTGCATGCCAAGATAAGATACAGCTGTGAAATGGAGCAACCTATTTAAAAACATTCTTCATTGTTAGAGAAAAACATGGGTATGAAAGAGGGAAAGACAGGGTTGTGATGTGGGTTGGTCGTGCTCTTGTAGCACCCATTTAAATTCCCATTTATATTTTCCTAATACGCTCATCTCCTCTTTGCCTCAGAGCTATTTTAATTGAATTTCCTTGTTCTGCCTGCCATTTAGCTGTGAGCTGCCCTGACTAAAACCAGTTCCAATGCAATAACAAACCAAGCTGTTTCACTAAATTTCCGGCATTAAAAGCAGATGACCTTCATGTGCTGCAGGAGGAGTGGGGGGGTCTAGCGGGTCTGATGCTGAGAGATGCACGCAGAATCAACTGCACACATAGCTTGGATGAGAAATTATTGTAATTGCGCTAACTGTCCATATTAAACACAGTTACTGTCTTTTTATGTGTGAGTGTGTGTGTGTGTAATTTTCAAATATTGTCTGCACTTGAATTGAATTATCAAATGGGCTGTAAAATAGTAGGCTAGAATTCTTCTCGGATGAGTGTATATTTTGTAATAATTAGTTCATTACTAAGCATAATGTAGCTGTTTCTCTTGAATGTACTTTTTTCATTTATTTAGAAAAAAGGTATTTTAAAAAATTCTCCAACAAATACAGCGTTGGTGCTCTTGGATAAAACACAAATAAAAGAATTGAGTCAGTACTGTACAGCTATTAAAAGTGTCTTTGTCTAATTTGTTACACAGAGCAGTCAGACAATGCACTGTTTTTCTCTGACACTATATTTCTCTTGGTTTTGTTGGGCTTGGCTACCAGGAATATCAGACTGCACAGGGCAGGGACATCCTTGCATCATTAAACTGATGAGTTTTCCCGTCCTTTTCAATGGTGAGGACTTCATCCACTGAATGTTGAGATTAGACCTCTTTGTTGCAGGGAGGAGTATCATGTTTGCTTATGCAAAGCTACTGTGGCAGATTAGTATGGCTAGAACAGACTTTATTTTTTTTTTTCACCTGTGCTGTACTTGCAGGACTCCTGATAGTCTGTTTCAGGCTCTTGTTGGGTGAGTGATAAGATTTTCAAACAGAGGTTTAGAAAGTCTCAGTTTCTCAGTGGCTTGGTTGGAAAAGAATGCGTTGAGATAAGGCCTGTCAGTACTGCCAATGGGTAACCTATGCACAAACAAGCAGAGAGGCAGCTTATTTGTGTGGTTTATAATGCTGCTTTAATTCTTAGTTTTATAAACAACCTGACTGCTCAAGCCGTCTTGTGAAATCCGATGTAATTATTGGCTGCTGCCAGAGAGCAGAATATGCATTAGGAAATGGTATGGAGGAAGCAGGGCTGCTTCTGTCTGACCCCTCCTTTACTCTCGCCAAAGTGCTCAGAGTGGAGATTTCGATTTAGATTTGAAACATGTTCGTTTAAGCAAACTGCTTCCTCTGATTCTGGTCTTGAAAATCATAGAATCATTAAGATTGGAAAACACCTCTAAGACCATTGAGTCCAACCACTAACCCAGCTCTGCCAGGTCCACCACTCAACCATGTGGGTAAGTCCCATATCATAAATGTTTTTTTTAACACTTACAGGGATGGTGATTGTATAACTTCACTGGTCCACAACTGCTTGTTCCAATGCTTGTCAACCTTTTCAGTGAAGAAATTTTTCCTAATATCCTTCTATTGCTTAGAATAACTTCGGGAGAGCATTTCATAAAATCACTTAATAGAAAACATAATAGATGTTAGAACAGGTGGATGCATTCCCAGCATAATAATGAACACTTGGACAAAATGTCTTGATTTCTTTTTTTTCTCATTCTCATGGCCTTGATTAGTTTGATTTTCCTCTATGCTAGAAAGTAAACTTTATCATAGTACAATAAAGACTACAAAAAGTAAAGAAAATGACAGTCTATAGAGTATAAGAAGCCTGGAGAAGAGCAGGTCCAAATATTGGCTGTGCACTGAGGAGTCTGAGATACACAATGCTATTATTAACTAAAAAAATTTTAAAACTTATTTTTGTTGTCATTTAAGAAATGTCACATGACTCAGCGTGATTCATACCACCTCTCCTTTCCATGTTTAATTTTGTCATTTGCGTAGCTGTTACAACAATTCAGTTTCCCTTCCACGTGTTATTTTACTGCTCTTTGGAACAATAAGGCTTAAGCAAAACAGAGATACACAGATATGGGTGGGAGGAAAAAGACTGAAATGAAACTCTCAAAAAGACCTGGTATTTTTTTATTTTCCCAAAGATATGTGTATAAAGTGAACCTGATGTAGGAACAAGTATAGGAACACCGGAACTTTGTGAAAGAAATATACAATACAGTCAAAAATTAAATTACTGCTACATTGCAATGATTTCAAAATGCTTTCTCTGGTGAAAATTTCAGGACGATTTTAGTCTGCTCCACTTGTTAGTATTTTCATCTCACCTATTCCACAGAACATAGATTTCTCGGGTCAGATTCATTGTTGCTTCTGCATAACAAACCAGGCTGATCACATCCTGGTACTTAAAATGTAGTCTTCCTATGATGTGGCCCTGGTATCCTCTGGAGTCATGCTCAGGCATGCATTTGCTCAGGGACCCGGGACGCCGGCTGTGTTCTTCACCTCTCCAGCCCCCTTGCTCTTGAGCGTGGAGGTTGCAGAGATGAGTTCCCACTACGGGTCTCTGGAAGGTGCAGGTGCCCCCTGGGCTGGTGCAAGTTCAGCGTTGGCTGCGTGGTTACAAGTAGCTGCTGTTTCTGTCTCTCACTCCTCTTCAAATGTGACATCTCTGTGCACAGTTGTTCCCCATATGTAAAGCTCTCAAATATTTGTGAATGCCTGAGTATAGCTATAACTACTTTCTGTGGGCTAAGTAAATTGTACCCAAAATACTCCTTATCCTTTAACTTAGTAAGTCTTATACTGCTGTAGACATTTCAAAAATGTCTTTATTTTTGATTGCTTTCTTTTTCTTTTGAAAGTAAGCAAAAATAACTGAACTTTTCCTTACGCAATGCAAGTGTTTTATAGATTTCAGGCACAAAAAGAGGTAACAAGAAGTGGTTAAGAGCAGTTGCTGTACTCCTGGTACAGAAGTTGAGGGCATTAAGGACTTCAAAGATAAGAAAGTAAGATGTAACGTGCTACATTATCTCATCATAATAGCTCAGTTTGCATGTACACAATGCATTGTAACTGCTGTTTTATGGTGAGCTTTTCAGATGCTGTAATTGCCTGGTGAACGTTGCTTTGCTACGTTCATTGACTGATGAATTCTGTACAAACTTTAGACACATCACGTAATGGGATGTCTGGGAAGTTGCAATGTGAAAATTTTATTTGATTAGCCTAAATAAAATTGATAAATAATAGGGAACATCATTTTAGCTTTAGAGAGGCTTTGAGGAGGGTAAGTGAATAAAATACCCACACTGGTGATACAGGCTTTGCAAGAGACCTTATAATTCACGTGCATTTCAAGATCACAGTCAGTTACAGAAAAACAAAATTTTGCTTTACTTTACTTTGTAAATTCATCACTGTGGAGTTTAACTTCAGGAGTCCTTACTTTAATCATTGTAGTGGATGTATCACAGAGTATTTGATTTCATGGGTGTTGTGGAGTATAGAAAATTTATTTCTCTCAAAGGCTAGACTTTTTGTCATGTTATTCCAAGAATTGTTCATTAAAAGTTCAGGTTTAAAATTATTATTATGGTTGTTATTATCATTATTATTTGCTGCTGATTAAAAACAGGGGAAAAGAAAACAAACTGAAAACCTGCCAGTGAGGAATTTACTGATGACATGAGAGCACTGTCTTTTTGAAGATCATTTCAGAGTACTACACAAAAATGATCTGGCTCTCTGAAGAGGTTTGGCACTCTTGCACCCCAAGAAATGCGTCACCACAATTGTGGTGGATACTCAAAACTGAGTTCTGCAAGAACAACTTACTCTATCTCCTGCCTTTTTTCTCAAGTGGAACATGAGAACACGAGATCATGTTTCATCATTCATCTGTATAATCACTTTCAGGTTCCTTCAAAGAGTGGCAGAATCCCCCACAAAGGAAAATAAAGCAAGACTTCATAGTGCTTAATGCAAAGCAGAGGGTGGCTGGCACAGGGAAAGACACGGAGGCTCTGCACCACAAGACACTGCTACAGCGTCTTTGATGCTAAGCATTCAAATCCACCCTGTGCAGTGGTATGAGAAATACAGGGGAGTGGTGGTGGTGTAGCCATGGTGGTCTAGGATGGATAGCCTAGAGAGGCAAACCTCGTCTCACTCTGTAAGGGACGTGTTCTGTTTTGGCGTGAGCTCAGCCCTGTGTGGCCCTAGCAGGCAGGTACCCTGTCTGATTAATCGCAGCGTATGTTGTGGTAGACGATCAGCATGAGCAGTGCTGTCTGTCAGCATGCACACAGCCAGGGCATATGTTCCTTCATGCCTTGCAGATATCCAGAGGGGTATTCACAGTGCTGAGCTTGGTGGGGTAAGGATGGAGTGTAGAGGACAAGGAGCAATAATAAAACCTTATGAATAAAACCTTTCCCATACTTCATTTTCATCTTTCCAGTTTTTCTCACCAAAATGTGAAAGGAAGATAGGAGAGCAACTCATTGAAGTCGTCTGAACCCTCTGCACACTGTTTTATGAGTTCATTTATCTGGCTTGCTTGTGTTTCTTTGTAACTTCTTTGTTCTGCCAAAAATAACTCTTAGACTATAGATTAACTGTTGTACAAATAGCAGTAAAATGGCCCAAAACTCCAGGAATGGACTCAATAACAAAGTCAGAATTGGAGGGGTTTGGGGCATTTTATTCCAAACTGATTGAATTATCGAATTTTCTTGCAATTTCAAAGGCAACAATTGTGCTCTGTCTATAATTTAAATGTAATGCTTTGTATCAATGCCACTGTGTTTTTCCTTTGAGAAAATACTTGTAGATTTCATTATTTCTTACATTGTGTTTCTTGTCAGGAGAAAACAGTGTCTTAAACTGAAAATACTCTTTTTCCAGCCTTACTGCCCTTGTCTGGCACCTCAAGCATCAGCAAGGTCTGGTTACTTTGGTTTCTCTGGTTGAGAAAGAATTGTTCATGGTGCATGTTAATAGGTACAATGGCAATTGCAAATTTGTCCTAAGCAGATGGGTCAAGATACCGAAGTGCAGAGTGATGCAATCCATCACCACGGTCTCATCAGGGTAGAGCAGACAAGTTGGGAAACTGAGGACCAGCCCCATTTGTAAGCCCTGATACTATTAACATCATTTTATCTTGCAACAGAGATTCCAGTCCCACCTTTTTTGTTTGTTACTTTGTTTTGAGAGTGGCTCCGTATTAAAACCCTGAAAAGTGCGGGTGTTTGGCGGCTGTTAAAAGAGGGCCTTGGAAATAACTTAACTGAAGTTTCAGCAAAATGAGTTCAAATGTGGAGGAGAGTGTAGCCTGGATCTCTTTGGTCCATAGGCTCTTTGTAAATACATTATTTTAATTAAGTATTTGAAACTACTGACATGTGCTTGACTTTAACTGTCACCAGTGGTGCTGTGTCAGCCCCCAGGTACACTGAACGGATGTTTGTCTATTCCTGGATTTGGGTGAGGAATGGAAAGACAGTGTGTGCTTTGTGTGGTGTGCCCAGGAAATAGATTTTCCAGCTTGAATATTTGTTTAGATTTTAGTTTCGACCTTAGAAACTTCAGCATATGAAGTATTTCTTTTTTTTTTTTTCTTCTTTCTTTTCTTTTTTTTTTTTGGAGGTGATGATAGGAATTACTGCATTTATTTTCCCACCAAGAACAAATTGTGCACCCAAAAATTTTCTGGGAAAGCAGCAGAGCATCTCTTCTGAATGCAGGATCCTTATGTAAGCTTGTGCATTCCTATCAGCCTATTTTTCTGAGTAAGTTTTTTAAAGCAGGAGAGCTGGCCTGATGCTTAAGGCATCGAGGATGTTGCTTGGCAACTTTGGGTCGTGCATGCGTTTCTGTGGCAGCAGCTGGACAGATGTTTGCACACAGGCTGACTGGGAGCAGCGCCTGGTGGTGACCGAGTAAACCCGGTCCTAAAATTGTTTCAAGAGATGTCTGATAAAGTAAACATTTGCACTGTGAGAGGCTGTTCATGATACTTGTTATTTGGAAAGTGTAAAAAGCTTTTCAAAAGGCGAGAGGCTGAGATGCCTTTCTCGGGTATTTTTCAGTGCCTAGGGGACAGATACATACTATTTGTCATTTGGGTGAGTGAAATTTGTTTAGTTTAAAGCTGTGAGTGGAAGATGATGGTTTGTTTTGGTGTTGCCTTCCCCCACCCCCCAACTGTAACAGTGTTATTTTCATGCTATTAAGAGGATTTACCCTTCAGAGATCCCAAGGCAGACATCCCAGGGCTATTTTGCAGGTCTGTGTCCAGTTAGCAATTGCCTGCATTTCAGTTAGAAAGAAAACAGTGGAGTGTGAACCTCTGCTACTTTCTATCCTGATTTGCAATTTGCTGGGTGCACACAAGACATCTAACTTTAAGGTATGCCACTATATTTGTCAAGGGAAAAACACAGAAAACCTGGATGGGTAAGAATCCTCTGATTTTTCCCTGTGAGTGCTGATAGTGAGAGCGAGTTGCAGGGGGAGTAAGCTGTTGAAGCAGAAGGAAGGAATGAATGTCTCTTCACTACCTTCGTTTTTACTGGCAGTGTCCCATGAACTGAATGTGAGACTTAAACTGTAATCTGAATCAGATCATGTTTTAATGCATTTTGAAAGCGTCTGAGCAGCTATAAACGTCAGGTGGAGGAGCTCCTGGCTGTGTGCAGAGGCTGTTTGCTGGAGGTGGGCCAGTCCCCGTGAGCCCCGCTCAGGTGGGGGCTGAAGGTTAGGGGTATAATTTTGACCAGTTGCTCACATAAATAAAGGCTGATGCCCAACATCACCATCTAATGCCAGCACAAGCTGGCATAGTCCCCAAACAAGGCAGCAGTGTGATATTGCTGTCATTCTCATTGCTCATGTCACACCCCACCACCCACTCCTCAGTCTTGTATTGATGAGATCTCACAGGAATTGTAGTGAGGACTTGATCAAATTTATTGTCTCTCCTCCATTTTTGGCTCTAACTTGAAAGGGTTTGCCTGCTTCTTCCCATGGCCTTAATAAATATTTGTAGTGACTTAGTGAAAGGGGCAGGAGCAGGATGGAGGTGGGAAGGAGCAGCTGGGAAATCGTGGGATTGATGGAGACTTTTCTCCTGTTGGTATTGCAGATGTCTAACTGACGGGGAGAATGTGGCAAACTGGGCCAGGGAGAGGCTGCAAGGAACAAGGGTGACATCTGGCTTGGTGGGCTCAGAGCCACCAGGCACAGCCCCAGGTCCTTGTTTTGTGAAGAGCAGCCACTTCTGCTGTAAAGTTTTGTGCAAGGAAAGATGTAAGAGCAAGATGAGGCAGTGTACTGGGAACAACTGCACTTTTCTAACTAGAGACAGAGAAATTGCAGTGCACATATTGGGGTTTTGCTTTCTTGTTGTTTTTCTTCAAGAAGTATATTTGATAGATTAAAAGCACCAGCCCTTCCCCCTTCTGTGAGTTTACTTCTTGTTGTCCAATCTGCATTTTTCTACTCTTCTGTCACTCTGATAGAAAAAAAATGGAGAGGGATAGTTTGACCGGAAAGATAGTCAGCAAACCTAAAGCTCTTGTTTAGACATGCCAGGTCAGAAATGTTTTAATTTTAAGGGATCCTTGAGCCTAAAGTAATCCTTCAACCACTGAAGAAAGCAACCTGGGGCATCTTAGCATATAAGACAATACAGATAAAGGATAGATGTGTTCAGTTTTGAGCAGGCCTTCTTAACTTTTCCCAATAATCTTTTTGTATGATGATAAGCATAAACATACATTGTACTTTAAACGAGAACCTACCACTGTTTCCGTTAATTGCTATTAACCTTCATTAAGATGAGAGTTGAACTGTGTTGGGTGCTACGCAAACACTCATTAAAGTGCCTTTCCTCCTTGGTAAATCTTGCAGCTAACGAAGACAAATGATATAAAAGCAGTTGGGGGCTATGCCTATTAACCTAGCCACCAAGAGTCGTTTTATTATAGATGTCATGAGGAAGAGGTATCTTAAAATGGGATTTGTGGAAGGCAGTTATGATTCAGGATGGCATTTCTATTTCTGATAGTAGTCTATAAATATGAGCATCAATTCTTCTTTAGATTAAGTGAGACTCTAGCTTATGCTTAAGGTAAATTTCAGCTTAAATCCTTCTCTGATTAGATGAAAAAACATAGAAGAGCTAAAAATAGTTTTATAACTGAAATGCAAGACTGGGTTTAATGATATGGAAAAGAATAAAGGAAGCAACCCAGTAAAGGGAGAGAATACTCTGTGTTGACCTCCATAGAGTGGTTGCCACCTGGGAAGCTTGTGGTCCTAGAGTTGCTAATAGAAAATGAGAGTTGTCCTTGCCTCTCTCACTGTTAGGCTGTTCAGGAACCTTACTGAAATGAAAATAAATTAGTACTAACTGCGTATTGTGTTGTTGGTTTCCTGTAGTCAGTGTATATTAAATCAGAGTACAGTTAAACCTTATTAATGACTATGAATAAACAAAATAAATCAAAAATTAAAACCTTAACTGAGATGAAAAGCTTCAGTTTATTACTCTCTCTGAAAGCTAACTCTTGTAAGTTTTGGACACAGCCTCAGGTACATCCCAAAGCATCATGTATCTATAAAAGGTGGCTACTTTGTGGCTCATAAGGGGGGCTGGAGAACTGCAGCAGGAGGTAATCCTTGATAATCCAGTTAATGCTCTCAGTCAGAAAGTAGCCACAGATATGAAAGTGGCAAAGGGCAGTGCTGAATTAATTGCAGTAAATCTCCTATAGGCAGGATTTCAGTTGCAAAGCACCGGGGCCAAATTTACTTATTGCTCCTTCAGTAGTCTTAAAATGGAGTGGATTTGGCAGTGACTGGCAGAGTGAGAGTTACTTCAGACAGCAGACCAAATAAAACTCTACACTGAGGTCAGTAGACCAGTGTCAAGAACAAAGCTGACCTGCTGTGTCACTGAGTTCTCCTAAACAAGATCTCATCTAAAGGTTTACTACTTACATATTTGAAGGCAATGGTAATATTGGCCAATTAGTGGGCATTATGTTTGCAGTGAGTGAAGATAGAAATAGAAGATTTAGTTTGATTTTTGAATCTTACCTTCATCTGTTCACAGTGATCATTCTTAATTATGAGAATTTTGTTTCATTGCCATGCAGAAAGTTAAGCTGCATGAGTCATGGACAGAATGGTTTGCTTTTAATAAATGGAAGTGGATACGGTAATAATAAAAAAAAAAGAGGAAAAAAATCAGTTTGACTCCAAACCCATCTGCCCGTCTAGACAGATAGTGCCAAGCTCCTGTCTGCTAAGAAGTATCTTCTTAATAATGCTGTACTAATGCTAGTACTTTTATAGTACTTGCCATTTTTCAAAGTGCTGTGCCCAGCTAATTCATCCTTGGCTGGACTTGAGACGGCCTTTTGCTGAGTTTGATAGCATTTTTGTGTCTTGGTTTTCTGTTATGTGCTATTTTGAATGCCATGTCCAATCAATTAGGGAATCACAAGAATGTTTTAGGCATCAGTTCCCAGAGCTGGGCAATAATCCTTGTCCCTGTTCTTCCAGGGTTGCCTATTCATCTTTTCCTGGCAGAGACCATGTGTCTCCCCATTCCTCTCCCCTTTAAAAAAAGTCCTTGTAGTGGCCAAATGCTTTGCACAGGCCTGTTTTCCTCACAGCTGTTTTCCTCTGACTGGAACCCCATGGGGAAGGGTTGTGTGTGTGTTGGCACTTTCTCCTTCCCCTCCTTTAATTTACCTGTTTCTTGTACGAGGCTGTATTCGCTATTACTCTTCCTTGGCTTTTTCTTCCTCCCTTTGAAGGGCTTTCCCAAGCCAGTTGCATGTGTTCACCAAAGGGGAGAAACTGGAACAGCAAAAAGGGTGGATGGATAGAGAATGGAAGGCAGAGCTTTCCACCTATTTTACCCCTTTCCCCAGCTATGTGTCATTCTCCTGAGTGACTCTGGTCTTGCTCATACAGTTGGGTCCTGCCACCTCAATACAGAAAATGGACAAAAACAGGGAAGGTATATGGTACAAGGGGTAGCAAAGTGCTTTGGAGGGAAAAGGAAGAGATACCTCTTGTAAGGGCTGAGGAGGAATAAATGGTTGGGAGGTCCCTGGCCAGGAGGGGGAGAATGGGGCAAATTGGATATGAGAACAGGAAAGGGGATGGGGTATCAGGAGCAGGCTGGGAGAGGTGTTCTGCAGTCAGTGAAATGGAGAGGAGATGGTGTGTTGGTGGCACACACGGAGCTCATGTCTAGAGCAGCAGGGTGTGGGGGGTTCAAAGGCTGTGTGTTCAGAGTGACTGCCAGTGTGTGGCATCCTGCATCCCGCCCAAGCTGGTGGGTTTTAAATAAGCAAAATGTAGAAGTTAAAAACTCCTCCATGGCAGGCAGCAGGGGCTGCGTGACTTGTTGCCAGCAGGGCCTTATATGAAGGTGAGAAGGGACTGCCTTGGGCTGCACCAAGCCTGATGCACTGGGAGTTGAGACGAGTGGAACTCAAGTGGAACCATTTGCTCCTGACATCTAAGACTGAAGCACCACCTCCAGAAAGAAAAAAAAAATAGCAGAAATAAAATTATTGTCCCATAGCAAGGCAGGAAATCAGTGTCTTCTTGTGCAACCTGGACTTGTCACCGGTGTCTTCCTTTTGTGTAAATGGACACTGAATTAATTTCAGTGAAGTGTAGGGGGATTATTCACATTTCCCACCAGTGTAAGAAGAGTATGGATTCAGGCTTGCTATAAATTACCGAAAAAACTTTTTTATTTTCAAAAAAGAAATAATACTAAAAAGTGCTGATTCATGGAAACCTAAACTTCCTTGGGGCTTCCTTCTGGCAAAAGTCATGACAAGTTGGGCAACTAACCCACTTTGAAATTAGAAATTAACATTTGAAAATGAAAAAACAATATACTGAAAGTGTTGAGAACTCTGAAACTTAGGCCCATATTAGGCCCAGAGGTACCAGCTCCCTTTAATCTGTTGTGAAGATTTGCTGTTTGTAGGAGCAGCCAGTTAATACCACTTGATGCTTTGAGGTTAAATCAATGTGCTGGAAGCCTTCTAGATCCTCAGATGAAAGATGCCATTATGTATGCAGAATATCCACAAAAGGGATCACAGAGAATAGTGCAACTGTGGGGCAAATCTGCCTGCAGTACTGCTCAAGGACAGCATGGGTGGCTGGGGAGCACTAATACTCCTGCGATGTGTCTGCTTAAAAGTGATGTCAACACCTTCCTCTGTAATGGGCAGTGCAAGAGCTGCCAAAGGTCGAGCTGGTAAATTCTTGCTTGTTTTTTCACAAATATTTCTTAGGTCTCCTAGCTTGCTTCTGAGACTCAATTTGATTCAGAGCAACTCAGTCCTTTCCTTACTTTCCTCTTGTTTTGTTTTTTTTTTCAAATCAAACCTTGTTAACTCTAATGTGCGTCTTAGCTGTCAAGTCCATTCCCTTGTGATTTGTGATGGCTTCCAGAGCTCCTGGTGGAAAAGAGTATACAAGTCTTGTTATTTCAACTGCCGCATTTTTCTTTTGAACTCTCTTCCTTCTCAGGCACATTACGGTGTGCCAGTTCTGCTAAATGGCACTCTTGCATAGCAGGTGAAGAGGGCGGTGTGTGTCTGGCTATGAGTCCACATGAAATACAGAACAGCACAGTTTTGCAGCTCTGAGAAATGGTATGCTGCTGCCTACTGTCAAAACCTCTTTCTCTTCTTAAATCCCCCAGAGATGCTGCTAATTAAAAGAGCTATTCCCTGCCCCTCCCTCCTGCCTTGATTCGTATCAGAGTCCTGAGTGTAATTTGGATCTCATAAGTTTTGGGAGTTCTCAAAATGCCCTATCTAAAGAGAGAATAAGACTCATTTATCCACTTCACTATACCAGGATTGAAGGTGCAGCATGAGACCGTGTTGATCTGTCACTTTTCTGCAGCCAAGCCATCACTGCCCTTCCTGTGGTCAATTCCTCCTCTGGAAAAGAGCAAGTTCAGCTGCTTCTGGTCGCCCAGAGAAGTGCCTCTGTGCACAGTGATGCAGCAGAGTCTCAAACCCAACAGCCACTCCTATGTGTGTAGAGTGGAGAAGTCAGTTTTGGGCTCTTAGAGGAGCTATGTGTTTACCACACTGGAATGGTGCAAGTAGGATTAATCCCGTCTCAAACTGCTTTTGTATGCACTATAAATTTTTGATGCTTTCTGACATGTGGCATGTTGTGGTCAGTACTGGAGTGCAAACTTGAAAATCATGTTCAGTTTTACATTATCCCTTTTGGACCAGGAGCTGATATGTGACAGGACCCATATGTATTTTTTTAATGTTTTGGTGATGTTGAGAGAAACACGGTTCGTATTTTAAGAACATGTAGTTTGTCACTGAAAATGAAGTTTGAAAAGGCTGGTACCCCCCTCGTCCCCCCGTCAAAACCCCCACGTGTAATTCCAAGCCAGACCTTGCCAGCTCACAGCTTGCTGCTTTTAAGTTGACAGGGAGCTTCTCCATCGCGGGGGTTTGCCTGCAACTGCAGCAGTTAAACTCGTCTCTCTAAATAGATGGGTTCATTTAGCTGAGCCTAAAAACGGCCGGATTCCTCCGGACACAGGTGGGGATCCCTGTGCTGGGCGGAGGTGGCAGGGGGCTCCCTGCCGTGCCCGGGGAGCAGCCCTCGGTGGTCCAGGGAGGAGAG